>SJXQ01007904.1:17293-316933 GCA_006408695.1 Aepyceros melampus
AGAAATATCAATAACCTCAGATATGCAGATGACACCACCCTTATGGCAGAAAGTGAAGAGGAACTAAAAAGCCTCTTGATGAAAGTGAAAGAGGAGAGTGAAAAAGTTGGCTTAAAGCTCAACATTCAGAAAACGAAGATCATGGCATCCAGTCCCATCACTTCATGGGAAATAGATGAGGAAACAGTGGAAACAGTGTCAGAATTTTTTGAGGGGGGGTCCAAAATCACTGCAGATGGTGATTGCAGCCATGAAATTAAAAGACGCTTACTCCTTGAAAGGAAAGTTATGACTAACCTAGATAGCATATTCAAAAGCAGAGACATTACTTCGCCAATTAAGGTCTGTCTAGTCAAGGCTATGGTTTTTCCAGTGGTCATGTATGGACGGGAGAATTGGACTGTGAAGAAAGCTGAGCACTGAAGAACTGAATTGTGATGTTGGAGAAGACTCTTGAGAGTTCCTTGGACTGCAAGGAAATCCAACCAGTCCATTCTAAAGGAGCAGTCCTGGGTGTTCATTGGAAGGACTGATGCTGAAGCCAAAACTCCAATACTTTGGCCACTTCATGTGAAGAGTTGACTCACTGGAAAACACCCTGAAGTTGGGAAGGATTGGGGACAAGAGGAGAAGGGGACGATAGAGGATGAGATGGCTGGATGGCATCACAGACTCGATGGACATGAGTTTAGGTGGACTCTGAGAGTTGGCGATGGATAGGGAGGCCTGGTGTGCTGCGATTCATGTGGTTGCAGAGTTGGACACGACTGAGCGACTGAACTGAACTGAACTGAACCATCAATTCCTCGTCTGTACTGTATTCCAGAGTCCTCTAGGAAGCCTTCCTACCCAGACTGGTAGAACTAACCACTCCCTCTTCTGGGCCTTTACTTACCCTAAACATATTACATTCAAAATTTTTGTAAAGAGTGAATATAATCATTTATATAGAGGTGACAGCACAGCAAATGTCTTCTATTATAATTAACTGAAAAATTAAGGTCATAATACTGAATTCATAGATTGTTAAGCATATTAGACTTAATATATACTTTCAAATCTAGTACATTATAGGTGTTCCATGAAAATCTATACAATTCCCATTCTTATTATTTTGAAAAGCTCTCCTTTTAATGAACAAAGGCAGAAACTCAGGAAGTACTCTTTGTTACTACAGAAAAGATAAATTACAGGGAAGTATTTCTCACAAAAAAAAAAAAAAAACAAGCAGAAATTTGCTAAGCATGAAATGGGTGAAAAGAGGAGAGGAATAGTCACAAACTTTGATTCTCGAATAATTTCATCATGTACAAAGTGAAATTAGTAGGTTTCTAAACCATTCTCATCCACAGATGCTTGAAAATGAAGAGGATATGAGTGTGGGAAAGGAAAATCTAAAAACATCACTAGATTATGCAGAAGCCTGATGTTCCTGATCTGTTTGGCAACGAAATTGCCTCCTAAAACCACAGAGGGCATCTTCCAGGAAAGAAACAAGACAACCTTTTCAGTTACTTTGTCCTTGATCTCCTATTCTTGGTGTAAAAGAATCTGAAAGAAATTCACATAACCCATATTGAGAAAAACGTCTCTAGAAAACTCATTTTGGGGGAGGTAAGAATATAAAATTCTCAGGCCATCAAAGATTGATTTATTAGAGTCATATGTTAGGAGGTATTTCTCTACTCTTTAAAAAAAAAAGAAAGGTTTTATTTTATTAATATTATTATAAAATTATATATAAATTTTTATCCATGATTTAAAAGATAGTGAAAAACACATGATAGTTTACTAAAAAACACCTTGAAGACTCTTCCAACTTTTCACATTAGGGGTTCTTTGTGTTTAAATCTTCCCTTTTTACTGATGGACCTATTTGCAGGGCAGGAATAGAGATGCAGACACAGAAAACACACTTGTGGACAAAACAGAGGAAGGAAAGAGTGGGATGAATTGAGAGAGCAGCATTGATATATACACCCTACAGTGGGTAAAACAAATAGCTAGTGAGAGGTTTGCTGTGTAACACAGGGAGCTCAGCTCAGCGCTCTGTGACGACCTAGAAGGGTGGGATGAGGGGCAGGGTAGGAGCGAGGCTCAAGAGGAAGCAATATATGTATACTTAATGGCTGATTCACATTGTTATATGGCATAAACCAACACAGCATTGTAAAGCAATTATACTCCAATTAAAAATAAATTTTTTTAAAATCTTCTTTCTCTGGTTTTTAACCTGAACTCTTACAAGCTTGACATCATCTCTATTTTTAAAATCTGTTTGTTTTTTCTATTGTTTGGCAATACTTTATTACTCATGGGCCTATAAAAAAAACAAAATTGCAAACTTTTAGAGCTTTTAAAAATCATCTCAATTAACTTTATCAAGAAACCTGAGACCCAGACAAGTTAAACAGCTTGGCCAGAACCTCTTAGAGAATGAAAGAGGGGGCTGGCTCTTCAAAGTCTGCAATAGCATTTTTTAATGTATATATAAGTTGTTCTGAGGACCCAGCAGTTGTGCAGCTCTCTGGAGCTGATAGTAAAATTAAGTGTTAGTTGCAGCCCCCATAGGTGTAAGCATTATTAAAGTAGTGTTCCTTCATTCACTGTTGTCCATTTACTGAGTACTGAGTGACTTCACTTTCACTTTTCACTTTCATGCTTTGGAGAAGGAAATGGCAACCCACTCCAGTGTTCTTGCCTGGAGAATCCCAGGGACAGGGGAGCCTGGTGGGCTGCCGTCTCTGGGGTCTCACAGAGTCGGACACGACTGAAGCGACTTAGCAGCAGCAGCAGCAGCAGGAAAATACAGATGCAAACATGAATAAGACCCATATGGACTCGAGCACAGCACCCACACATTGTATTGATACACAAGAACTATATGCTCAGAATTAGTTGCTATGGATGGAGAGTTGAGTGCTTACTCATTAACAGTTTATTGAATATTTATTTACTCTCTAACAATTCTATGGGTCTAAAATGAAACTTTTTTCTTTTAAGTGACATCAATGTTTACCAATAGACTATTTTTTAAGGAGCTGAATTTTGTTGCCTAATTTATTGAGCAATAGGATACAAAGTTTGGGGGATTTTTTTTTGTATTTCTGAAATATTCTAATATCATGTCTGAACTTTTTAAAAAAGCTTCAAATGAGTTCCTTTTTATGGCTGAGTAATATTCCATTATATGTATGTACCACAACTTCTTTATCCATTCATCTGTTGGTGGACATCTAGGTTGCTTCTATGTCTTGGCTGTTGTATACAGCGCTGCAGTGAACATTGGAGGACATGTGTCTTTTTCAATTATAGTTTCTCAGGGTTTATATCCAGTAATGGGATTGCTGGGTCATATGGTAGCTTTATTCCTAGTTTTTAAAATATTATCCATACTGCTCTCCATAGTGGCGGTATCAATTTACATTCCCACCAACAATGCCAGAGAGTTCCCTTTTGAGTCAGTTGTAGTGAGGTGGATGAACCTACTGCCTGTTATACAGAGCAAAGTAAGTCAGAAAGAGAAAAACAAATATCATATATTAATGTATACATATGGAATCTAGAAAAATAATACTGATGAACCTATTTGCAGGATAGGAAAGATCCAGACATAGATAACAGACTTGTGGACACAGTGGTGGAAGAGAGTGGGACAAATTGAGAGGGCAGCACTGACACACATACATGATCATATGTAAAGCAGACAGTTAATGGGAAGTTGCTGTATAACAACAGGGAGTTCTGCTCGGTGCTCTGTGACAACCTAGGGGGGCAGGATAGGGGAGGGGGAAAGGTCCAAGAGGGAGGGGATATATGTATACTTATGCCTCATTCATGTTGTATGGCAGAAACCAACAAAATATCCTAAAGCAATTATCCTTCAATTAAAAATAAATTTAGAAAAACTCTTATCATTAACCCTTGTTTCCCTGCAATAAATAATTCCCTTCTTCCCTAGACTACATATGAGTAAATAATTGAATAGTAGGCTTCCAACTAAATATAATTCCCAACTTCTCAATGACAGATAGCAATGGCACAAGATCAGCTTTTTATGTGAACCTTTACTCAAGGGAAAAAATATTTACAGAGCTGAAAAAGTCAAAATTGTTGATTATACTTAGTAAAATATAATTACAAATATCCAAATAAACTAGAAGTCAATATATAATAGGGTCCACCAAAACAGTTGGACACAAATTTTCTTATTATATGAAAATTTTCATGTAATTTGTGGGAAAAAAACATAATGTTCTTTACGCCTCCATACATTCTCTTACAGTGTTTATATTTTATGATCACAACTCACTCTTCATTTCACTTTAACACTAAACTTATCTCTTTCTGGATACAAATTTTACAAGGAATTTGATCAAGTTGATCTTTTGATTATACAACCAAGGATTAGACTAATTCAAGAATGGAAATAGTGTGGAAATGCTACAGATCAAGCCTTTCTGATTCAAGTCATTCAACATGCTAATTCTGACAGCTGGAAAATCTTACTCAGAAAAAAAATTAGCGTCAGCAGCATGTTTGACTATGAAAAGCTGGAAGCAGGAGTCTCTTCAAAAATCAGAATGGGGATTCCTCAGTGTCATAGTGTCAAGAACCCGCCTGCCAATCTAAGAGACCCTCAGGTGCAACTAATCCTGTGAGCCACAACTATTGAGCCTGGGCTCTGGAGCGGGGGGAACTGCAAATACTGAAGCCTGAGAACTCTAGAGCCCGTGCTCCGCAACAAGAGACGCCACTGCAACGTGAAGCCCAGGCATTACAACTAGAGAAAAGCCCAGCAGCAACAAAGACCCACCTCGGCCAAAAATAAAGAAGTAAAATTATTAAAAACAATTAGAATGATGCACTATACATCTCATACTTTACAGAACCGTCTCTGCCACAAACCATTTTATCCTCTCATCTCTGAACATGCCAGACGTGTTCTTTAACCATGAATTCACAAGCCTTTACTCCAAGTGAGCCTTGGAATCAGTAACCTCTTGAGCGAGTGTGTTAAACAGGGAAGGAGTCCGTAGCTTACACCTGGGGTTGCCGAAGACAACACAACAGAAAAGAATGTTTTTCTTCTCGTAGCCTCTGTGTCCCCTGTTAATGTGTAGCGGGTCATTGTTGGGAAATATATCCTCACCTGACATTCCAAGAAATGGAGGGCTTCGCGGTTGTTTTAAGGCTCAGTCATTAAATGCATGAACGTGCCATCCTGCCGGAAATCACTGATGCAGCCAGACTGTGAAGCCCTTCTCAGAGACGCTGCCACCGTGTGGTCATTTGCAGCTATGACCGGAAGAGCCGTATGGGTCATATGGTTCATCTCAAGATGGCTGGGCTCCAGCAGAATTATTCCTATAACTTTCTAACTTCCTATTAAATCATTCCCGTGGGCACAGAGTAAACCATAGTGAATCCTGTGGAAATCTTGGGGTTTTTTTTTAGAATGTGTGAGCTTCCTTCCACTACATTGACAATATGACAGTTATGCGAGTAATGTGTTTAAAGGGAAACAAGTTTTTAAGAGCAGAAATAAGAAATCTGTTTTTGCAAATTTATAACCTATGTGTTTTATATTTTATAGAGATAGTTGCCATTTGAGTTGTTAAAATGTGTGCTTAGAACCCACAAATCAAAAACATCAATTTATTTGAAATGCATCCAATTTAAAAGAGACATATTCCACCTGCTCTCCACCCTCAGCCTGCCACCAAATACCTACAAACCTATGATTTAATCAATTAACTTTTGATTTTAAAAAATTATTTTTTATTAAATAAAACATTATTTAATAATTATTTACATTAAAAGGAAAATTGGGGGGACTTCTCTGGTGCCCCAGCATCTAAGACTCCACACTCCCAATGCAGGGGCCTGGGTTTGATCCCTGATCAGAGAATTAGATCCCACATGCCACAACTAAGAGATCCCACATGCACCTAGGACCTGGCTCTGCCAAATAAAAGTTTTCTAAAAAGCAATTTTGGTAAATAGGAACTGACATCTTACATAGGGCCATTTATAATAAATAGGACATTATAATAAATAAGCCCATTTATCTTTACTCTCACTTTTCACATGATTCTTACAATGGAAGTGTGAGATAAATGAATAGTGCAATCCCTATTTCACAGCTGAGAAAGGTAGAGGAAGAGGTTAAGTAATCTTGTAACAATATTAAATATTTAAAATGAACTGAGAGCTCTGCTACCCCTAATTTCTGTTCCAATATTCAGCCTTCATCCATAATTTTCTTTCAAACACCTTTTAAATGCCCAGTAAAGTTTTTTTAATATAGAATTTCTATTTTCATATTCAGTAACCAATTTTATATATCCTGAGAGAAAAATTAGAAAATGACAATTAAGAAATTAAGCCAGTCCTTCAGAGGCGTGCAAATTATCCTGTTGACATACAGTATAAAAATCTTACATCCGATCTCATTACAATAAACCATTCCATTTAGAGTTGATACAAATCATGACTACCTTCTTCTCCTAAAAATCTTAATAATTGTTAACATACAATTAAATATGGTTAAAATATGCAGGGTATCTGCAAATATGTGGGAGGTATTTTTACTTTTACACATTCTAATTCACTTAAATCTCTCAAAAACCCCACGAACTCTGCATTCGACAGACAGAAACAAGTATAGATAGGCTAAGTGATTTGCCCAAGGTCACACAGCTAATTTATGCAGAGTAGAATTCAAAGCCACATGCTGGCTCCTGAAACGACACTTTCAAGCAGTAACCCTGCTCTCAGTCATAAACTGCTTTACTTCTGCCACACGGAGAATAAATTACCATTCTTTTATTTTATACAGCAGTTATCAGATCCATCAGCTCCAAATAATTCAAACCATGCAACAAAAATCCATGTCCTTGAAAGTCATTGTGAATCCAATTTAATGAACGTAACTGGGGATTTTAATGTTTCTAATGCCGTTTGTCTAAATGACAAGCTGCTGCACACTTGAAACTCAAAATGAAGCTTAAGTAAAAATGGAGGAAGGATATCTGAACTCTTTGTATGTATCTGAACAATAGCCTGGTACCTCTTAAATAAGTATAATTCCGTTGCATATATCACATTAATCTATTATTTAAACCAAAAGAAACAAGACTATTCTATTTAATTTTATCTAGGACTGATTTAGATAATATTTTCTTCTAACTCAGAAATAAACTCTTCCCTCCCCCTACGTTTTCATGGGCCCTCTAGATGCCCTTCCAGGATGCCGAGAGTCAGTGCTATGAATGAAAAAGATAGTTAATGATATTGTAGATAAGTAATGCTTTAACTGCAGGGTAGTGGGTGTTTGTGTGCGTGTGCGTGTGCGTGCGTGTGTGTGCATATGTTTGTTCTATGACCACAAAACCAGAGGGGGAGTGTGGGAGCAAGTGGGCTGGGTAGTGGCAAAATGCCTCATGACACATCGCTCCGCCCCCTGTGTAGGTGGAGAGCAACTGGAGCGGCCTTTAAATTCTGGGAGATCCTGGCTGTCAGCAGCAGGGAGAGCAGGCCAGGAGGGCAGCACTGAGCACTGTATCAGCATCACAGGGGACTGGACTCTGCTCTGCGGCTGCAGACCGAGGTAAGCCTGCAGTTTGCTACATGACTCCTGTGCTCTCTGTGCGCTGCCTCATTTCATTGGGAAGGTCAGTTGGTAAGGAAGAGAGTACAATGGTAAACGCTGTTAATCAGACTTGAGTTGTTCTTGTCTTTTGAATGTGCATGCCAGATCCAGGGCTGATGTCCTGCAGGAAAGGTGGCCGGTGATTTTGAAAGACAGTCGAATATGAAACTTAAAAATATTTCCATGGAGTCCTCAAAAGAACTGAGACTACTTTTTTCAGTCAGGAAATAAAAGAAAAATTCTATGTCCCTTTGGGATGAGTGTATATACATCATTTTAAATAGATAGATGACCATGGGACATTTAAAAGGAAAATGCTTTTTAGTAGTCATATAAGCTGATGTTAATGCTAATTTTTAATGATTTGATTTATCCCTTTTTCAAGGAAAAAAACCTTTTCTGAATATTTTCACCTCTGTATTTAGCTATTAATATTTCACCCAAATATCTATATGATACTGTTTAGACTTACAAATAGAAAGCTGTTGACTTCAGTGTTTCCATTTTCATTTCAAACTTGTAGAATACCTTGACTTACTAACTTTAGAGACAGCTTCATTTCACCTAAGAAATACCTTTTAAATAATTGAAAATCACATTGGAAATGCATATTGGAAAATGGAGACAGCAAGTTTCTCTTTCTTATATTTATTTTCTCTCTTCATGTTTTTATTCTCTGAAAAGTAAATATTCTCATTCTTGCTTTATTATTTTAATTCAATTCCTGCTGATCTGTTTTTAGGTTTAGATAGCTGGAGATATCGGGTAGTAATGTGTAATCTCAAATATAGACTTGTAAAATTCCTCTCTTCCTTGCCTAATAGTGAGAGATGGAAAATAGAGGTGGCAGTACAAATATTAACTCAAAAGATCATAATATTAAAAAGAAATTAGTTGAGTATTTCCACACAAAATACATATTTATTTGCGATGATTTTGTAATGTGGTAGCCTAAAAAAGTATCACTGTTTTGACCTTAGAAAAGATAAAATATTTCTTACAAAATATTTTGCAGGAAAAATCATTACCATGAGAATTGCAGTGATTTGCCTCTGCCTCTTGGGCATTGCCTCCGCCCTTCCAGTGAGTACAACTGAATCTTTAAAAAAAAAAAAGTCCTTACAATGTATGAATTGTGTGTTTCAATGTTGCTAGGAACACATTCACACTGTAATCTTTCTTCACCTTTCTATTTCAAAGGTTAAACCGACCAGTTCTGGCAGCTCTGAGGAAAAGCAGGTAAGCATCTTTTTGCTTTATTATACAGTTATTTATGCAACTGCTGCAAGATGTACTACAAACATATGACAATTTTACTTATTTGCACAAATAAAATAACACAAGTATTTATTGGGTGCCTGCTAGGGTTCTAGTGCAGTACCAAGCACAGAATTGCTTTTAATTAATACAGTCTCTTAAAACTAGATTTCTTAATACAATAAAATGATGCTTTAGGTCGATTATTTCTATAGAATGAGTTCTGTGAAGTTGTGTGACTTTTGTTTCCATGAGTCAGCCTAGTTCTAGAAGTAAAAAAATCCATCTTTCACTTTACTTAATGGCAAGCTAAGTTTAAAATTCACTTCACGTATCGGAGAGTTGGCATAACCATAATATTCACAGTATCTCTAAAGATATTTGCCAAGAAACCCATTATGTTAAAAAAAGTATATTTATGCTGTTTGTATCTATTGTGCTTATCAGATGACTTTAGATTTTTCTAACCAAACATAAGACCAAATCAAACTCTTCATAATTATTCCACCCAGCACCATAGATGTACCTGTCCCTCCACATAGGTGAAACCGTGCCAGCCAAACAACAAACGGGTATTGTCCCAAGGAGCTTGAACAAAAAGGCACACAGGGTTCAATTTCAGATAAACAGAATAAAGGCCAATATAGAGCTGTCTGAGGTCACTGCAGTTAGATTGCTCAATGAAGATGTTAGGAGAAGTACTGCAGTAGGTGTTCAGATATGCAAATAGGCATGTGTAAGTGTGTCTGTTTTCCAACTGATCTAAGAACACAAGTATTGAATCACAGTAATAAGCCAGAAAATTAACATTTCCAGAGAAAATAGAGGTCACACTCTTTGAGGCAAGAATTAGTGCCTTTTGAATAGCATAAAATATGGCACATGAAGCTATGGCAGTGTAAGTGGTTAAATGTTAACTAAGAGATAAGTGGAGAGCAGAATCTTCTAGAATCCTAGAAATGTAGAGCTAGTAGGAAGTATGGAAAGTCTATAAAGAGACACCCTTGAAGATGAAAACACTTGTTATCTATGAGTGATATGATTACTGGACAATTTTAGTTTGTTTTTCTTATCTGTATATTCTTATATTACTTTTTAAAAATTATAAATTTATCTTATAAATACAGATAAAGAATGATTACATGTATCATCAGGAAAATATATTAATTATATATCAATTATAACATTTCTGTAAATATTATATATAAATATATATTTTAAAGAAAAAAACAGGGAACCTTTGAACTCATCTACAGAAATAGTTTTCACAATTTTTAGTTAAAGAAAACCCTTCTTTCACCAAAAACCTTCATAGAAGTCCAATATGAAGCTGCTCTGGTTAGAGCCAGACATGGGGAAACCCAAAGTGCTACTGACTAGTTTCCTTCCTTTCTTCCCCTCCTTGCCTGTGAAAGAATTCTTGGAGCCCCTAGGGTAACTCTTCCCAGTGACAGAGATGTGAAGCGATTGCCCTGGGCCATGCAACCACCAGATGACACTTCTTTAGAGCAATTTTCACTCCTCTGCACTAGCATCTTATTGCCATTTCCCAGATAAATAATTGGCTGAGTGAAAGATCATTCCATTCATGTCTTGGCAGCTTACAAGAGAACTTTTATGCACTGGTGTTGATATTCTATTTCTGCACTGTCCACAGGTAGCCGTAAACCCATGTGACTGTTGGACACTCACAATGTAGCTAGTGCCAGAGAAGGTAGTTTTCTTTATTAACTTAAATAGCCATGTGTTTCATGGCTAGAGGATACCATTCACGACCGCACAGCCTGAGAGAATTTCTTCTTACATAGAGGAAGGAAAAAAGGAAGACCGGTGCTAATTAAGGGCAGCTCTGCTTTAGTTGTGTTTCATCTGAGGAATTTCCGCTGTCAGACATAGAACAGGATGGCAGTGTGTCATCAGTGTGAGGAGCCATGGGATTTAAACCCTGGCTCTGCTACTTACTATCACTTAACTTTATTGTGAGCTTCCCATCTGGTGGCTCAGCTGCTAAAGAGTCTGCCTGCAGTGCAGGAGACCCGGGTTTGATCGCTGGATCAATCAGGAAGATGCCCTGGATCCAGTACTCTTGCCTGGAGAATTCTGAGGGCAGAGGCTGAAGGAATAATCATGATGATGATGATGATACTCATCTCAGGATTAAATGAATTAGTATTTATAAGTCACTTTGAAAGTGTGCCTGGCTTACAGTAAGTGCTATGTAAAAGTCTGTTAAATGAACCTATCAGAAAGAATAATTATGAAAGACATCACTAAGGTTCTAATTGACTAAATAATGCATATGATGCTTATCTGTCAAGATTGGGAAGAATAGTTGTTATTTCAGCTTATCACTTAGAGACCCCTGTTTCTTTAAAAAAAATAATAATAATGACACATATGCAACTCTCTTTTGTAGCTTAACAACAAATACCCAGATGCTGTAGCCACATGGCTAAAGCCTGACCCATCTCAGAAGCAGACTTTCCTAGCACCACAGGTATTTTTCATTTTAATTAACTCTAAATATTAAAATTCTCACAATTAAAGAACAACCACTCTAAAAAATAGCCACCAAGCAGGCCATTGGGCTGGTTAAATGGATTTTTCCTGCCTGTTGCGCTTCCCTGATAGCTCACTTGGTAAAGAATCCGCCTGCAATGGCTTCCCTGGTGGCTCAGACAGTAAAGGATCTGCCTGCAAATTGGGAGACCTGGTTCAGTTCCTGGGTCGGGAAGATTCCCTGGAGAAAGAAATGGCAACCCACTCTAGTACTCTTGCCTGGAAATTTTCCATAGACTGAGGAGCCTGGTAGGCTATGGTCCACGGGGTCGCAAAGAGTTGGACACGACTGAGCAGCTTCACTTCTTCCTGCCTGTTTGTAAAAGTGAGCTTAGGACACCAATGAATCTGTCAGGTTGTCTTCCTGCTTAATCCTTCCACCAATAAGGCTAGAAAAATAAGACCTGCTTTGGATGGAAAAAGCTAACTTTTGAATAAAAAGATAAGTTGTATGAATGTACACTGATTTGTGTCTTTTCTTCTTCAGAATTCTGTGTCCTCTGAGGAAACTGATGACAACAAACAAAATGTGAGTTTTCGCTTTGATTCTGATGTCTGTTGTGCCTTAGACTCAGGAAGGCACTCTTTCTTCTAATGACATTGCCCAGGTTCAAATTCTGGCAAACTCCATTAGCAAATTCTCTAGGAACTAGTTTCTACTGGGACTATTCATATATTTGCTGAGCAAAGAGATAAGTTAAATTTGCTTTCCTTAAGACTCTATTTGAAGATACTGAGAATCTATAAGAGAAGTTAGATAAATGACCCAGGATATTTGCAAATCAGAAGTGTAATAGACATTAACTGGTTAACTGATCTATAGTTTCTACACATGGATAAGAGAGTCACCTGTTGATTATCCAGGCTAATAGGGAGGTGATTTTAGTTTTGGGGGTGTGCATTAATACATGGATTCTCTGATCCCCTGAGAATTTTCATTTCACATAAAAAAGGTAATCTCACAATTATGTATCTATATTTATTGGATCATTGAATTTGGAAATTAGTGTTTAATATGAACAAGGAAAAACAGTATCATTGATGCAATATTATAACTCATACATTTGGCTTGAAAATATCTATGAAAATAGTTTTTATGAGAAAGCAAGAAAAATGCCCTTAGAATAGGATTCCATTTACCCTTGTGTTAAAGGGGAAATTGGAATAAGTTCATTTTAGCATTTAAAAGCCATTAAGTGCTTTGTTGTGAATACAAAGATTCTAAAACTAAATAAAGATAGTAAAATACTAATGCAGTGTAAAGACTAAGGGACAATAAAAACCCTGACACCCATTTTTCTGGCCGTCTTGATTTCTAGACCCTCCCAAGTAAGTCCAATGAAAGCCCTGAGCAAACAGACGATCTAGATGACGATGATGACGAGAACAGCCAGGACGTCAACTCTCATGACTCCGACGATGCTAACACTGATGACTCTGACCATTCCAACGAGTCTCACCATTCCGATGAATCTGATGAAGCTGATTTTCCCACCGACCTTCCAACAATCGCAGTTTTCACTCCACTTTTCCCTACGGAAAGCACAAATGATGGCCGAGGTGATAGTGTGGCTTATGGACTGAAGTCAAAATCTAAGAAGTTCCGCCGATCTAACGTTCAGGTAAATCTTGAATAGACACATCAGATGGTTATGATTAGAGCCCAATTCTAGGAAACGAGAGTCTGCGTGCTCACTTGTGTATTCATTCAGCAAGTATTATTACTTTATGATCACTGAATACAAAACCTTTCCCACTTGGTTTTTGCGTTCAAGTCCACATAATTTCTCCTTAATTTTGTCTCTCAGTCACAGTGCAATGTTTCCAGATCCTGCTTATAAAGCACTTATTGTATTCACTTTTTTAATTAAAAAAGACTTCGGAAAAGAGTAATTATTTTCACAATATAGTGGTCATATCTTGAAGTTAAACACATAAGAACTGGAGAGTTGCAAATCACACTGACTTTATAGTTGCAAATCACACTGGATATGGCATATAGCCTTGCCATTTACTATTGACCTTCCTTTTAACTTTCGATCCAATTTCTCTTTATGTAAAACAGATATGAGACCTACCTCATAGATTTCCTCACATACATAATTCATGTACTTATTACACTAAAGGAAATGACATAATGAAAGAATTTGGTTTTTTAAAAGGTAACATGTTAGTATTTTCTTTTTTTGTTTCAGCCAAATTTAGACTTTTTTTAATTTTTATTTTTACTTTATTTTACTTTACAGTACTGTATTGGTTTTGCCATACATTGACATACATTGACATTTTTATAGAATACTTTGATGTGGAAGTTAGAAGGCATTAGAGAATTACAGTGCTTCCCTCCCTAGCTGTTCACTGAATTCTTCTCCTGTCTGTGTTGTGGTTCAGAGTCCAGATGCCACAGAGGAGGACTTCACATCACACATGGAGAGTGAGGAGATGCATGACGCACCTAAGAAGACGAGTCAGCTGACTGACCACAGCAAAGAAACCAGCAGTAACGAGCTTTCCAAAGAACTCACACCAAAGGCCAACGATGAGAACAAGCATTCCAATCTGATTGAGAGTCAGGAAAATTCCAAACTCAGCCAAGAATTCCACAGCCTTGAAGACAAGCTAGACCTAGATCACAAGAGTGAAGAAGAAGACAAGCACCTGAAAATTCGCATTTCTCATGAATTAGATAGTGCCTCTTCTGAGGTCAACTGAAAGGAGAAAATACAATTTCTTACTTTGCTTTTAGTAAAAAGAAAAGGATATGTTAAAGCAGGGTGGGAGACAATATGAAATGCGTATTTCTCAGCTTAGTTGGTGAATGTATATGTGTGTAGATCTGGAAACAGATCATGTTTTTGATCATTAGTTTAGTGTGTGGCTTCATGGTAACACCCTTATAAACTAAAAGCTTCAGGGTTTAGTCTGTGTTCTTTCCACATAAAAAATGCAAACCATCACAGCATTTTAATGTTTGCTACCCTTTTATGAATAGAAATTCATGTAGAAGCAAACAAAATACTGTTACACACTTTTAAGAAAGAATATAAAATTTCATGTCACTATGATCTTTTGTTTTTTAAATTAGTATATTTTTGTTGTGATTATTTTTTCTGTTGTGAATAAATCTTTTATCTTGAATGTAATGAGAGTCTGATGGTATCAGTTGTGTTTCTTATTTGGTTTCCTACAGTTGCCTAGCAATTATAAATGTAATCATTTTAATTACATTAACATGCTGGACATAATACAGAGCAATCTAAGACCTGCTGGATCAATTACACAGACTCTGACTGAGATAAAGTTCCCGTCGAGGAAAGAAGAGTTAAGCAGGGGTTGATATTCAATCAGGAATGCTCCAACCATGCAAGGGTCCGTGGGTCACTTCCACTCGATGAAAGCAGCCTTTTTCTAATTTTCACAAAGCTGATACAAAAGTTAATAAGGGCTTCCTTAGTGGCTTAATGGTTAAGGATCCTCCTGCCAATACAGGGGACATGGGTTCAATTCCTGATCCAGGAAGATCCCACATGTAGTCCAAGCACCACAACTGTCCCACATGCCTAGAGCCTGTGCTCCACAACAAGAGAAGCCGCCACGAGAAGAAGCTTCTGCACTGCAACCAAGCATAGCCCCCGCTCCCCACAACTACAGATGGCCCGTGTGCAACAACAAAGACCCAGTAGCCAAAAAAATAAATAAATAAATGTTTTTTGAAAAAAAGAAAAGCTAATGAGTGCCTAGATGCAACAACAAATCAATTTTACTGTTTCTTGTCATTCTCCATTAATTCTCTCAATATTGGTTTATTGCCCTTGAAAGACAACTTGGTAGTTCCCATAGCTATTCTGATCATCTGTAGATATTGAACAAATAGTCCTTTTTTTACTGGGAAAAAACCTAAATGCAGTTTCAGCTAATACTCAAACATTTCAACTTCATTCAAAACTAAAAGTTCTGGAAACCTGAAGTGGAGCACGTGCCTTTATTTCATGCTTTGCTCCTCTGCTCTTCCTAAAACTAGAAACCTCATTGGAAAATTTTTAATTCTTTATTAAACAACTCTTGGGATAAAGTGGACAATTTTTAATTGCAGAATTTCTTTAAAAGTGTTGAATGAAATGTAAACTCAATAGAGTACAGTAAAACTGGTGATCATAGAAAATCCATAGCCTTAAATTCTTGCAGCAACAACAAAATAAAAGAATGAAAATAAATATATAAATACATTGAGTTCCCATCTTAAAAATTAGAAAAGAACAACAAAGGAAAAGAAAGCATAGGTGAGGTGAAGGTGAGGTGAAGTCGCTCAGTCGTGTCCAACTCTTTGCGACCCCGTGGACTGTAACCTACTAGGTTTCTCCATCCATGGGATTCTCTAGGCAAGAATACTGGAGTGGATTGCCATTTCCTTCTCCAGAGGATCTTCCCGACCCAGGGATCGAACCCAGGTTTCCCACATTGGAGGCAGACGCTTTAAGGAAGGAAATAATAAAGTTAAAAGTAAAAGTAATGAGGTAGAGAACAGAAAGGCAATAGAAACTAATCAAACAAAATGCTGATTCTTTGTTAAAAAAACAAATCAGCACAACAGATAAACCACTAGCTGACCCAATAAAGGAAGAAAGGGAGAAAACACAAATAAGAAATAAAAACAAGGAGATAACCAAGGACATGACAAAATTTTAAAAATCAAAAGCGACTCACTTTGTACAAGTCAAACAGAAAATCTAAGTGAATTGGATTATTTCCTAGGAAAATACAATTTACTAAAATTGACTTTGCTAATCATAGAAAACACAAATGGAAATTTTCTATAGTGGAAAAAGAAAAAGTTATCAAAGAACTATGTATAAAAACTAGGCCCAAGTGATTTTACAGTGGAATTTTATCAAAACTTCAAAGACTAGATAATCTCAATACCATTTAAATTGTAGCAGAAAAGGAAAACTCTCAAATGATCTTTATAAAACAAGTATTACTTTGACACAAACCTGGTAATGATTGCAAACACACACACACAACTATAAATCAGTCTCACTTGTGACTGGCAATGGGAAAACCCTAAATAAAATGCCAGCAAACACAAGTTTAAAGAATGCATCATAATCAGGGGGATTTATTTCCAGAAAATGATCTTCAGTATTAGTAAATTCATTCCTATAATGGACCATATCATTAAATCTAGATTGAAAGATGTCATATGATTAGATCTCCGTCCGAATACTAGCATCATTATTAATGCAGAAGTATTACAGGTATTTCCATTAAGAGCAAGGACCAAGTAAGCTTCTCCTTTCTCTCTGCTATTATATAACATAGCTTTGGAGATATAAGCTAGCAATCATAAGCATTTAGAGGCATAAGAAGTGAGAAATAAATTATGTTTTTATGTAAACTAATACTACACCTAGAAAACAGAGAATAAGTACTAAAAATAACAACTAACAAGTTCTGTAAGGAAGCATGATATAAAACTTAGCTGAAAGCATATTTACAAAAAACACTAAGTGATCATTTAAAAGATAAAATGTTATTAATATAGAAACAAATAAAAATAAAATACTTAACAGAAAATGTGCTAAAATTATTGTGGAAAACTGTGAAACACTCCTGTAAATCAAAAAAAATGAGGCCTGAAACAAACGGAAAGGCTCTGTTTATTCTCACACAGGAAAATCCATCATTAACATATCAATACTCCCTTCATAATATATAAATGCAATGTGATTCCAAATAAAATAAAAGTCATTTTTTTCCCTGAAGCTATGCAAGCTAATTCTATAATCCATATGGAAAAGTAAACATACAACAATATGAAGGAAAATCCTGAGAAATAAAAGCAGTAAGCAAGAACTAGCCTTAACAAATATTAAGACCATAAAGCCTCCCTAATAAAAACACTGTGGTATCAGCAAATAAATATACTTGTTGTTGTTCAGTTGCTCAGTTATGGCTAACTCTTTGCAACCCCATGGACTGTAGCATGCCAGGCTTCCCTGTCCATCACCATCTCCTGGAGCTTGCTCAGACTCATGTCCATTGAGTCAGCAATGCCATCCAACCATCTGTCCTCTGTCATCCCCTTCTCCTCCTGCCTTCAATCTTTCCCAGGATCAGGGTCTTTTCTAGTGAATCAGCTCTTTGTATCTGGTGGCCAAGTATTGGAGCTTCAGCTCCTTCCAATGAATATTCAGGACTGATTTCCTTCAGGATTAACTGATTTGATATCCTTGCTGTCCAAGGGACTCTCAAGAGTCTTCTCCAACACCACAATTCAAAAGCATCAATTCTTCAGCACTCAGCCTTCTTTATGGTCCATCTCTCACATCCATACATGACTACTGGGAAAACCACAGCTTTGACTAGATGGACCTTTGTTGGCAGAGTAATGTCTCTGCTTTTTAATATGCTGTCTAGTTTTGTCATAGCTTTTCTTCCAAGGAGCAAGCGTCTTTTAATTTCATGGCTGTCATCATCATCTGCAGTTATGTTGGAGCATAAGAAGATAAAGTCTGTCTCTGTTTCCATTGTTTCCCCATCTATTTTCCATGAAGTGATGGGACCAGATGCGATGACCTTCATTTTTTGAATGTTGAGTTTTAAGCCAGTTTTTTTCATTCTGCTTTTTCACCTTCATCAAGAGGCTCTTTAGTTCCTCTTTGCTTTCTGCCATAAGGGTGGTGTCATCTACATATCTGAGGTTATTGTTATTTCTCCTGGCAATCTTGATTCCATCTTGTGCTTCGCATAACGTATTCTGCATAGAAGTTAAATAAACAGTGTGACAATATACAGCCTTGAGGTACTCTTTTCCCAATTTGGAACCATTCTGTTGTTCCATGTCTGATTCCAACTGCTGCTTCTTGACTGAAATAAATAGGTAGAGTGAACCAAAAAGCAAGCTACACCAAATCTACTGATGCTTTGATCTTGCACTTTCCAGCCTCCATAACTGTTGGTATTTGTAAGGCACCAGTTTCATGCATTGGAGAAGGAAATGGCAACCCACTCCAGTGTTCTTGCCTGGAGAATCCCAAGGACGGGGGAGCCTGGTGGGCTGCCGTCTATGGGGTCACACAGAGTCGGACACGACTGAAGTGACCTAGCAGCAGCAGCAGCAGTCCATAGTAGCCCAAACAGACCAAGACACTACCATCCTTGTTGTCATCATTAGTCAATACATTGGACTCCCAATATACTTGCTTTAATTGTCAGTTCATCACAATAAACTGTAGGTATTATCTTTATTAATTGTTATGGTGTACCAAAGAAGACAACAACTCATTTTCCATTGGTAAGTGGTTTAGCACTATACTCAAATCCAAGGACATGACCAAGTTAATCCTGAAACTGCAGTTTTGAATGGTGGTACCATTAAAGACCATCCTCTGCACTGTATCAGTTAAGATTCAGTGAGAAGACAAGGAACACATCAGTTATCTTAAGAGGGAAAATTTAATATAAAGACATTAACAAGAAGCTGGGGATGAACCAGAGGACATTAAAAAAAAAAAATCACCTTAACAATACCATAGGATTACCTGCTTGCTCAGTCATATCTGACTCTTTGCAACCCCATAGACTGCAGCCTGGTAGGCTCCTCTGGAGATGGAATTTTCCAGGAAGAATATACCGGAGCTATGAAAAGGAACATATTTGAGTCAGTTCTAATGAAGTGGATGAACTGTTATATTATACAGAGTGAAGTAAGTCAGAAAGAAAAAGACAAATATCATATATTAATGCATATATATGGAATCTAGAAAGATAGTACTGACAATCCTACTTGCAGGGCAGCAAAGGAGACACAGACATTTGGGGCACCGTAGGGAAAGGAGAAAGTGGCATGATTTGGGAGAATAGCACTGAAACAGATACATTATCGTATACAAAAAAAACAGCCAGTGGAACAATGTATGATACAGTGAACAAAAAGCCGGTGCTCTGTGACAACATAGAGGGGGAGGATGGGGAGGGAGGTGGAAGGGTTCAAGAAGAGTGGTTCAAGGTTCAAGGGTGGGAAGAGTTCAAGAAAGAAGGTATATATGTATAACTAATGCCGATTCATGTTGACGTACGGCAAAAGCCATTATTACCATATTGTAAAGTAATTATCTTCTAATTTAAAAAAATTTTTTAATTAAAATTTTAAAAAGAGAATAATGGAGTGGGTTGCCATTTCCTCCTTCCGGGGATCTTTTGACCCAGGGATTTAACTCATGTCTCTTGTGTCTCCTGCATTGGCAAGCAGACTCGTTTACACTGCACCACCTGGGAGTCCACCCTAGGATGGAGAGAACTCAAGGAACAATTTGGAAAGAGGGGCCCTCTCCCCAAGGCTGAGAGATTCAGACTTCATTAAAGAATGTGTAGCTGTAGCGCAGCGGATGACGGAGCAGTTTGTGGTATTACCCTGGGCCAGACTTGGTCCATAGCTGGTGGGCTGAAGTTGTCAAACAGGGCACTTCCCACTGGAGTGCCTAGGTCTGCTCAGGAAACTAGGGGCCACGACTGAGCAGGAGACTGAGTAGGAACTGCCTGCCAGTGTGACAGCAAAACCAGCCGGAGAGTGAGCTGCACTGAATGTTCTGCAAGCACTTTATGGCAACTGTTCTTTGGGAGAAAAAGAGAGGACCTACACAAGCACGAGCAGCCCGTTCCTGCGGTGTCCTTCCAGTGCCCTCTGCTGACGAAGCCTGCCATCGTGCCAGCTGGCAAAGGAAACATGCTCACAAGGTCCAACTCCATTATTACAAAGCAGAGCAGAGGCAATGGACTCAGAAGGACAGCAGTCAACTGAGAGCTGTCACAGGCCATTGGGAGGAAGAAAGGTTTATTCCTGTTCTTAAGCAAAATGAGTTAAAAATTAGGCCTGGAAAATTGCTTTGATGATAAAAGCAAGGAATCATTCAAAGACACAGTGAAATCATATACAAGGGACCAAAGAGCAGACTTCAAGGAGACTTCTATTGGCCAAAACTGGAGTAATTTGAGAATAAAAAGAATAATGGAAGTAGATTATAACAAACTGAATTTCTTAATTCCATTAGTATACAGTGAGACTGTAAGAGAGCATAAAAGAAAGGTCTTCTTTGTAGATGAATACCAGTTAATAATAATAAATGTAGAGGAAAGAGAAAATTACAAACTCATTTTGCAACCCACAGTTGTAATATTGATTCAGGAAATGATCACTAATGAATGTTAAAAATCATTGCAGAGAGGTTATTGGGAACAGGAAATTCGACTGTTCTCAGAACATTACTCCACTAATTACTAATTCCAAAGGAAGAAGATGCTTTTAACTAGAAAGATTTACTACTCACTCTCTTCATCCAGTAATCAGACAGCTTCACTAATGGAACTGCTAAATATGTGTCTTCTGCTGCTGCTGCTCCTAAGTTGCTTTAGTCGTGTCCGACTCTGTGCAACCCCATAGACAGCAGCCTACCAGGCCCCCCGATCCCTGGGATTCTCCGGGCAAGAACACTGGAGTGAGTTGCCATTTCCTTCTCCAATGTATGAAAGTGAAAAGTGAAAGTGAAATCGCTCAGTCGTGTCCTACTCTTAGTGATCCCAGGGACTGCAGCCCACCAGGCCTTCTAATGTGATACAATAAGAAAATACACCATCACCTACGAAAAAAATTTTTCAAAAACTGTTTAACTGATCCAAATCAGAAGAAAACAGAAAAAATTTAGAAACTGAACTGCTCAGTTATACAAGCTTCAACTTTCCAAAAAGTAGAGTTGCCAGATAAAATACAGGACACTCACTTATATTTGAATTTCAGACAAACAACAAAGCATGTTTTAGTATAAGCACAGGGCATATGATAATAAAAGATGATTCATTGCTTTTCCGACTTTCAAATTAACTGAGCATCCTGAGCATATTTTTATTTTCTAAAATTGTTCAATCCTACCCCCCCCCCTAAAAAAAAGGTCAATGTGATAAGAGAAAAAGGAGGAAGAAGATGAGAGAGGATGCTAGGTTAAAAGTTCAAACAGGCATAGCCAAGGGCAAAACAGGAATTTTGATTGACTCTTGGATTAAAAAATAAATAAAGCTACAAACACATCTGAGGAATAATTATGGCAATTGAATATACACAGTATGTTAGGTGATTTGTGGAATTATTAATAATTTTCTTAGGTATGATCATTGCATTACATTTTGGAAAGTGGTTCAGGCTTTATTCTTAAAAGATATACAATCAAATATTTAGGGGTAGATCTAGGAAACCTTCAAAGCAATCTTGAGAAAGAAAAGCAAAGCTGGAGGCATCATTTCCTGATTTCAAACTATTTTATGGTACTGGCATAAAAAGACACACAGACCAATGGAACAGAAATAGGAGCTGAGAAATAAATATATGGTCAACTTATCTTTGACAAAGGCACCAAGAATACTCAATAGGAAAAGGATAATCTCTTCAGAAAACGATGCTAACAAAGCTGGATGTCCACATGCAAAAGAATGAAATCAGATTCTTATACCAAACACAAAAATTAACTCAAAATACATCATACAGTGTATTATAGTGCTGGTGGAAATGTAAATTGGCACAGCCCTTAAGGAAAAAAAAAAAAGGAGGTTCCTAAAAGTTCAAAATAGAATGAACTAACAATAAGCTGGATGAACTAACAATCCCACTTCTGGAATCCAGCGATCCCACTGCTGGGCATACACACCGAAGAAACCAGAATTGAAAGAGACACGTGTACCCCAATGTTCATTGCGGCACTGTTTATAATAGCCAGGACATGGAAGCAACCTAGATGTCCATCAGCAGATGAATGGATAAGAAAGCTGTGGTACATATACACAATGGAGTATTACTCAGCTATTAAAAAGAATACATTTGAATCAGTTCTAATGAGGTGGATGACGCTGGAGCCAATTATACAGAGTGAAGTAAGCCAGAAAGAAAAACACCAATACAGTATACTTACACATGTATATGGAATTTAGAATGATGGTAATGATAAACCTGTACGCAAGACAGCAAAAGAGACACAGATGTATAGAACGGCCTTTTGGACTCTGTGGGAGAGGGAGAGGGTGGGATGGGTTGGCAGAGTGGCAGTGTAACATGTGTGATATCATGGGTGAAATGAATCGCCAGTCCAGGTTTGATGCAGGATGCAGGATGGTTGGGACTGATGCACGGGGATAATCCAGAGAGAGGCTGTGGGGCGGGAGGGGGGAGGGGGGGGTCGGGATTGGGAGTTCATGTACACTCATGGTTGATTCATGTCAATGTATAGCAAAACGAATACAGTATTGTAAAGCAAAACAAACTAAATAATAAAAATTAATTAAAAAAAAGAAAGTAAATGGGATCAGGATCTCGAAGAGATATCTGCATTTCCATTTTCACAGCAGCACTATTCACAATTGCCAAGATATGGACACAATATGTCTTTCGACAGATGAATGGATAAAGAAAAAGGGTATGTACATATACAGTGGAATATTATTCAGTCATTAAAAAAAAACAAGGCAATCCTGCTGCTTGGAACAACATAGATGAACCTAGCTGGAGGAGGGCACAGCAACCCACTCCAGTATTCTTGCCTGGAGAATCCTAGGGACAGAGGAGCCTGGCAGGCTATAGTCCCTAGGGTTGCAAAGCGTCAGACAGGACTGAAGCGACTTAACACACATGCATGCATGCAGGTGAACCTAGAAGACATTATGCTACGTGAAATAAGACAAGACACATACTATAAGATCTCACCTACACATGGAATCTAAAAAATCCAGACTCACAGAACCAGCCATTGCCAGGGCTGGGGTCTGACAGAAATGAGATGTTGGTCAATGGTACAAGCTTTCAGTCACAAGGTAAATAAGTTCTGGAAATTTGATGCACAGCAAGGTGATTATAATTAATAATACTGTATTTAGTTGAAATTTGCTAAGAGAGTAGATCTTTAGTATTCTCACCATGACACACACACCTACCCACAAAGCAACTATGTGAGCTAATGGGTTTGCTAATTAACTTGATTATAGTAATAATTTCACAATAAATAGGTATATTAAATCATCATATTCTACAACTTAAAAAAAATCACATCATACAACCTAATTATATACAACTTTTAATTAAATCAAATCACAATAATGTTGAAAAAAATAAATGTTAATAGATGAAGCCCTTATGTTCAAAGACAGATCAATATAAGAAGAAAAAAGTAATAATCATAAAAAATGCTACATCATTTTTGTTTCTCTTTGTTCTATGTGTTCTCCTTATAAACAGATTTATTTTTAAAATATGATTGCAACATTACTGTCAAATAAGTAGAATTAAAAAGCAAATAGCATGCAATGCAGCTGTAAGTTTATTCTGTATTATTAAAGGTCTAATAAAAATAAAACTATTATGAACCATTACCCACCAAATAATAGGAAGACAAAATGTTACATAATAAAAACTATTATATTCACAGTAAATAATTGATTAAAACATAATAATAGGAAAACCTAGATGACCTTGGGTATGGTGATGACTTTTTAGATAAGATACCAAATGTGTGATCCATGAAAGAAAGGATTTGTAAGCTGGACTTTATTAAAACTTAGAAGTTCTGCTCTGCAAATGATAAAGTTAAAAAAACAAGAAGACAAGATACAGACCAGGAGAAAATATTTTTAAAAGACAAATTTGACAGAAGACTGTTATCCAAAATATAAAAAGAACTGTTGAGACTCAACAATATTATTCAGTCATTAAAAAATTAAAACACAATTAAAATATGGTCCAAAGACCTTCAGATCAGTTCACTTCAGTCGCTCAGTCGTGTCCAACTCCCTGTGACCCCATGAATCACAGCATGCCAGTCCTCCCTGTCCATCACTAACTCCCGGAGTTCACTCAGACTCACGTCCATCGAGTCAGTGAGGTCATCCAGCCATCTCATCCTCTGTTGTCCCCTGCTCCTCCTACCCCCAATCCCTCCCAGCATCAGAGTCTTTTCCAATGAGTCAACTCTTCGCATGAGGTGGCCAAAGTACTGGAGTTTCTCCTTCAGCATCATTCCTTCCAAAGAAACCCCAGGGCTGATCTCCTTCAGAATGGACTGGTTGGATCTCCTTGCAGTCCAAGGGACTCTCAAGAGTCTTCTCCAACACCACAGTTCAAAAGCATCAATTCTTCTGCGCTCAGCCTTCTTCACAGTCCAACTCTCACATCCATACATGACCACAGGAAAAACCATAGCCTTGCTAGACGGACCTTACTTGGCAAAGTAATGTCTCTGCTTTTGAATATGCTATCTAGGTTGGTCATAACTTTTCTTCCAAGGAGTAAGTGTCTTTTAATTTCATGGCTGCAGTCACTATCTGCAGCAGATATCTTACCAAATAAGCATACAAAAAATTCCATATCATATGTCATGAATTCAGTTCAGTCACTCAGTCATGTCCGACTCTTTGTGACCCCATGGACTGCAGCATGCCAGGCTTCCCTGCCCATCACCAACTCCCAGAGCTTGCTCAAACTCATGTCCGTTGAGTTGGTGGTTCTATCCATTATCTCATCCTCTGTCTTTCCCTTCTCTTCCTGCCTTCAGTCTTTCCCAGAATCAGGGTCTTTCCCAAGGAGTCAGTTCTTCGCATAGGTGGCCAAAGTGTTGGAGCTTCAGCTTCAGCATCAGTCCTTCCGATGAATATTCAGGACTGATTTCCTTTAGGATTGACTGGTTTGATCTCCTTGCTATCCAAGAGACTCTCAAGAGTCTTCTCCAACACCATCAGGGAAACACAAGTTAAAACAATGAGATACCACCACACACCTATTGCTGCTGCTGTTGCTGCTGCTAAGTCGCTTCAGTCGTGTCTGACTCTGTGCAACCCTATAGACGGCAGTCCACCATGGTCAAAATCCAGAACACAGATGACATCAAATGCTGGCAAGGATCACTGTTGATAGGAATGCAAAATGGTACAGCTACCTTGGAAGACAGTTTGGTAGTCTCTTACAAAACTAAACATACAACCTACGTTTGTGCTCAGTAATGTCCAGTTCTTTGCAACCTGATGGACTGCAGCCCACCAAGATCCTCTGTCCACTGGGATTTTTCAGGGAAGAATATTGGAATGGGTTGCCATTTCCTACTCCAGGGTATCTTCCCAACCCAGGGATCAAATCCACATCTCTTACATCTCCTGCATTGGCAGATGGATTCTTTTACCACTGCGCCACCTGGGAAGGCCCAGTTATTACCCCAGGATACAGCAATAGCACTTTTGGTATTTACCCAAATGAATTGAAAACATAACCACAAAAACCTGCACATGGATGTTTATAGCAACTTTATTCATAATTGCCAAAACTTGGAAACAACCAAAATATCATTCGGTAAGTGAATGGCTAAATAAACTGTACTTTTTCAGCACTGAAAAGGAATGAGCTATTAAAGCTATTAAAAGACACGGAGAAAAATTTAAGGCATAGTACTAAGTGGAAGAAGCCAATCTGAAAAGTGTATGACTCTTAACTAGATGACATTCTGGAAAAGACCAAACTATGGACACAGTAAAAAGATCATCCCTCATGGAGGGATGAACAGCCAGCTCTCTGAAGATTTTTACAAAGAGAAACTATTCCATATATGCTAAAATAGGGATATACTACATGTCATTATGTGTTTTGCTATGCTGTGCTTAGTCGCTAAATTGTGTCTAACTCTTTGCGACCTCATGGACTGTAGCCCACCAGCCTCCTCTGTCCATGGGGATTCTCCAGGCAAGAACACTGGAGTGGTTGCCATGCTCTTTCCAGGGGCTTTTCCCAACCCAGGGATTGAACCCAGGTCTCCTTTATTGCAGGCAGATTCTTTACTGTCTGAGCCACCAGAGAAGCCGACGAATACTGGAGTGGGTAGCCTATCCTTTCTCCAGGGGATCTTCCTGACCCAGGAATTGAATCAGGGTCTCCTGCATTGCAGGTAGATTCTTTACCAGCTGAGCTACCAGGGAAATCCATATGTCATTATACACTTGCCCAAAACCATATAAGGTACAACACCAAAAGTGAACCCTAATATAAACTCTAGATTTTGAGTGATAATATTGTGTAAATATAGGTTCATTAACTGTAATTCATGCATCATTCTGATCAGTATGTTTATAATTGGGAAAGCTAGGCAAATGTGGAAGCAAGGGTTAGATGGGAACTCTATTGTCTTCTCAACTTTGTGTGAAACTACACTGACTTAAAAAATACAAAGTTGTTAAACACAGGGAAAGAACATAACAATAGTAAAGCATTTAATGTATCACTTAGGTTCACTTAGAAAACAGATGACATACTCAACAGACTATTTTGACTAGATGTTCTCGGCTAATGAGTTTGTAGATTGATGAGTTGAGGCAAGTTCTGGGAGATGGTGAAAGGAAAGGAAAGACTGGTGTGCTGCAGTCCATGGGGTTGCAAAGAGTCAGACACGACTGAGCGACTGAACGACGATGAATCCAGCCCCATTACTGAGGCATGACCCTTCTGAGGTTTCTACTCAACACCCATGTATTACAAAGTCTCTCTACTCTGGACGTTTGAAGAATTTTAAAAATTCCCCCTTCCATGAACGCACTGAGAATTTTTCTACCTGCTGGTAGTTTAGTTGCTAAGTCATGTCCAACTCTTGCAACCCCATGGGTAGAGGAGCCTGGCAGGCTATACTCCATGGGATTCTCCAGGCAAGAATATTGGAATGGGTTGCCATGTCCTTCTCCAGGGGATCTTCCCAACCCAGGAATCGAACCTGGTCTCCTGCATCATAGGCAGATTCTCTACCAACTGAGCTACAAGGGAAGCCCCAAATTTTTATTTATTTTTTAATTTATGTTTTTGGCCACGTGGCATGTGGGATGTTAGTTCTCTGACCGAGGATCAAACGTGCATCTCCTGCATTGAAAGCATGGAGTCTTTCAATGGACCACCAGGGAAGTCCTGGTAATTCTTCCTTTTGCCTCAGGCAGATTCTTCAAATGCTTTGAAGACTCAAAGGCAACACCTTGGACATCTCTGGAGCTCTTTGTGCAGCTCTCGCCTCTCTGGTACTCTGTCTGTGACTTCCATAAACTTGGCTTCCCCAAATTCTCAACTTACTCTGCCTTTTCAACTAAGGAAGACTGACTGTAGCCTGGAATCATGAGTTAGAGAATTACTGGGGAAACCATAGGAATCATGTTGTTTGTTTTTCTTCTTTCAAGGGTTACTATTTATCACTGTCTATTGTCCAGTGTTCGAAACCATTTTTCATAAGTTTTAATTGGTTATTTATTTATTCAGGGAAGTGGGTAAATATGCTTCGGTTGCTCCATGAGGTCCAGGAATAGAAATCCTTTAAAAATAATATTAACTTAAAAAAAAAAGGAATGAAAAAGATCAAATAAAATATACGGCCATGCAGAAAAGAAAAGTGAGCTGGCATTAAGTCATGAAGAGAATTAAAGATTTAAAATAAATAGCTAAGGAACATTTAAAACTACAAAAATATGAAAGATGGAGTAAAATGAGGGACAGGATATGTAAAAATCCTATTGAAAACAAAACCAGAAAATGATAAAAGGAGAAACCATTGGAAAGAGGATAATATGTAAATTAAATAATAGCTTCAACATATGCATAATTGGTATTCCTGGATTAACGGAACAAAACAAATGAAACAGAATATTTCAAAAGTATAAAAGTAGGAAGACTTTCTAAAATACATGGAAATCTTGATTTACTGATTAAATTGTACAGTATTTTCCAGAAAAACAATTATGCAGAATGATCAACCCATATATATATTCTTGGAGCAGAATTATTTTAAAAACTCACTAAACAGGTAACTTTTGGACAAAAAAATCAACTCATATGAAAGTTGAGTTGAGAGAGAAAAATGTGGCTTTAATCAGACCTCCTACTTCTCCATAGCAACACTTAATGACAGAGGAAGGTGGAAGAATGTTTCCAGAATCCTGAAAACAAGAGAAAAAAAAAAAAAGATTGAGCCAAAAATATTGTGCCCAGCCCATTTGTTTTATGTTTATGGCAACAGAAAAGCAGTCTCAATTTTGTACAGATTCTGGGAACAAAGAAGCATTAATGAGTCCTTCCTTTAAAAACAAAAAAAAAGTAAGAAAGAAAAGAAACTACTTAATAAAAAATCTATCCCTAAAGGACTAAATCAAGAGAAGTAACCCAAAAGGGGGCAACTCATATTTTAAAAGTACTGGCAATGAGTATTGAACATATCTAAATATAAAAAATAGATATTATATTTATTATTTAAGGAAAAAATGAAAGTTTATAGACTGGCTACTAAAAGTTACTATTCATTTTAAAAAGTGTTTGTGGAGAGTATACATTTGCTAATATACCTATCTTTCAGAAAAAGAGTCAAAGGTTACTGAAAATTGAATTAAAAAATAATTGCTTGTGTCATTAAAAAAAGGTGATTGACATTAAGAGTTTGTAAATAATTTCAAAATATCATTTAGACAGAAACCCAACATAGATCACTAATGCTCTGTGATAAACTGTTGAGCAGCAGCCCTTTATGAGTTAGGGCTCGTAGTAGGGACTGAGAGTGTCATTCAGTAAAATTAAACTCTTAAAATTTACAACTTCAAAAGATCTTATATAGTCAGTGAGGGAGAATGTGATGGTAGCTACCATAACCAGGAAGGAATTAGTAAACACCTGAGTCAAAGGAACAGACCAGATCACCTAGAAATAAACTCATGCATATATAGCCCATTGATTTTCAGTAATGGTGCAAAGGTGATTTAATAGAGAAGGGATAGTCTTTTTGCTAACAGTGCTGGAACAATTGGATATCCATATGCAAAAAATAGAAACAAACCCACCCTCCATACCTCACATCGTATATAAAAATTATCTCAAAATGGATCATATGTCAAAATGTAAAACTTGAAATTATAAAACTTCTAGAAGAAAATATAGGAGAAAATGTTCATGGCCTTAAGTGAAGCCAAGATTTTTAAAATATAATATCAAAGTTTCACAATCCATAGAAAAAAGTCATAAATTGGACTTTAACAAAATTATTAAAAATACCGTAAGAATGAAAGATATTTTTAAAAGGCCCTTTGGAAATTACAGCAAAGATTTCAAAGATATTAAAAAAGAAAAGTGGAGTTCAGCATCCCTTCAAATCTCTAACCTCTTAACCCTTGCAGAGTGGCCTAGCCTACTAGCCATCCTGTATGCCCTACTTAGCTGACTTAGCTCAGATTATCAATCGTTCATAGAGCATCTTACTTATATCATTACCACAACCCTTACCAGTCTGTATGATCTGCTGCTGCTGCTGCTAAGTCGTTCAGTCGTGTCCAACTCTGTGCAACCCCATAGACGGCAGCCCACCAGGCTCCCCCGTCCCTGGGATTCTCCAGACAAGAGCGCTGGAGTGGGTTGCCATTGCCTTCTCCAATGCATGAAAGTGAAAAAAGAAAGTGAAGTCGCTCAGTCGTGTTCGACTCTTAGCGACCCCATGGACCGCAGCCTACCAGGCTCCTGCGTCCATGGGATTTTCCAGGCAAGAGTACTGGAGTGGGTTGCCATTGCCTTCTATTCAAATTTATTAACTAGTACTATTTCAAGTGCCAGGGGCAAAAACTCTAACCAAAAATAATCAAAAAAGAAAGTACTGGTTATTAAAGCCCAGGAATAGATCTAATTTCAGTGCAGCTTTCACGGGCTCAAAAGATGTCATGAGAACCTGGTAATTCTCCACCTCCTAGGACCCACCCAACACACAATCAATCAGAATCCCTAGGAGCTAGACTCCAGACCCTTAAATAGCAACCAGAATAAAAACAACATCAACAACAGCAAAATCCTTCCACATAGCACTCACTGAATAATTGCTTTATCTGTGTATAGCTTGTCCCTGCAAGCTAATTACAAGTGTTGTGGGCAAGGACAATTTCTTTTGCACTCTAATGATATATAAAATTATGCTAGATGGATATAAAGCATATATTCTGGCAAGTCTGATAAATCTGGGAAAGGTGTAAACATCATCCGTGTTGGCATCAAAAGGCTCTGGAAAAAAATCCGACATCCTTTTGGAAATCGAACTAGTGAAAACAGAGCTATATTCAAAAATTTTGAACAACTACATCCAAATTGTAATAGTGAAGAAGTTTAAACTGGTAAAGAGAAAAGCTTCACACAATATTCCAAAGAGCTCTATTATTGATCCTATATTATTCAAAATCTTTTGACTGTGAATAAAGACATATATATATACACACATATATATCTGCATCTGACAAAACTGGAATATAGTAAATTTATAAAAATGTATTTTACAAAGCTCTTGAATAGCATGGCCACCCAACATTATCACCAGTTCAATTTTGGTATTCTTCCAGTCTTCATGTTACATATTTTTATGTATATTTATTGTTGGCTTCTATTTTTCCCCTGGCATAAACATTTTGGCTGCCAACTTGTCTAGACTTATATCCTTACAACTCCAAATCTAGTGGGAAGAAAAGCTTTTCTTTTCTAAGAGCTCGAAAAAAAATTATGATGTCCTGATTTCCATTGGACAGAACCATTTCCCATTCCTGTTCTTAAATACCTTTCACAGGTGTCAAGGGGACGATATACTCTGGTTGGCCAAGCCTGAGACCCACACCCACCGCTTAGGAGCTTAGTGATGGGGTCAGCCACATCTGAGGAGCTCATGGACTCAGAATGGGAGAGAGGGTGGCTCCCCAGGAAAATCTGATTATTGCTATAATAAGAAAGGGAACTGGCTGCTAGACTGCTAAACTACAAATGAGCCAGGGTCTCTGCTCCCCAGGGATTACATTCCTACTCGGAAAAACTACTGTGTTAACAGATAGTTTCAATATAAGGTGTAAATGTTGTAATAAAGGTTTGCAAGGTAGAGGGACAAGTAAATTCAAACAGCAAGGCCAAGATGGTGGCTAAAGAAGTTTCCAAAAGGAGATGATGCCTGACTAGATTCTTAAGTCTTTACCAGGTTAGAAGAGGGCTTGGGAGTGATGTAAAGATGTTTGTTTTGGGGGGGAGGGAGGTGGGAGGGAGGTTCAAGAGGGAGGGGACTTATGTATACCTATGGCTGATTCATGATGATGTATGGCAGAAACCATCACAATTTTGTAACTATCCTCCAATTAAAAATAAAATAAAAATTTTAAAGATGTTTGTTTTGTCTTTTTATTTAGGTATTGTTGATTTATAATATTATAGTAGTGTCAGGTATAAATGGCATCCTTGACTAAGAAGACTTGATCCCCTTGAAGGCAGGAATCATATGTTATCTTTGCCTCCCCAGAGTTCCACATGGTGCCTGATGACTAGTCTGTGTTTGATGAATTTATTAACATCCCTCATTATGTCTTCAACAAAAACTCTGCAGTAATCTGTAAGGTTGATATTTAATCTCATTATTCAAAGTCAGAAACAGAGGGAGAGATTAGATCATCAAAATCACAGTGCCAACCAACAGTGGCGCCATGGTAACCCCCCCACGGAGGCAGGGACATATCCAAACCAAACTCCAGACATGAAGAAGAATACCACAAATCCCAGCCTTGCATTAACAGAGCAGTAAAGTGAGAAATTAAATAAAGTAAACATTTTAGTATGCTTGGCAGTACTTATAAAGCCCCAAACACCAACTTTTCTTCTAATGATTTCAGATGTCAAGTGATAAAATTTTGTTTTAAAATGTTCTTGAATAAATAAGGACTGAGAAAAAAATTGAGAGGGAAATATGTTTGTTTGGGTGAGTTGCTAAGCAACCCCACACATGCCAGAGACTCCTTTTGGATTTCCTTCTGAAGGTGGAATCTGTGGGACCGATGGTACTTTGGCTTGCATCTGTTTCATTCGTTCACACTGGAAAATTAAAGCAAAACAGGAAACAAACAAGCAATTCTAATAGTACTGAAGTCAGAGGTGTGGAGAATACCAAGTATTAAATTAAGCTAGACTATTTTGAAAGTTGCCTTTCAGATGGCTTCTGAGTGTCCTCGGTGGCACTAACATTAATAGGTGAGGTTTTATAAGTGTGTCCTCAGAAGAATCAACCACACAGATGAAATACAACCAAATTACATTCAGACAATTTATTTGTTTATCTATTCCACATAGTGTTTTAGGTCCTATAGATGCCTGAAATTTGTAATATGGCAATAGAAAGTAGCAACCAGATGAAGAAAAATATGAGTTGTGCATCTCATTTAATTTAATAAGGGATAACTTCTTAGAAAAACAGAGTTTTACACTAGGTACAAAAGGAAGAAATTCTGTGAGAAAAGAAATTTACAACCTCAAGGCCCGCTTGAGAAAAAGCTAGGGAGCTCTGAAGGGGCAAAACATGTCAAGGTAAAAGCAGAAAAAGAAATTGGTAAGCCGGAAAGAATGCATAAATATTTGAGCAGGAAACGTATTTGACAGCTGGGAAGGGTTTATAAAGACGAAGATAGAAATTAGTACTGAAATTCCTGGAATGTAAGATTTAAATATGCTATGGATCAAATACTATCCAAGTTACATTACACAAATATTGCTGTACATTTTAAATAATCACATTTTTTTGCAATGATTTGTGTTTCAAGTTTCAAGTAAACACACATCTAAGTTTGAATTCTGTATGTGTGGACACATTTTCAATCTGCATTCTTTAGAGGACAAGGGTATCATCTTAGAATATTTCAGATTATGTTTTAAATAACTGACACTGTAAAAGGGGATGTATGTTATTATTATTAATTACAGAATAAAGTCTATACTCCTTATCATGTGTCTAAGGCTTCCCGTGATTCAGCTTGCCTACCTGCGCCTCCCACGCCAGCCTGAGTAGTTTCTCCTCTCATTCCTCCCTTGTTGAAAATCTTCACTACTGATCTGATACTAAATTATATTCTCTTGTCTATTGTTATTTAGACTCAGTGTGTGTATCTCTCCAATGAGATTATAGCTCCCTGAAGGATCTGCCCAAATAGTATTTTGTTTCGTACATTCTTACTAAAATAATAATGTTACTTACTATGTATAGTTAATGCACAGAATTTGAACCCACAAATATTCTCCTCCTTATGTCTCTGGACTCTAGGCCTGCTAGCAGAAAATATTAATAGAAAGAGCAAACAAAAAATGAATAGGCAGAAATTTACTGTCTTCTAAACCTTGAACTAGATGGGGAAACAGTGGAAACAGTGTCAGACTTTATTTCTGGGGCTCCAAAATCACTGCAGATGGTGACTGCAGCCTTGAAATTAAAAGACGCTTACTCCTTGGAAGAAAAGTTATGGCCAACCTAGAAAGCATATTCAAAAGCAGAGACATTACTTTGCCAAGTAAGGTCCGTCTAGTCAAGGTATGGTTTTTCCAGCGGTCATCTATGGATGTGAGAGTTGGACTGTAGGAAGGCTGAGCGCCGAAGAATTGATGCTTTTGAACTGTGGTGTTGGAGAAGACTCTTGAGAGTCCCTTGGACTGCAAGGAGATCCAACCAGTCCATTCTGAAGGAGATCAGCCCTGGGGTTTCTTTGGAAGGAATGATGCTAAAGCTGAAACTCCAGTACTTTGGCCACCTCATGTGAAGAGTTGACTCATTGGAAAAGACTTTGATGCTGGGAGGGATTGGGGGTAGGAGGAGAAGGGGACAACAGAGGGTGAGATGGCTGGATGGCATCACTAACTCTATGGCCGTGAGTCTGAGTGAATGCTGGGAGTTGGTGATGGACAGGGAGGCCTGGCGTGCTGCGATTCACGGGGTCGCAAAGAGTCGGACAGGACTGAACGACTGAACTGAACTGAAACCTTGAACTCTGGAAAACCAAAATATCCTTGGGGGTCAAATATCACAAAAATGCTGAAAACAGCATTTTGAGCTGGGAATATGATAGCTTCATGTGGGCATAAGCTATTCCAAGGGCCCTTGGAGCCCAGAGGAGAAATGGTGGTCTGCAAAAGTTAAAAAGAGATCTACATGAAGAATTAGGAACTCCCTGTCAGCAGTCTAGCTGTGTGGCTTAAATGATTGTATCTGATTAGATTCATTCATTCCTCCAACCAATCTGCAGGGAATACAAGCTCTGTAAGGGTAGGGCTTTTCACTGGTGTCATCCCTTGCACTTTCTCCTGGTGTTGTGCCTGGCACCTAGCAGACGCTCACTTAGTATTTGTTATGGAATCCTCTGTCCTGGTCATGGAATGGCCATCCTCAAAAAGTTCACTGTCTGGTTAGGACAAAGATTTCCAAATATGCAATTATCACAAGTGAAAACATTTATCATGAATAAGCTATAAGAGTGTATAATACTTACACTTGAGCATTTACCCAGTGCCAGGCAATGTTCCACATGCCCTTACATGTATGCTGCTGCTGCTGCTGCTAAGTCGCTTTAGTCGTGTCCAACTCTATGCAACCCCATAGACAGCACCCACCAGGATCCCCCGTCCCTGAGATTCTCCAGGCAAGAATACTGGAGTGGGTTTCCATTTCCTTCTCCAATGCACAAAAGTGAAAATTGAAAGTGAAGCTGCTCAGTCCTGTCTGACTCCTAGCAATCCCATGGACGGCAGCCTACCAGGCTCCGGGATTTTCCAGGCAAGAGTACTGGAGTGGGTTGCCATTGCCTCCTCCACCTCACATGTATAAATTCACCTAATCTTCACAACAACCTTATGAGGTGAATACTATTATTATTTCCATATTCACAGACACAATAAGGTTAAGCCACCTGCCCAAGGTCACAGCTAGGATGCAGCAGAGCAGGAACTGAAGCAGGGTTCATAATTAGCACACTGTAGACACAAGGAGTTAGTCGGACTTAAGGACCACTGATGTTTCTTCTAGACCTGGATTGCAGATGATGGTACCACTGGTGATAACATAGAAATACCAGGGAAATGTTTCATGAAACCTTATCCATTTGGAACATATTGGGACTTTTCAATGTAGGGTGCTCCAGAATTCTTCAAGAAGATACAGAATTTTAGGCCTGAAATTCTGGAGCTTCTGAATCAATAAGGTTGCAGTGGGGATGTAGGATCTGTATTTTTAACAAAGCATCACACCAATGTTAATAATCATATTTTAGGTTAAAGCATCTGCCTCCAATGCGGGAGACCTGGGTTCGATCCCTGGGTCGGGAAGATCCCCTGAAGAAGGAAATAGCAATCCACTCCAATATTCTTGCCTGGAGAATCCCATGGACAGAATAGCCTAGTAGGTTACAGTCCACGGGGTCACAAAGAGTCGGACACGACTGAGTGACTTCACCTTCACCTTCAGACCTATTTGGACATGATTTAGCAGTTCAACAACAACAAGATCTATTCTACAGTAGAATGCTTTGGTTGAGATTCTGCTCTCTTTTTTCAGGCCTGGCTCTCCTCTGGCCAGATGTCTGTTGGGATTTCTTTGACTACTTGACCTGAAAATGTTCTGCTAGCGGCACTACATCTTTAGAAGCTCCTCAGATGACAGGCATCACAACCCTTACCCAAGACAATTATTTCTGGTTTATTTGTCTATCTTCTCTTGATGTGGCTCAGATGGTAAAGAATCTGCCTGCAATGCAGGAGACCCGGGTTCAATGCCTAGGTCAGGAAAGATCCCCTGGAAAAGGTAATGGCTACCCACTCCAGTATTCTTGCCTGAATAATTCCATGGACAGAGGATCCTGGTAGGCTACAGTCCGTGGGGGTCACAAAGAGTCAGACATAATTAAGTGACTAATACACTTTTCTTGAGGGCAGGGGCTGTGTCATACTCTGCTCTACATGCTAGCTCCTACTTCAGCAAGAAATGTCTTCTAAAGGAATTGATGGGTGTAATTCACATCCACCAGCCCTACCCTTGAGACCATCATAGTTAAGTGAAGGATACAGACACCTGCAGATAAACTGCAGGGTTAGATGATAAGATGGCTGTGATTACCTAAATACAAGTAGCATTTGATGAGGGCACAGGGAACCAGCAAAAGGTGCTGCATAGGTGGCTGTATGGGGTGGGAAGCCATGCTAGACGAGTAGACTGGGAGCTTTACTGGGCTGAATTGTGTCCCCCTCAGAAATTTCCATGTTGAAGCCAAACACCCTCCCCTCCCCTCCCCGACCAGAGCACCTCAGAACGTGATGGTATTGGAAATCAGGTCTTTTTGAAAGGTAATTAAGTAAAAAATGAGATCATTAGAATGGGCCCTCATCCAGGAATCTGACTAGTGTCCTCGTAAAAAAGAGGAAATTAGGACACAGATGCACACAGAGGTAAGGGCATGTGAAGACGCAGGGAGAAGACAGCCACCTACAAGCCAAGGAGAGAGGCCTCAGAAGAAACCAACCTTGTCAACACCCTTATCTGAGACTTCCAGCCTCTAGAATTGTGAGAAAATAAATGTCTGCTGTTTGAGACACCGAGTCTGTGGTACTTTGTTATGACGACCCTAGCAAAAAATACAGGAGCAGATTATGAAAATTTGGTTGCCATTTCCTTCTCCAGGGGATTTTCCCGATCCAGGGATCGAACACAGGTCGCATTGCAGGCAGCCACTTTAACCTCTGCGCCACCAGGGAAGCCACTAAGTCAAACTACAGAAAATAAATGCTATCCTTTAAGCTGTCAGACGCCTCCATAGAGGTCTAAGCATCAATGTGACATGAATAGGTTTGGTTCCAGAACATGATTTGGAAACAGTGGATATCAGGAAGTGGAGAAGGAAGGAGGAGTTGGTAGATCCATTGTTCCATTAAAGAATAAAACAAGCTCTAAGGGCCTGGACAAAAATCATTGACAATGGGAATGAGTATTAGAGGTCCTATCAGAGAGATATTTGTGGGGCAGAAGTAAGTGTGGGGAAAATGAAGTGTAGGACAAGAGTAGGTAGATGAGGCTAACATGAAGTGTAGTTTGGGGAGTTGAGGGATGCCTCAGATCTCAACCGGGAATACAGAAGGTGAAGCACGCTTAGAGAAGAGGTGAAAAGATAATACATGTCGTTTGGGATGAATGAAGTTTGAGACAACTGCAGAGTGTCGAGCTGGATGTGTAGGATTCCACTAGTTACGGGTGGTGGGGTGGTGGAAAGGGATCGGCGGACCTCACGCGGAGCACCAGCCATTCAGAAGCCCCGAGACCATATTCTTGGGGTCCCCACAAAGTGTGGAGAGAGAAGCCAACAAAAGAGATCATCCAAAAAGCAGCAGAATCGGGCGAGGAGGGCCGCCCTCCAAAGGCCAAGGAACTCAGAGCTAGGAGTTTGTCGGTATTGATAGTTTTCAGATGAAGGAAAGATCTTGCCCCTGCTGCAGACATCAGTTCAGGCTGGATCTCGTTTTCTCTCACTATCCCATAAAGTGGTTTACCTCTCTCCCCGCACTTTGGTCAATGTGGCTGGGGGGTAACAGGGACCCAAGCATTATCTCAAGTCAGCAGGCACTGACAGCTCCTGAAACCCTTTCCCCGCAGGCAGGCAAGCGGGCGGGTCAGCGATTCCCACCCCGCCGCGCCCTTCCACCCGAATGGAATGCGGGCGCGCGCGCCCGGGCTCCGGCTGCACTTGGAACTCCGGCCCGGACGCTGCTCCCCGAGCGCGCCGGCTGCGGGGGCGGCTTCCTCGCGCCTCCCCCTGCAGCGCGCCGCGGCCGCTGGGCGAGGCGAGGCTAGAGGGAGGCGGGCCGAGGGGGCGGGAGCGGGACGCGGGACTGCGGGGAGGTCGGGGGCGGGGAGCAGGAGGCGGCGGGCCCGAGGAAGAAAGGAACATGGCTCCTGCGGCAGGCGGCGCCGAGGACGGCGCGCGGCGAGGGCGCCCCGGGCACCAGTGACCGTGATGGTGAACTCGAGCCGCGTGCAGCCGCAGCAGCCCGGGGACGCAAGGCGGTCGCCGGCCCCTCGAGCGCCGGGCCCCGGGCGGCTGATGGCGGGCGGCGCGACTGCCGGCGCCGGCCTCGCTGCCCCGGGCGGCCTCCGCGAGCAGAGGGGCCTGGAGATCGAGATGGAGCGCATCCGGCAGGCGGCCGCGCGGGACCCCCCGGCCGGAGCCTCGGCCTCCCCATCTCCTCCGCTCTCGTCGTGCTCGCGGCAGGCGTGGAGCCGCGACAACCCGGGCTTCGAGGCCGAGGAGGAAGAGGAGGAAGAGGAGGTGGAGGGAGAAGAAGGGGGAATGGTGGTGGAGATGGACGTAGAGTGGCGCCCGGGCAGCAGGAGGTCGGCCTCCTCCTCGGCCGTGAGCTCCGCGGGCGCCCGGGGCCGGGGGCTGGGGGGCTACCACGGTGCGGGCCATCCGAGCGGGAGGCGGCGTCAGCGAGAGGACCAGGGCCCGCCGAGTCCCAGCCCCGCCGGCGGCGGGGACCCGCTGCATCGCCACCTCCCCCTGGACGGGCAGCATCCCCGAGTGGCCTGGGCCGAGAGACTCGTTCGCAGGCTGCGAGGTAAGAGCGCGACCCTCAGCGGCTGCTGCACAAACCAGAACTGCGGGCGCTGTCGGAGCCATCCGCGCTGAGGGCAGCTCTCCCGGGCTCAAGCTCCATCCCCTTTGCGTCCCCGCCTCCCTTGGAAGCGTCTTCCCCACCTCTGCTAATTCTGCTCTATTTCCGGTACCTAGCGCGGAATTCCATGGCGCCCTGTTGGTGCAAATTTATTGGATACCTCCTTCTAAAAGAAAATCTGTCATCTTATAAGACAGCTAATAATGGTGGTTGCAACTGCATATTTGCTAATTTCACTAAATAAAAACAAAAATTCTGTGCTAGCACCCATGGTCTTCCACTGGCCTGGATGTCCTGTTGCCCCTTATCCCGTTCTGGAAAGGGTAAGCAACACAGTGTCCCAGTTGTGGGAGGAGTGTCATTGGGTAGTCAATGATGTTGTTTTGGTGATATCTGTGGTTGTTTAGGGAAGAGGAAGCTGTTGAGAACACTACGAATAGAATAAAATGTTTAGGAAAACAGTTACTTGGCCATTTCTAATTCTAGGCATTTTTTCCCCCTGAACAGTTGCAAAGTAAATGTTAACATTGTTTGCAAAACTTGAAAGTATGTTTTTAAATAACTAATGTTCTTTGACATTCCAATGAAACAGTGAGGTCATCAGATACCAGCTGTGTGGAAATATGTCAGAGTTTGGTGCACCCAGCTCTCCAAAAGGCAGGAAAGGAATTTTTTAAAATTGCCAGTGCGTTTTAAGAGGACACAAATTTTCCAGGAGCAGATGGGATCCTGTTTTTGCAAAGTTTTGTCAGAGGCATCCTTGGAAAAGAGTTGTATTTGCTCTTACCATCCAAATGATTTTAATCTCTACTTGTAAGAGTTTTTCCAGTCTCAGTCTTTTGAAATTCTCCCTTCCTTTCCGTTCCTGTCAGTTTTGAAAATCTTGCACAAAAAACTATCCAGGTATTTTCATAGCAACATGATTAATACCAAGTCAGGTTTATACCTGAGTCCCAATTACACCACACGTTGACTGAATGACCTCTAGCAAACTGCTTAACCGCTGTGATCTCCAGTTTTTGAATTTTGTTTTAAAAAAGAGATAATCATAATACTTAGCTTTGACATGGGAGAATTAAATGAGATGAAACATAAAATATGTAGCAAGTCTGCAATGTTGTGAGTGCTTCATAAGTGGAAATTAAATCATGGATTCTGAAAGTGTACATTTTGGTGCTCTTACATAGTGATTATGCTAGTTTGATTGATTCAGGGCATGGTGGGGACCAAAAGACCCTTTTTAGTCACCTGTGTGAGAAGATTAGTGAAAAAACTCATTACTACTTTTTTAAGGTTCCAAATTGTATTCAAACAAAGTTTATATTATTTTACTTCATATTAATTGTGCTTTTTAAAATATTCACTGAAATGAGAGGTTTCTTATAAGTTAATAAGCAATGGAAAGTCATGATCCTTTTAACTCAGCCTAAGTGTTTAATAACACATTTCATATTGTCTGAAAAAGCTCAATAATGGAATATAACTACGTGAAATATGTGAGTGCATATGTAAGTTTATTTGTTTTAAAGAAAAGTTTAAGAAAATTTACAGTGAATAAAGTAATAGTAAAACTTCTGGTCCAGCCTTATCAATGGTTGATAAGATCTCCTAACCTTATCAATTAGGAGAGTAGAATCATGAGAATCTTTTTTTCTAGAAAATTTTAGAAATAAATTTTATTACTTTGTGAAGAAATATAATTGATATCCTTGTCACTTATTAAATAACCTTTGTTAGATAATTAGTAGTACCTACTGTGGAAATAGACTGTGCTGCTGCTGCTGCTGCTAAGTCGCTTCAGTCGTGTCCGACTCTGTGCGATCCCATAGACGGTAGCCGACCAGGCTCCCCCGTCCCTGGGATTCTCCAGGCAAGAACACTGGAGTGGGTTGCCATTTCCTTCTCCAATGCATGAAAGTGAGAAGTAAAAGTGAAGTCGCTCAGTCGTGTCCGACTCTGAGCGACCCCATGGACTGCAGCCTAGCAGGCTCCTCCGCCCATGGGATTCTCCAGGCAAGAGTACTAGACTGTGCTAGTTGCCACCAAAAAAAAAAAAGGAACTAAAATAACACATCACCATTTACTATGGACAGAAACCCAGAAATGTAAAATGAGTAACCATGAATGAGTTGTGATATTTTTTTCCCTCATGGGATATTGTTATTGTTTAGTTGCTAAGTCACGTCTGACTCTTGTGCCCCCATGGACTAGCCTGCCAAGCACCTCTGTGCACGGATTTTCCCAGGCAAGAATACTAGAGTGGGTTGTCATTTCCTTCTCCAGGGGATCTTCCCGGCCCCGGGATCAAACCTGAGTCTCCTGCATTGGCAGGCAGATTCTTTACCACTGAGCTATCAGTGATCGAACCCCCGTCTTGGGATACAATGACAGAAATCTTTACTACATTATATAAATAGCGCCCAGGGTCGGAAGAGAGAGAGTGACTTGAAATTTCTAAAGATAGGAGCCAAACTCAAGTTTGGCGTTTTCAGGTGCTTCCCTGGAGGTCTAACATCAGACTTCCTAGCCTTTGTTTGTCATTTATAAAATGGAAGAGTTAAACCTAATCTTCAAGTTCCCTTCAGCTTCAGTTGTTTAATGACACAAATCTGAGTGGGAAAACAAATGATCATTTCTCCTTGGACATTGAATAGATCTGTTCTCTTAGCAGGAGTAAGATGGCAAAGAAGAAGTTTGAGGCCTGATTATGGAAAGCATTGTGTCTAACCAAGGAATTAAGAAATTACCTCTAAATATTAAGAAGAAGTTGAAAGTTTTTGAGCAGGAGCAGAACATGCAGAAAGGGAATATGAGTCAGGTCTCGTGCTGTGCAGGAGCACTTACAGAGGGAGATAGGGAGGCAGGAGGACAAGGTGGGGGGCAGCCAGTGAAAGGGAGATGATGACCTGGACCAGAGGCAAAAAAAGAAGGCTAAAAGATTGAAAGACTGCTCCAAGCTTAAAAGCATCTCCAACCCAATGATCTTGTTTACTTTTTTCTTAGCAAACACTTTTTAATGCAGAGATAAAATTTGAGAATCTATATGAGTTACCAGATTTTCTGAATTTCCAAAGTTGAATGTGTTTTATGGATGTATCAATTTATAAAGTCACTTTCTGTTTACTGTTTCAGACATACATCATCACTGTCCATGTCCAGAACTTTTTCATCATCCCAAACAAGTCTGCCCATTAAATACTAACTCCCAGCTCCCCTTTTCTTCCCTGCCCTGCAACTTCTCTGTCTCGATGAATTTTCCTGTTCTAGGTACCTCATATTAGTGGAATCATACAGTATTTGTCCTTTCACATCTGGCTTATTTCACTTAGTATAATGTTTTTAATGTTTCCCAATGTTGTAGCATGTATCTGAACTTCATTTGTTTTGATCACTGAATAGTATCTTCTTGTATGTATATAACGCATTTTGTTTATCCATTCATCAGTTGGGAGAAGGCAGTGGCACCCCACTCCAGTACTCTTGCCTGGAAAATTCCATGGACAGAGGAGCCTGGAAGGCTGCAGTCCATGGGGTCGCTAAGAGTCGGACATGACTGAGTGACTTCACTTTCACTTTTCACTTTCATGCATTGGAGAAGGAAATGGCAACCCACTCCAGTGTTCTTGCCTGGAGAATCCCAGGGATGGTGGAGCCTTGGTGGGCTGCCATCTATGGGGTCGCACAGAGTCGAACACGACTGAAGCAATGGCGGCAGCAGCAGCAGCAGCATTCATCAGTTGATGAACATTTGGGTGGTTTCTACCTTTTGACTATTATGACTTTCCCTATATTTTTAATCCAATCCTCACTCCATAATTTCTTCCTTTTTCCCTTTTTATTTGCACTATAATTGTGAACAAATGAAACTTTATATTTTCATTGTGAGGGGATTTTGTTTGAGAGAGGACTGTTACTCTGTGGGGTATGATAAGACTCTGCTAGTAACAGCATTTGTGCAGTCAACAAACATTTATGGAGCGTCTCCTTTGTGGTAGGTACTAGGGATACAGAGCTGAATAATATAAGATCCCAATTCCTAAGGAGTTTAGAGTTTACTAGGGGAATCACAGGTGTAAGTAAATAATTGCAGTGCCAGGTCCCAGATATGGCAGGTACCCAAAGAAGAGGGACCAGTTAGTTCTAACTGGGAAGGTTAGAAATAAAACTTGAGTTACACTTTGAAGAATTCAGAGTGGGGAGTTAGGAAGGGAAGAATAACAGAAGTAAGACCAAGATGGCTGGTACCTCATTGGTATTAATACTTTTTCCTATAGACAGAGACAGTGAGGGCTTCATGCAGGGGACTGATACAGTCACATGCCAATCTGAAGATGATTCTAGCAAGGATGTAGGGAATGGGGTGAGATGGAGAACAGGTTAGAAAAAGGTGACAGGCTGCAGCCAAGGACTGTGAGTTGGGATGGAAGAAAGCTAGATCAAAGAGAGGCAGAACCCATCAGAATTGTGGACCGGCCCCATGTGAGCGTTATGAAAAGGGCCTATTCTAAAATGAAACCCATGTTTCTGACTTGGTACCATTAACCCACCTATTTAGCCACAGGGAAAACAGTTTTCTAGACAAAGGGAAAAAGAAATCTCAGTTTGGGACATGTGAGTGTGAGTTGTCTGTGGAATATGCATGTAATCTGTGACACCTTCCTGTTTTCACCTCAGGAGAAGGCTGCCTAAGAATCGGAGGCTCAAAAGTCAGTATCATTTAAAGTAGCAACTGACTGTTCTATAGAAAATGGACCAATAATAAAAAGTCACTTCCCTTTCGGAAGGTGTCCAAGCAATTCAAATGACTATTAGGAAGGATTGTATTCATCTTTCTAAGCAAGGTCCACAGGTGTCCAGGCACAAAAATGGGATTCTTTTATGACACGAATCCAGTGAGAATTCAGTCAGGCTAGTCACAGTGACTTCAAAGTCTATGGATATGGGTCTTCACACCAACTTAGCATCAGAAGTAGGGTGTCCCACAAATTTGAACCTATTTCTGAAACCATAAATGGACCTCTTCCAACCACTCTTAAGTGTTGTACACATATAAAATTTCTTATTCTCAGAGCAACCCCACAGAGAAGTACTCTTATCCCATTTCCAAATGAGGAAGTAAAGGCTCATGGTTTGAGGTAAGGTCTCATAGTCCTAAGGGCTGATGTTCATTTAAACACAGCTCAGACTCCAGATGGAGAAGGTGTGGGCAACCCACTCCAGTACTCTTGCCTGGGAAATCCCAGGGACGGAGGAGTCTGGTGGGCTGCTGTCTATGGGGTCACACACAGTCGGACACAACTGATGCGACTTAGCAGCAACAGCAGCAGACGCCAGACCCCCACACACACCTTGTCATGATCAAGGAGTTCTGAGGGGTTAATGCATTTCAAATGAGACAGGGTTAATGTGAGGCACAGAAAAGGCAATGGCAACCCACTCCAGTACTCTTGCCTGGAAAATCCCATGGATGGAGGAACCTGGTAGGCTGCAGTCCATGGGGTCGCTAGGAGTCAGACACAACTGAGCGACTTCACTTTCACTTTTCACTTTTATGCACTAGAGAAGGAAATGGCAACCCACTCCAGTGTTCTTGCCTGGAGGATCCCAGGGACGGGGGAGTCTGGAGGGCTGCCATCTCTGGGGTCGCACAGAGTCAGACACGACTGAAGCAACTTAGCAGAATGTGAGGCAAAAGATCCACACTGAATCTTTTTACCATAGAACTGAGAGATAGTAACAAGATGAGTTGATAATGATCACTGCAATTAGTTTCAAAATAATTGAGGAGGACTTCCTTGGTAGTCCAGTGGTTAACTTTCAGTGCTTCCAGTGAGAGGGGCGTGGGTTCAGTCCCTAGTCAGGGCACTAAGAGCCCACATGCCCTGTGGCAGGACCAAAAAGAAATACAAAGAAACAGAAAAATTGAGGAGTTGGTGAGCGTTTTGAAGAATCAAGGTTGGTGTGGAGTTGATGGTAATTGTTAAAGCTGGGTGAGGGATATATGAGTTCATTATATCGTTCTCTCTGTGATATTTTTTATAAATTGCAAAATAAAAAGGGCTTAGAAGCATTTGGGCTTCCATGATAGCTCAGTTGATAAAGAATACGCCTGCAATGCAGGAGACCCAGGTTCGATTCCTGGGTTAGGAAGATCCTCTGGAGAAGGGACAGCTACCCTCTCCAGTATTCTTGGTCTTCCCTTGTGGCTCAGCTCTTAAAGAATCCACCTGTAATGCAGGAGACCTGGGTTTGACCCCTGGGTTGGGAAGATCCCCTGGAAAAGGGAAAGGCTACCCACTCCAGTATTCTGACCTGGAGAATTCCTTGGACTGTATAGTCCATGGGGTCGCAAAGAGTCGGATATGACTGAGTGACTTTCACTTAGAAGCATTTGGATAAAAGAGTTGCAAAATGGCATTTTTTCAAAATCTTTTTTTTGGCTGTGCCACACAGCCTTTGGGATCTTAGTTCTCCAACCAGAGATTGAACCCATCACCCTTGCATTGGAAGCTTGTAGTTTGGGGTTTTTTTTAAAGATTTTTTTGTAGACCTTTTTTTTTTTTAAACATCTTTGATTGAATTTGTTATGATATTGCTTCTGTTTTATGTTTTTTGACTGCAAGGCAGGTGGGATCGTAGCTCCCTGACCAGAGATCAAACCCACATCCCCTGCATTAGAAGGCAAAGTCCCAACCCCTGGACCACGAGGGAAACCCCATCAAATCAGTTATGTTGGAGACATTTTTGGTGTTTTGGGTTATCCATCTCAGAATTCCCCCAAATGCATATTAATAAGGAACACTATTTAGGTAATGTGCTCTCACTTTGGGCTCTGGCATTGACTAAGCACCTTCTTACACAGGAAGGAAATTGCATATTGTCCCCTGTCCTCTCAGATCACATTCTCCTAACAGATGGAGACACGTTATCTACAGAACGTGAGTGCCTTCAGGTACTCCCTCCACAGCTGGGACAAGGGTGAGAAAAGACAAGAGTTACTTTTGAAGAATGCTGCCATTTTTGACTTGAACTCTACCCTTAACCATTTCTATTGTATCATTCCTGCTAAACATGGGAAACATGTTGGCTATAGGACAGCTATTTTTCCCATTTGTAGTTGCAGCCATTTCTTACCCATCAAGATGTGAGGGGGTCCCTGTATCCTAAGACTGACCCTACATATACACCCAATGGGAAACTGTATGAATTTTTTATAGCAATACATATTTGAGGAGGTAGCTAGAGTAATTTAGAAAAAGTAAATGCATAAAAATACATTTTTATAAAATATAAATAAATGGGCTTGTTTCTTTTTGTTTGAAATGTTTCCTTCAAGGGCTAGAATTAAATTACTATCGACCATTGCAAATTTATCTTAAAATTTGATAGGAGTTTGGTTTTTCTATTTATAGGTCAAGCAAAACCATTTGTAAATATTAAGAACTATGACTTTTCCTTGGTGCATAATTGTTTATAAACCATGGGAAAGAGTGAAATCACTGACCAAGTGAAGCAAGGCAGCCGTCTCTCCTGATGGTCAAGGGACTAGCAATTTCCGCTTATGTGTATATTTTAGGCCTGGCCTCCAAAAGAAATACACCCAAAGAAATGGTGTGGTCGTGTCCAGGGCTACTGAGCCTAATATTTGGCTGCCTCTCTGTTATTCTGAGTTGTAATTTTCCATGTCATCTAAATTTGTAATAATTCTTTAATATGATAGAGTTTCAGTGAACAAACATTCTACTTGCTGCATTTCTTCTGAGTGAGTAATTCCCTGACAACTACCAGATCTTGGCAGAAGCAAACCTGGTCATAAGTTATGCTCCACTTTCAGCGTGGTGAAACCTAGGACGCGTAACACAGTGTCTTTGAAGGCAGATGCTGATTTTTCCAAAAGAAATTTGGGAGGGAAAAAGAAAAGGAAATGAAATACCTCAATTTAAGAGTAGAACTAATATATGATTATAAGACTTAAAAAGTACATAAACACTAAAGATGAAGTCATTTCTTCCGAGTGCAAGACCATATACCATTTTCCCCCCCAGTTCTCTGTGGCTTGATTATGGCGTCAGTGGCCATGTGAGTTTCCATGAGGAAGGGGTTAAAGTCTGTGGACTCAAGTGTGAGGCAATTTGCCATTAACAGCCAAGTTAATCTAACAAAAAGGATTGAGAGGTTTGTCTTTTTTGGAAAATGCTGAGGCTCTTCCAAGTAACAGTAATGTGACTTGACCACACTGTTCACTAGGGGGGGTTTGGACGGCCACCATGTCTGTCTGCTGGCCGCGTCCAAAACTGCGGGATCTCTCTCCAGCCAGCTCACCAAGGCTTATGTCATCTTTGCTCAGCTGGCCCAACACTTTTTCCATCTGTTAAAATATGGAGCACGGTTGCTGATTTTACTCTTTCTCCAAAGAGAGAGAGAGAAGGCGGATGAGTTGTTGCTTTTAATTTAAAAATCATATGCTAATTGAAATTTAAAAATCTGTTCGGCTAAGCATGTTTAGTGTAATCACTCAGCATTGAATTTCTTAAAAGGCAAAAATGGGTACTGCTAAGTCACTTTAGTCGTGTCCGACTCTGTGCGACCCCCGAGATGGCAGCCCACCAGGCTCCCCCGTCCCTGGGATTCTCCAGGCAAGAACACTGGAGTGGGTTGCCATTTCCTTCTCCAATGCATGAAAGTGGAAAGTGAAAGTGAAGTCACAGAGCAGAGATTTTACACCAGTGTGTTAGAATATTGATAGATGTTTCCACGATGAAGTGATGCTCCAACCAGGACTTCTTTTTATCAGAGGTGACCTAAAAGGTATCATTTACAATGTAGTTACTTAAGAGGATAATTAATTTAGTAGTATGATAATTCCTCCTGCATATAGGCAGAGCTGATATGTATGCACAATTATTTAACCTCCTCTCGTAAGCTGCCGAAATTTCCTCTTCTCTTTCTAATTTTTTACTAAGATATTTTCTAATGAGGTTGGGAGCTTAGACAGTGATCAGATTGTTGCCTTATGTTTTACATATCTTATGGGGTGAGACAGTGGAGACTGATGTATTCCCAAATTAAAGGTACTTCTACTAAAACCATTTCTCAGTTGTTTTTAGAGGATGCTAAAAACAAAAACAAACAAAAAAAAACACAGGAGAACCTCCCTTAAAGTATACTATTTTTATGTGTTTTTTTTCACCATTCATGAGATTTTTGAAAAATAAAATGACATCTTTTATTATTATTTAAAGGTCTCTGGGGAACAAGACTCATGGAGGAAAGCAGCACTGACCGAGAGAAATACCTTAAAAGTGTTTTACGGGAACTGGCCACATACCTCCTTTTTCTCATAGTCTTGTGCATCTGTAAGTAGAACATTTCCTTCCAATAGAGGAAAAGTTTTGAAAATATTTGACCTGTCAAATCATGAGTAAAAGGAACTATGGATGCACCTAAACAGTTACTTCAGAAGTTCTCTTCTCTGTTATTAATTCTAGTTTACAATTTGGTAAAGTTCTCATCTCTCCTCAGATAAACATTGATCAAAATTTGGTATTTTCTGATTGGCCACTTTATTATCAGCTGTGACCATTTTCACTCTGACATGCACGGAGCAGACACCAAGACTCCCAGACATCAAAAAACCAAGTAAAAGGACTTTTGTATTAGATGATTTAGCAATAGTTATAGTGTCAGTATCATTTCATCAGTTAGTGTAAAGTCTATATAGGAATTAAGTAGAGTATGTAGTTTAACTTTCAGAAAATACATATAGTGTCACCTAATATTGCTTTTATGGCTCTATATAGTTAAAAGTCCCCTTTTTCTGGATTTGGATGTGTTGTGTGAATGCTTTTGTTCTCATTATTTCTTCCAAATCTTCAGTAATTGTGGATTTTCACTCTACAGGAAACTTACTGCAGACTCATCTCCTTCTTCTTTCAGTACATACCCACATCCTCTGAGAACTGGGGAGGGGTGCCTTAGCTAAAAAACGTATCTTTGAAACCATGTGCCTCAAAATCCAGAAAGTCACAGGCAGTGGATTCCCTCTGAATCAAAGGATGTTGGATGATGGAGTGGTGTCCTGTCCCATCTAAAGCCCTTTATGAGAACAGAGAGGAAACAGGTTTATGACCGAAGGCCCTCTTACTATATTCCTCAGGGAAAGGAGTTTGTTCTTACAGTGTCCACTAAGAAATGCTTAAAAACCGACACCACCCTGGGAAAGTGTCCCCTTCTTTGTAAATGGAGAGAGTTAGGATTTATCAATACTTTAATAATGCCATTCTTATTATATTAAAATTGACCACCTTGAATTTAACTGAGTGCTAAAAGCTTCCTTAAAAAAATGGGTTTTTTACTAGATTTAGAAAAAGATGTGTAAGTTGAACATAAAAGATTAAGGAAACATTTAAGTTTTGATATTTGTAATTTTAAGAAATTAAATATTGATTTATTTAACATCCCCACACAGGTTTTTATTAATACTAGTTAGCTTTTAATGAGCTTTAACAGAGCATGACTTCTTACACTTTCTGAGACTTTGCCTATCTGCATGGAAACTTAAGGGGGGAAAAAAGTTAAGTTAAAAAGTGTATGTGTATGAGGGGCTTCCCTGGTGGTTCAGTGGTAAAGAATCCGCATGAAATGCAGGAGACATGGGTTCGATCCCTGGGTCAAGAAGATTCCCTGGAGAAGGAAATGGCAACCCACTCCAGTATTCTCACCTGGGACATCCCATGGACAGAGGAGTCAGGTGGGCTATAGACCATGGGTTCACAAGAAAGTTGGACACGACTCAGCAACTAAACAACAACATATATGTCTGAACAACATCCATTTTCTTGCTTTTTTCTACCTAATTATCTGAAAATTTCTGTTATTTGTTTAGGAAAAAATCTTTCATTACTTCTGAAAACATATGTTATCTAGGCAGTGCAGAAAATCTAGAAATGATCTATTCAGTTCTTTAAAGGTTATAAACCAAGAGATGGGATATTTTGAACTTTTATGTTCTACACTGTTAGAATAAAAACTAAAGGCAAGTTTGTTTCCACTGTAGAAATAGTGCTTAAATATTAAACTATGTTGTTTTTGTCAAGTCACTCAGTCATGTCCAATTCTTTGCAACCCCATGGATTGCAGCATGCCAGGCTTGTCTGTCCTTCACCATCTCCCAGAGCTTGCTCAAACTCATGTCCATTGAGTTGGTGATGCCATCCAACTATCTTGTCCTCTATTGTCCCTTTCTCCTCCTGCCTTCAATCTTTCCCAGCATCAGGGTCTTTCTAATGTGTTGGCTCTTTGTATAAGGTGGCCAAAGTATTGGAGTGTCCGCTTCAACATCAGTCCTTCCAATGAATATTCAGGACTAATTTCCTTTAGGATTGACTGGTTTGATCTTATACTCCAAGGGACTCTCAAGAGTCTTCTCCAACACCACAGTTCAAAAGCATCAATTCTTTGGTACTCAGCTTTCTTTATGGTCCAACTCTCACATCCATACATTGCTACTGGAAAAACCATAGCTTTGGCTAGACAGACCTTTGTGGGCAAAGTAATGTCTCTGCTTTTTAATATGCTGTCTAGGTTTGTTATAACTTTTCTTCCAAGGAACAAGTGTCTTTTAATTTCATGGCTGCAATCACCATCAGTCTGTCACTGTTTTCATTGTTTTCCCATTTATTTGCCATGAAGTAATGGGACCAGAAGCCATGATCATTTTTCGAATGTTGAGTTTTAAGCCAGCCTCTTCACTCTCCTCTTTTACCTTCATCAAGAGGCTCTTTAGTTCTTCTTCACTTTCTGCCATTAGGGTGGTGTCATATGCATATCTGAGGTTATTGATATTTCTACCAGCAATCTTGATTCCAGTTTGTGCTTCATCCAGCCCAACATTTCACATGATGTACTCTGCATATAAGTTAAATAAGCAGGGTGTCAGTATACAGCCTTGACGTACTCCTTTCCCAATTTGGAACCAGGCTGTTGTTTCATGTCTGATCTAACTATTGTTTCTTGACTTACATACAGGTTTCTCAGGATGCAGGTCAGGTGGTCTGGTATTCCCATCTCTTGAAGAATTTTCACAATTGTGATCCACACAGTCAAAGGCTTTGTCATAGTCAATAAAGCAGAAGTAGATGTTTTTCTGGAATTCTCCTGTTTTTTCTATGATCCAACAGATATTGGCAGTTTGATCTCTGGTTCCTCTGCCTTTTCAAAATCCAGCTTGAATATCTGGGAGTTCTCAGTTCATGTACTGTTGAAGCCTAGCTTGGATAATTTTGAGCATTATTTTGCTAGCATTGAAATGAGTGCAATTGTGAGGTAGTTTGAACATTCTTTGGCATTGTCCTTTTTTGGGATTGAAATGAAAACAGACCTTTTCCAGTCCTGTGGCCACTGCTGAGTTTTCCAAATTTGTTGGCATATTGAGTGCAGCACTTTAACAGTGTCATCTTTTAGGATTTGAAACAGCTCAGCTGGAATTGCTTCATCTCCACTAGCTTTGTTTGTCATGATGCTTCCTAAGGCCCACTTGACTTTGCCTTCCAAGATATCTGGCTCTAGGTAAATGATCACAGTTCATGGTTATCTGGGTCATTAAGATCTTTTTTTGTGTGTAGTTCTTCTATTTATTCTTGCCACCTCTTCTTAATATCATCTGCTTCTGTTAGGTCCATACCATTTCTCTCCTTTATTGTGCCCATCCTTGCATGAAATGTTTCCTTGGTATCTCTAATTTTCTTGAAGACATCTCTAGTCTTTCCCACTCTGTTGTTTCCCTCTGTTTCTTTGCATTGTTCACTGAGGAAGCCTTTTTTATCTCTCCTTGCTATTCTTTGAAACTCTGCATTCAGATGGATATATCTTTCCTTTTCTCCTTTGCCTTTTGCTTTTCTTCTTTTCTCAGCTGTTTATAAGGCCTCCTCAGACAACCATTTCGCTTTTTTGCATTTCTTTTTCTTTTTTTTAAATTGATTTTTATGTTTTAGTTTGTTTTGCTTTACAATACTGTATTCGTTTTGCTATACATTGACATGAATCAGCCACGAGTATACATGAACTCCCAATCCTGACCCCCACCTCCCCCCTCCCGCCCCACACCTTCTCTCTGGATTATCCCCGTGCATCAGTCCCAAGCATCCTGCATCCTTCCTTTGCCTATTTGGAACCAGTCTGTTGTTCCATGTCAAGTTCTACATGTTGCTTCCTGACCTGCATATAGGTTTCCCAAGAGGCAGGCCAGGTGGTCTGGTATTCCCATCTCTTTCAGAATTTTCCACAGTTTATTGTGATCCACACAAAGGCTTTGTCATAGTCAATAAAGCAGAAATAGATGGTTTTCTGGAACTCTCTTGCTTTTCCCATGGTCCAGCAGATCTTGACAATTTGATCTCTGGTTCCTCTGCCTTTTCTAAAACCAGCTTGAACATATGGAAGCTTGTGGTTGACGTATTGCTGAACCCTGGCTTGGAGACTTTTAAGCATTACTTTACTAGTGTGTGAGATGAGGGCAATTGTGCCGTAGTTTGAGCATTCTTTGGCATTGCCTTTCTTTGGGATTAGAATGAAACCTGCCCTTTTCCAGTCCTGTGGCCACTGCTGAGTTTTCCAAATTTGCTGGCATATTGAGTGCAGCACTTTCACAACATCATCTTTCAGGAATTGAAATAGCTCAACTGGAATTCCATCACCTCCACTAGCTTTGTTTGTAGTGATGCTTTCCAAGGCCCACTTGACTTCACATTCCAGGATGTCGGGTTCTAGGTGATTGATCACACCATCATGATTATCTAAGGTTTATCATTACCATCATTCTAAATTCCATATATATGTGTAAGTATACTGTATTGGTGTTTTTCTTTCTGGCTTACTTCACTCTGTATAATCGGCTCCAGCGTCATCCACCTCATTAGAACTGATTCAAATGTATTCTTTTTAATAGCTGAGTAATACTCCATTGTGTATATGTACCACAGCTTTCTTATCCATTCATCTGCTGATGGACATCTAGGTTGCTTCCATGTCCTGGCTATTATAAACAGTGCCACAATGAACATTGGGGTACATGTGTCTCTTTCAGTTCTGGTTTCCTCGGTGTGTATGCCCAGCAGTGGGATCGCTAGATCATAAGGCAGTTCTATTTGCAATTTTTTAAGGAATCTCCACACTGTTCTCCATAGTGGCTGTACTAATTTGCATTTCGTTTTCTTGGGAATGGTTTTGATCACTGCCTCCTGTATAATGTCATGAACCTCCATCCACAGTTCTTCAGGCACTCTATCTATCAGATCTAATCCCTTGAATCTATGTGTCACTTCCACTGTATAATTGTAACAGATTTGCATTATGTCATACCTGAATGGCCTAATGGTTTTCCCTACTTTCTTCAATTTAAGTATGAATTTAATTAATTTAAGTAGCTCATGTCTGAGCTACAGTCTGCTCCCACTCTTGTTTTTGCTGACTGTATAGAGCTTCTCCATCTTCGACTGCAAAGACTATAATCAATCTGATTTGATATTGACAGTGTGGTGATCTCCATGTGTAGAGTCGTCTCTTGTGTTTTTGGAAGAGGATGTTTGCTATGACCAGTATGATCTCTTGGAAAAACTCTGTTAGCCTTTGCCCTGCTTCATTTTGTACTCCAAGGCCAAACTTGCCTGTTACTGTAGGTATCTCTTGACTTCCTACTGTGCATTCCAAATACTAAACTATAGTGGCCTTAAATTTCAACAGGTAGATTAGAATCATTATTATTACTGTGTTTTTCAACAGGACACATATTCATATGCATATATTATGCAAAATACAAAAATTTGTATAAGTAAGTCTAAATTCCAGTGTTCCCCCAAATTGCCTGAACATCAGAATCACTGAGAGAATTTTTTTTATAATTATAGCATGCCCAGAACTGTTAGGTCAAAGCCTTCCAGCTGTGGCTCGGAGAAGTGAGTTTTCAGATACACTGACAAGGTTTGGGAACTAGGCCAGATAAATAAACTAAATAGCTAGCTAGAGTTTTAGGGAACAACCTTGTCATGTAACTAACTTGTCATTTCTTGTTTATTTTAGAATTTTTATGCTTCTTGTTCTTTTTCATACTCATCACATTTTTCTTCTTATATCAGCTACCTTTTTTCTGCATCGAAGTTTTATTTTCAGAATATTGTAGAATTTCTGGTAAGAGGGGAATTTTGGCAGTCATGGATCAAACCTCCTCTGAATGGTAAAATTTCCTTCTCTGCTTGGCATCATCTTTCCCGAAAGGTCAGTCATCCTTGCCTCTGACTGAGCAAGAGTTCCAGATTAAGGAATTGACTCCTTTGAAATAGTCCATTTACTTTCTCTGTGGCTGTGTTGGAAAGTTCTTCCTTATGCGAAGCCAAAGTCCATCCTCATCTAACTTCCTGTCTTAATTCTACTCTCAAAGCCCACCTAATACCAAGGACTTTTTCCTTTTCTCTCCTCCAGCCCATCAGAAGTTTGGAGACAAACATTCGATCGCCTCCAAGTCTGCTCTAAGTTAAACCTTTCCAGTTCTGTTAACTATTGATCATGTGATTAGAGACATGCTGATAAACAACCCACGTGATAGAAATTCCCTCCAGTTTATCGTAGTCTTTGAACGTACAGCAGGAGCCTCACCATGAAAGAGTGGGGCCATGGGCATTCTCATCCAAATACTCCACTGCAGTCCGTGCATCCTACCATGGCCTGACTCTTCGGATACATCATTCCTTAGTCTCTTCACCACAGACTATAAAGCACTGTGTCCCCCAGCTAGTATTTGAGTATTTTTTCTGGAATGTAATGAAGGCCTTCCCTTTCATCTCTGTTCAGTTTCAGCTCATTAGGACTGCTCATTCCAATCTGTTGAAATTATCTTGGATCTAGATTCATCCATCTCATATATCAGTTAGCCCTCTCAGCTTTATAGCATCAACAGAGTTGATATTATCCAAGTCCTTACCCTAGTAAATTAATAAATCAAAAAAGTTTGGTCTAAGAACATCAGTCCATTAGTCAAAGCTCTTTGGGTGGAGTTCACTGAACTATATTATCTTCTAGCTCAAACTGCTCATGAAATAAGATAAGAAAGATTTTTTCAAATGCTTACCTGAGGAACTCCACCATTCTTCTGAGCTGTCAGCTGGTCTCTCAGCTGTTGACCAAATTAAAAAGGAAGTAAGGATAAGTAGGCATGATTTACTCCAAGCAGAGCCTTACTGGCTCCTAGTGATTGAGCTCTTTCCCTTTTGTTCAAAATCATCTTTTTAACTACCAGTTTTAAAATCTTACCAGCAATATCAATATCAAAAGACTACTAATAATATCCATCTCATTACTCTGTGTGTAAATAAGATAAGTACTTACCCTTGTGCCTTGCATATTAGAAGCCCTTTATATGAGGTAGATAGGGTTCGAGAGTAGGTAGGTGAAGTCACTCAGTCGTGCCCGACTCTTTGTGACCCAATGGACAGTAACCTGCCCCAAGCTCCTCTGTCTATGGGATTTTCAAGGCAAGAGTACTGGAGTGGGTTGCCATTTCCTTCTCCAGGGAATCTTCCCAACCCAGGGATCGAATCCAGGTCTCTCGCATTGAAGACAGATACTTTGAAGTCCAGGGTTCGAGAAGGCAGCCTAAATAGTAGGAAATGTGATTCTTTGGCATCACAGAGATCTAGGTTCAAATCTCACCACTTATATACTAGGTGAACCTGAGCAAGTTATTTAACCTTTCTGAACCTTCGTTTTCTCATCTGTAGAGTACTTATTTTGAAACATTCTTATTTTAAAAGTGGCAATTAGGAGTAATACACAAAAAGTTCTAGGATCTGTCTGTCATTTATTATATTAATAATAGTGGAGGTGGTGGTGTTTAGTCGCGAAGTCAACCGTGTCCGACTCTTGCAACCCCATGCACTGTAGCCTGCCAGGCTCCTCTGTCCATGGGATTTTCCAGGCAAGAATACTGGAGTGGATTGCCATTTCCTTCTCCAGGGGATATACCCAACTCAGGAATCGAACCCAGGTCTCCTGCATTGCAGGCAGATTCTTTACCAACTGAGCTATAGTAAATAAGAGCAAAATTTGTCCCAAAGATTGTTGACAATGGCTGACTTCTCTCATCAGTAGGTTCTACAGAACTGTAGGTTCTATTTGATTGAACATTCATTTGGAGCAGTTAAGTGCCATAAAGAGCTTATTTTCCACCTTAGCAGTGTTGGTTCTAACCTCTATGGCTTTAAAATCAGTCTGATTAACCAAGAGGATAGGAATACCATGGAAATACCAAGTATTCCCACTTTCCCTGTAATTTAGATTTTGTTCTTACTTGAAACCTAAGACTCCTATGAATTGATCATCAAAGTGCTTACTTATACATCTGCTGTTGTTCAGTCCCTAAGTTGTGTCTGACTCTGTGACCCAATGGATTGCAGCCTTCCAGGCTTCCCTGTCTTTCATTATTTCCCAGAGTTTACTCAAGCTCATGTCCACTGAGTCGATGATACAATCTAATCACCTCATCCTCTGCCTCCCCTTCTCCTTTTGCCTTCAATCTTCCCCAGCATTAGGGTCTTTTCCAATGAAGTTGGATCTTTGCATAAGGTGGCCAGGAACTGGAGCTTCACTTTAGCATCAGTCCTTCCAATTGTTCAAATCTCCTGTGTTGAAACATAATAATAGAAATCACACAAGAAGTTGAGTCAACATCATAGAAATTAATAATTTCTATACCTCAAAGGAATGGACAGAATTAAAAGGCAGAAAACAGTTGTAAAGAATACTTATAAGAAATACAACAAAGGATTAACATTTTAACATGTTTGCTATCCATCAATCACTGAGAAAAACACTAAATATTTTACAAAATATAAAATAAAACCTATTTCACAGAGAGAAAGTGTAAACAATTAGTGTGGGAAAGTCTTTAATCTTAGCTTTCTAGTAGCTAAAGAAGTAATGAAAAGGGAGAGAGAAACAACATAATCATAATCCAGTATGATGTATCCTTGGACGGGCTTCCCAGGTGGCACTAGTGGTAAAGAAGCTGCCTGCCAACGCAGGAAACATAAGATCCAAGGGTTTGATCCCTGGGTTGGGAAGATTCCCTGGAGCAGGACATGGCAATCCACTCCAGTATTCTTGCCTGAAAATTCCCCATAGACAGAGGAGCCTGCCAGGCTACAGTCCATAGGGTCGCAAAGAGTCGGACACAACTGAAGCCACAGCGTGCACACACGCATGTCCTAGGACAGGAAGAACCCTTTAAGAAGAAACCTGGGAACCTCCATTTCTTTATCTTTGAAAGAAGGAGACTTTGCCTTATATTCCAAAAAGAGAAATAAATAGTATCAAATCCACACATTGTACACCTTAAACGTACACTATAGTATTTGTTAATTATACGTCAATTAAAAAGGGAATAAATGTTTTATTTTACTTGTAAAAATCTTGTAAGCATGATAGTATACAGATAGGTTTCTTAATTCATAAGAGAACCCATGCAGATTAATTGTTGACAACCAGGTCAGTGAAGTGGAAGTCAATGGGTTAATCATCACACTGGTGGGAGCTAATTCCATTTCTGGTGACAATCATTCAGCTCCCCTTGGAGGTCCCCATAGCAAACACGTGCAGTTTTAAGTTCGCAGGCTCCAGTCTGTGGGAAGAAACTACTGAAGACCCACCGTGGCTGGAAAGCTATTTGTCCTTTTTGGTAAACTAGACAAAAGCTACAACAGCAAGAAATGTGTATCCACATATAAATATTACTTTAAGCATGGCCTTTACGTGCATAGCTTTCTGTTTATTTCTTCATGGTAACTTCTTTGTAAATATTACATATCCTTCTCTCGTTTGTTTTTTTTTTAAGTTACACTACTTAATATAGGCATTCACTAAAGCACTTGCATTAACACCACTGTCCCTCAGAGATTTCCATCACAACTTGTTACTTACAAGTTCCTTTGAATATTAACCAAAACTGGATTAAAATATTTGGGAGTTTTACTAACTTTAATTCACTAACTTTTTAGTGACTAAATTTTGCTAACTTTTTCTGCAGCCTCACTCTGCCTCCTGAAAAGCCCTCACCCAGGTCACCAGGGGCCTCTTAATTGCCAAATTTCAGGGGCTGCTTTTTAGCCTTTCTCTCACATCTGGTCCCGTGGCATTTGGTACTTTAGAAACTTCCCTGTTTGGCTTCTGTGACTCTCTTTCTGTATTCCTCTTTGCTCTATTCATTTTCTTAATTTTTTTCTTCCCAGAATGTGTCTAGACAGAGGATTTTCTGTGACTGAGTCTTTGGCTTTCTCTTTAAGGGATCTTTTCCACAGCTTCAAGTGGTCCTGTGTGCTGCTGCTCCCAAGTCCCTCTCAGCCTCTCGCGTGAACTGCAAACCTCGTGCCGACTTTCACTGGATCCTCCCCTGCTGCATCTCACAACCATCTCATCCTTAACATTCCTCAACCTGCACTCATTATCCTGCCCTTCCAAACATGCTTCGCTCACATTCTCTAACTAAAGTTAATTAGGTTACTTAATATTAATCTAATTGGATTAATAATGCTCAAACATGGGCGTCATCCTAGATGCTTTCCCTCACTCTGCTCATGAGATTGTTCCACATAATTCTTCCTCTATGGTGCTTTTCAAATCTGTCTTTCATATGTTGCTGTTATCCTTTTTAACCTTAATCATCTCTTTCCTCGCTTATTCATTTATTGATTCAATGAACTGTTCAGTAATGTAATTAAAAACATGTTAGCCCTAGCTTTAGAGGTGGTAGTAAGTGATAAAAATGACTGGGAAGAGGGTTTCCCTGCAGGGAAGGCCTCTCAGACCTGAAGCAAGAATAGGAGCCAGTCAGTTGAAGAAGGGACAGCAAGAGTGAATAGTATGAGGCAGGATAGGATTCAGAACATTCTTCCCTCACTCTGCTCATGAGATTGTTCCACATAATTCTTCCTCTATGGTGCTTTTCAAATCTGTCTTTCATATGTTGCTGTTATCCTTTTTAACCTTAATCATCTCTTTCCTCGCTTATTCATTTATTGATTCAATGAACTGTTCAGTAATGTAATTAAAAACATGTTAGCCCTAGCTTTAGAGGTGGTAGTAAGTGATAAGAAAGACTGGGAAGAGGGTTTCCCTGCAGGGAAGGCCTCTCAGACCTGAAGCAAGAATAGGAGCCAGTCAGTTGAAGAAGGGACAGCAAGAGTGAATAGTATGAGGCAGGATACGATTCAGAACATTCTGGAAGCTGAGTGCAGTGACTGGAGAGAGTGCCATCAGATGAGTATGGAAAGGTGGTCAAAGGTCAGGCCCTGCAGGTCGAGTGGGCTTTGGTAAGGGGAAACCAGGGTTTTGAGTAGGGGGCTGATAAGATATATTTAAATGTTAAGAAGATGGCCTTGAACACCATTGGACCACAAACTGGAAAGCACCTGATGTCTGGACTTTCAACTCCCAGGTACTGCCTCCAGATTTCTGTCTCTGACCCAGATTAACCAGGTCATTCAACTGTCAAACATGCTATAATCACCTCACCTTCCAGATAAAGTCTGAATCTTTATGTAATAGATTTCACTGTATGGTCTTTGCTTACTTTTTCCAACTTTCTATTCCTTTTGAATATCTGCTACTTTCCATTCAGTTCAGTTCAGTCGCTCAGTCATATCTGACTCTTTGTGACCCCATGGACTACAGCATGCCAGGCCTCCCTGTCCATCACCAACTCCCAGAGTTTACTCAAACTCATATCCATTGAGTCAATGATGCCATCCAACCATCTCATCCTCTGTCGTCCCCTTCTCCTCCTGCCTTCAATCTTTCCCAGCATCACGGTCTTTTCAAATGAGTCAGCTCTTCGCATGAGGTGGCCAAAGTATTGGAGTTTCAGCTTCAACATCAGTCCTTCCAATGAAAACCCAGGACTGATCTCCTTTAGAATGGACTGGTTGGATCTCCTTGCAGTCCAAGGGACTCTCAATAGTCTTCTCCAGTACCACAGTTCAAAAGCATCAATTCTTTGGCACTCAGCTTTCTTTATAGTCTACCTCTTACATCCATACATGACCACTGGAAAAACCATAGCTTTGACTAGATGGACCTTTGTTGGCAAGATAAGGTCTCTGCTTTTTAATATGCTGTCTAAGTTGATCATAACTTTTCTTCCAAGGAGTAAGCGTCTTTTAATTTCATGGCTGCAGTCACCATCTGCAGTGACTTTGGAGCCCCAAAATAAAGTCTGACACTGTTTCCACTGTTTCTCCATCTATTTCGCATGAAGTGACAGGACTGGGTGCNGTGTCTGACTCTTAGTGACCACATGGATTGTTGCCTGCCAGGCTCTCTTAACAAGTTTCAAATACACAATATTGTTAAATACACTCATTACACTGTACACACCATCCCTAGAGCTTATTTATCTTTTACTAGATGTTTGTACATTTTGACCACCTTTAAACATTGCACCCACTTCCCACTTCCCACCTTTGGCAATTACTAATACTACCAATCTATTTTTCTTCCGAAAATAGATTCCACATATAAATGAGATCATACATTGTTTGTCTTTCTTCATCTGATTTATTTCACCTAGCACAATGCCCTCAAGATCTATGTATGTTGTTACAAATGGCAGGATTTCTTTTTTTTATAGATGAATAATATTCCAGGATGTATATATGCCACATTTTTTTTTTTATCAATTCATCTCTCAGTGGACACTTAGGTCATTTCCAGGTCTGGGCTATTGTAAATAATGCTGCAGTGAACATTGCTGTTGTTTAGTTGCTAAATTGTGTCGGACTCCTTATGACCCCATGGACTATAGCCCACCATGGGAGTTCCCATGCAAGAATAATGGAGTAGGTTGCCATTTTCTTCTCCAGGGGATCTTTTTGACCTAGGGATCGAACCCAGGTGTCCTGCTTTGGCAAGCAGATTCTTTACCGCTGATCACCATAGGGATGCATATATTGTTCTAAGTAATTTCTTTTTCTTCAAATAAAAACAGAAGTAGAATTGCTGGATATGCTAGTTCTATTTAAAAATATTTTTGAGGAAGTTCTGTATTGCTTTCCATAGTGACTTGCACCAATTTACATTCCTACCAGCCACACAAAAAGGTATCCATTTCTCCATGTCCTTGACACTTCTTATTTCTTGTCTTTTGGATGGCAGCCATTCTAACAGGTGTGAGGTGATATAACTTTAACTTGTATTTGCCTGATGATTAGTGGTGCTGATCATCTTTTCATGTATCTGTTAGTAATCTGTATGTCTTTGCAAAAATGTCTATGCAGGTCTTCTGGCCAATTTTTAATAGGTTTTTTTGTTTGTTTGTTTGTTTTGTTTTGTTTTTTTGATGTTGAGTTGTATGGGTTCTTTGTATGTTTTGGATCTTAACCTCTTATGGATATACCACTTACAAATATTTTCTCCCATTCAATAGGGTGCCTTTTCATTTTTTTGATAGATTCCTTTGCTGTGAATAAGCTTTTTAGTGATTTCATCCCATTTGTTTATTTTTGCTTTTATTGCTTTTGTTTTTAATGTCAAATCCAACAAATAATTGCCAAGACCACTGTCATGTAGTTGGACTCTCTATTATTTTCCTTTCGAGTATATGTCCACTTTTGTGCCAACACCACACTGTTCTGATTACTATAGCTCTGAGATATAGTATAGAATCAGGAAGCATGATGCCTCCAACTTTATTCTTTTCTATCAAGATTGCTTCAGTTATTCAGTCTCTAGAATAAGCTTTTTAGTGATTTCATCCCATTTGTTTATTTTTGCTTTTATTGCTTTTGTTTTTAATGTCAAATCCAACAAATAATTGCCAAGACCACTGTCATGTAGTTGGACTCTCTATTATTTTCCTTTCGAGTATATGTCCACTTTTGTGCCAACACCACACTGTTCTGATTACTATAGCTCTGAGATATAGTATAGAATCAGGAAGCATGATGCCTCCAACTTTATTCTTTTCTATCAAGATTGCTTCAGTTATTCAGTCTCTTTTGCAGTTCTGTATACATTTTTTCTCTTTCTCTGAAAAATGCCTCTTCCAAAAGAAAAAAAAAACACAACTGGGCTGCTATTTTATTATTCTAAATGTCAAAATTTATGAGCCTTAATATTATAAAATATAAACAATATATTATTGCTAATAAGTTTCTCAAGAAACTTATTCCATTCTGTTAGACTTTTATTTAAATCTATTGTTATTTAATAAATCCCAACAAGAGTGTAAAACAGTATAAAAATATCCTCTTTAATTGGAAATAGTTTTATTAAATTTTCATCATTTAAAAAAGTTGAGAAATCTGTAAAATAAAAGCTAGAAGTTTTTATACATAAATGTATAATTTTAATACATTTAGTCTCCAAAAACATTTATTTTTTTGTCAATTTGCATAAAAGAATAAAACTAAATCAGAATCCACAAAAATATTTCGATATAAGGAAACTTTACTTATTTAAGCTCTACTCTATTTCAGGGAGATTCCCACAAAAGTGATATTACATTGAATCTAACCACAAAAAGGAAGAACCTGAAATGGCACTTTAACACCATCGAAGTTTTGAAATACACATGACATCATAAACATACACATCATGCTACTGGCTAGGATCCAACCATGTATGTACTTTTACTAAAAGAATCACTTTGAAATATACATACTCTTAATATAAAGGAAATTATAGGTTCTAACCTTGATGTGCTTGAAAACATATCTCTGTAAGAAAACTATAAAACAAGTTAAGTCAAACATGCTTATGTTGGTTACATTCAATTATAATTACAGGTGATTCTTTTAGGATTTGCTTTGAAAAAATAAAAGGAATCTTTTTAAGAAATATATTACTGATATCTGCAATGTGAAAATAGACAAAACAGTGCAAAAATAGTACATACTATTTGATTGGGTGATTAATAACAATCATTTGTTTCACAAGCTGTTACTGGAACTGCAAAATAGTCTGTCTTTTTATCTCAGAGAAACAGTTGTCCTGTCTCCTTTCCAGCTAACCTCCCACCACTGTACTTGATAACCTTCCCTTCTGTCACCCCCACTCATGCCTAAAAACTATTCTTAAGTTTAATAGCTACATCTGTTTCTGTGTCTATATCTCTGATTCTATCTCTATATAATTTATCACCATGTCTCTTCCTCAATGTAGATCTTGCCTCAAACTACAATCCTATTTTTCTTTTAGCAAGAAATTTCCAGGGGGAAAAAAGTCATTTCCACTTTAAGCACTCACCAACCTAGTTCTGAGTGTCTTGCAGTATAGCCTGCTACTTTGCCATTTTTCTGAAGTAAACAGAGCTCTTTGAAAAGTAATCAGAGCTCTTTGTACTTGGATGGTGTGCCCCCACCCTCATATTTTGTGCCCACCCAGAACCTGTGAATGTGACCTTATTTGGATATAGGGTGGGTCTTTGCAGATATCATTAAGCTAAGATTAGAACATACTAGATTACAGTAGGTCTTAAATCCAAAGACTGAAGTTCTAATAGGAAGAGGGGAATTTCAACATAGAGACACAGACACTCGGAGGGAAAGTGGCTATGTGAGAAAGGAGTCAGAAATTATAACAATGCAGTGGTAAGCCAGCAACATGCAGGACTGCCAGTAATCACCAGAAACCAGAAGCAGCAATGAAGGATTTGTCCCTAGAGGCTTTGGAGGTAGCAGCGCCCTGCTGGTACCTGATTTCAGACTTCTGTCTTCCAAAACTATGATAGAATAAATTTCAACTGTGTTAAGCCACCCAGTTTGTAGGAACTCATTTTCCTCAACTAAATAAAGGATTAATTGTACCATTCATAGTAAAATTCCTTCATTGGATCTGAACACTCCACTAACATCTTCATGAGCTCTTTCCCCTCTTTTTTCACCTTACTATGGGCTTGCTTCAAAATTCTTTGCCCTTCTTTTCATTCTTTCTCCCATAGAACCACTCTTACTTTGTGATTTCAACTCCTGCTTCTATGTGCTGCTGCTATGTCACTTCAGTCGTGTCTGACTCTGTGCGACCCCATAGACGGCAGCCCACCAGGCTCCTCTGTCCCTGGGATTCTCCAGGCAAGAACACTGGAGTGGGTTGCTTCTATGTGGGTAAATTCCAAACCTAAATTTTCAACTCTTGCCTAACTTTTGAGCTTTAAAGTTTATCTTTTCAACAAAAATAGCTTTAAAATTCTGTATTTTGTTTTATCTTATAATTTTATAGGCACTTTTTTTTTTTTTTAAGTAGGAGCCAGGGCTTCGCTGGTGGCTCAGTGGTAAAAGAAAAAAAATCTGCCTGCAATGCAGAAGCCACAGGAGACTCTGTTTTGATCTCTGGGTCCAGAAGATCCCCTGGAGGAGGGCATGGCAACCCACTCCAGTATTCTTGCCTGGAGAATCCCACTGGACAAAGGAGCCTGGCGGGCTACAGTCCATAGGGTTGTAAAGAGTTGGATATGACTGAAGTGACTTAGCACATGCACACACACACACACACGCATACACATAGTAAGCGCCACATGACCACTTACATGTGCCAAGCACTTTACATACAATCAGTTCAGTTCAGTTGTTTAGTCGTGTACAACTCTTTGAGATCCCATGGACTGCAGCACACCAGGCCTACCTGTCCATCACCAACTCCCGGAGTTTACTCAAACTCATGTCCATTGAGTCTGTGATGTCATCCAAATATCTCATCTTCTGTCGTCCCCTTCTCTTCCCACCCTCAATCTTTCTCAGCATCAGGTTCAACTTGCTAATATTCACAACAACCTTATGAGGCCATTACTATTATTGCATCCCAATTTAATGATGAGAAAGCTATGAAAGACCCTGAGTGGTTAAATAACTTGTCTGATGTCCCTCAGCTAGTATGTGGTGGAGCTGGGACATAAACTCACCCACTTTTACTCAGCACCATGAATCTTATGCATTTAGGCAACTTAGACCTCTGAGAATTTGATGAAAACTATGGTCATTTGCCACAGAAAAAATATGCAAAAAGTTTCTTATAAAATTTTAGTGAATTTATGCATCCCTTAGAAGTCCACTTGTGGATCCCAAGTTAAGAACATCTGTATTGGAAAGAACGTAATCCCTACAACACTACTAATTTTTAAAAAATGGATTCAATACTCTAATTTGATTCATTAATTTGATTCTCTAGGAAAGTACAATTTCTGCCATAGGCAGCAAATAAGTAGATCTTTTTTTGTAAAGAAAATGGTGCATATCATGCTCATTCATTCAACACAAATGTAATAAATGACACCTAGTCTAGAAGGGAGGACAAAGCATGTAAAAAGTAATTATAAGATCATGCAATAGGTATGACAGGAACAATGACCTTTGTGGATCTGTGGATAATGCTATAGAGGGGAAAAACAGTGGTGAACAAGACAGTGAAAAAAAAATCATGTTAACTAGGAAAAAACACACATGTAAGAGGTATTAGAGGTTCTAACCTAAGACAGTATAAGCAATAATAAAGAAGTGGATTCAAGGGTTGCCAAGGAGGAAAAAAATTATCCAAGTTTAGGGGCTGAAGAGAAAAAGAGCAATCAAGAACAATTCTGTGATTCCTAAGTAAGATGATTAGGTGTAGAGGTGGTGTTAAATTGAGATATCGAAAAAGGAGAGAAGGGAGTTGCAATGGAGAGAAAAAAAATTCTATTTGAAACTCTTTGGTTTAGATGGGACTGAGGCAACAATGCAGAGATGTTTACTATTGGAAGTATAAATAGGAGTTCAGATAAGAGACTGAGATAAATATTCTGGAGTCAAAGATGTATTATGGACATAGTTGAAGAAGTGAAATGGATGAATCATATGGAACATGACCAACAAAATGACAAAGTAATCTGCAATCAGTCAGAATCCTCCAGAAACACAGAACTAATAGGCAGGGGTGGGGGTGGGGGTGGTGTGTGTGTCCGTATTTTAAACAGATTTATATCAAGGCCTGGCTCATGTGATTGTTGTCGTTGGCATCCTGAAGTCTGAAAGACAGGCAAGTCAGAAACATTTAGGGTGGGCAGATCAGCAGGCTGGAAACTCAGAAACTCAGGGAGACTACAAACTCAGATGCTACAAGCTTAAGGCAGAATTTCTTGTTTTTTTTTTCTGCTTGAAACCTCAGTTTTTGCTCTTAAGCCTTTCTAACTAACTAGATGAAGCCCAACCACTTTATCTCCTTAGAATCAACTGATTACAGATGTGAACTACATCTATAAAACACATTGATAGCAGCATCTAGATTAGTGCTTGATTAAATAACGGTATACTATAGCCTAGCCAAGTGTACATACAACTAACCAGCACAGAAGGGAAGACAGTACCCAACAATCAATGGGAAAATATAGGACTGTAAATACCAACAAGCAATCAGAAAAGTAGAAGGGATCACAGACGCCAAAAAGGAAGAAATCATCAAGAAGATGAACAAATTTATCAAGCACTAGGAGGGTCATATGCTGAAACCTGTTCCCAGAACTTGACATTTATTAGTTCATTGTGACCCCAATAAGATCTGTTTTGGTGGAATTTAGGGAAGGGTGTAAGACTGCAGTGGATTACAAAGTGAAAGGGATCTGAGGAAGTAAAAGCCTGATTGCAGTATATTAGTAGAAAAAATAATTGAAATGTTCCAAAAAAATGTTTTTCCCTTCCTTCAACTGGGGCCTCCCCACTACCAAATTACTTGGGTCTTCCCCAAGACAAAAGCCACTCCGAGGGGCCACCTGGCAACAGGGCAGACACAGCTGTTTAGACACCAGGCATTATGGAAATTAACTTTAATGTCACAGATGACAATTAAATATTTCATTGGAAATCCTAGTAATACTTTTAGGAGTTATAAAGAAATCAAATTCCTAGAAAAAACTTAATTTTTTTGTACAAAGAAATGCAATTGTATCCATTACTACATATTACTTTAAAAATAATTGATAACCACCCTCAGAACTTTTCTGGTATCAGAAAAGACTCAGTCTGTCACATGTGCAGTTTTGTTCAGGGGCCATACAAAGTTTGGTTGACTAAAGCACACTTAATAAAGAGGGCATTTATAAGAACTGGGCACACAGAATTTTTCATTATGATAGCTAAACAGAACTTACAATAGTTGTTTATCAAGATAAGTTCTAGTTTGTTCTATGAAGCAAGAAGTATTACTTAGAATGAAAATGTCAGCTAAAATGGAATTTCATAATTGTTAGAAATGTATCTGGTGTATTTACTTGATAAAATAATAATTTTATGTGTGTTTCTTAACTAAAAGTATAAATACAAATTATTTGGGCCCCCCCCCCAAGACTAAAACTACTCTCAGAAGGGCTTCTCCCAGCATTCAGGAGAAAGACACTTGGACTTGTAAGTTAAAGTCAAAATTTGGCAAAATACTTATTTTTTAACATTGATATTGCAACAGAGGACCTACACTTAATTTATAAGCTAATTATAACATATATGGTTTTACTGTAGATGATTTTATTTAATTCCATAAATATTTCTACCAGCCCCAAATATACAAACACTGTCATAAATAAGCTGTCCCTTATTCCTATTTCCCATTTAAAAGTAAAAGATACAAGATTAAATGAAATAAAACTACTTTAAAAAAGGAAGAGAAAGTTTTTTTTTAAAGAAGCAAGAAGAACAAACACCATCTAGGAGCACAGGTCAGGGCAGGGCAAATGCCCCTGTAACAAAGAACAACATGTCATCTTATCAAGTGGAAAGTTGGAGGGATAATGCAGGAAGAGTTTGTAGATCCAGACAAAAGTTTCTGAAGTTTTCACCAGCAGAGAAACTAAGACTTGGCCTTTGAAGGACTTATATGCGAATTGTTATTTCTGCTCCCCAGTGCTTCTCCCCGCTTGCCGGGTGCCCTGGTAGGCAGCATCAACTGTCCTTCCTCCATCCATTGTTGTCATCAGCACCAGCTGCAGACCCCCGGGCTCTGAAAGGTCACTTTTCTTTTTTTTTTTTTTTCTTTTCTTTCGGCTGCGGCACGTGGCTTCTAGGATCTTAGTTCCCCAATCAGGGATCAAAAACCAGGGCCCATAGCAGTGAAACCCCCGAGTCCTAACCACTGAACCCCCAGGGAATTCCCTGAAAGTTCACTCTTAACTTCAGACTTTTAATTATTATCAGTTCCTCTATGTTAAACAGATGGTGGGTTTACATGAAAGCTTTGAGTATAGGTTTTTTTTTTTTTTTACCAAGCAGAATTGATCATTGTTGAGCCTTTCCTCCCCATAGTGACTCAAAAGTTACGGAATATTTATCATGCAGAATACTGTGCTAAATACAGCAAAAAGAGGTGACATGATCAGCAAAGTGAAAAAAATAGAATATAATCCTTTTCCTTAAGAAGATTATTAATTTGTTTTGTTTCTTTGCTTGAATTCAGTCAGGGCTAAAATCTGCTGGCTTTGGAGATGAAGAGAAAACTAAGAGACTAATCAAGTCCTTTGGTTTTCAAGGATTCACAGCTAACTCAACATCTGTTTATTGATCTGACTAGGAATAGAATATAGTAAGGCAGATTAAAGCTGAAGGACCACAGACAGGTTGGATAACATAGTGGTTAAAATCTTTGGGCTAAATGGAGTCAAGGTTCAATTTCAGACCTAAACACTCTTTCTTTAGTTTCCTCATTTATAAGACAGGGACTATCACATGAATCTCATAAGGCTGTTGTGCCAATTAAATGAGAAAACTGATTTCAAAGCAACTAGCATGATACCTCCCTACTCCAGTACTCTTGCCTGGAAAATCCTATGGACGGAGAACCTGCTAGGCTGCAATCCATGGGGTCGCTGGGAGTCGGACATGACTGAGCGACTTCACTTTCACACATTGGAGAAGGAGATGGCAACCCACTCCAGTATTCTTGCCTGGAGAATCCCAGGGATGGGGGAGCCTGGTGGGCTGCCATCTATGGGGTCGCACAGAGTCGGACATGACTGAAGTGACTTAGCAGCAGCAGCAGCATGATACCTAGCCTATGACAGAATATTTTTAAAAGTTAGTGATTATTATTAAGCATCTAATCTAAATTTCTCATTTAGTAGATGAAACTGCTGGAACTCCAAAAGAATATCCAAGGTAAGTGAACAGACAAGTTAGATCTAAAGCTAAAGCTAGTGATCAGACAAGTTAGGACTAAAACCCAGAATTATTTAACAGAGGGGACAAATCTTCACTCTGAGAACAAAGCATTTCCAGAAATCCTACTAAGCCTTATTTTGTAATAGTAATGTAAAAGCATTCAAAATTTTTAATCAGATAATTCTTTTACTAAAATAAGGCAAAATTTTCTTTACTATCTTTTTAGGACCTGCACAAATATCAATTATTTCCTTCAATATCAGGAACTAACAAAATTCTTTCCTATATTTTCACTGGAATATAGTTTTTCTTTTTTTTTAAGCTAAATAGACCTGTTTCGGTATACTTACAATTGCCTTTTTTTTTTTTTCTCCTCTGCTATTCTTTACAATATAGGGACACAGTCCTTTGTCCTGCTTCTGAAGAATGTACTGCACTAACTTTCATTCATTCTTCTCTTTGGTGCTTCTCTGTTTTTAATATTGATGAATTGCATTGGTAGAAATGTAACTGAACTACTGATCAGTCTGTGACTTACATAGTACCCAAAGGACACAGAAGAACTGTAGAGATTACTTGGGGGCCTGGGTCAGGGAGTGGAAGAGACATCTGAAGCAGTAGCCAAGAAGTCAAGATGCTTAGGCCTCACTGGAATGATAAATCCACTGGACCCTACTGTATTCCAGCCTGCAAATCTTAACTGGCTGCTTTTTCCATCCTTTCCTTTCTGAAATCTGGAACAGTGGGTAAAATGAAAAGAGTGTAAGTTTTGGAGTCAGTTGAACTAAGCTCAAATCTGGGTTCCAAGACTTCCTAGTTTTGTATCTGTTAGCTATTCAGCCTTCCTAAACCTTAACATACTTATCTGTGAAAATGGACTTTATAGACTTCTTTACCAGGATTATAGTAAAGGTAACTGAAACAATGAACAAAACATCTAACTTGTAGCAAGATTTTAGCAAGACGACTCCTGCAATTCTGATTTTGATTTGAAGTCTGATACTGATCTGTATTCTTTGTTTTTTATAACTTATTTAAAGATAGGCTTTTAATTTACCATGAAGGAACCAACATGTGGCTTTCCATTTGGAAAAACAATGATTTTAGATTTTATTGAATATTACAAAATAAAATGTCATTTTGAAAAATATTGTAGTATGTTCAATGGTTTACAGAGGTACTAGTAAGTAGTGTTGCAAGAGATTTGCTTGTATTGGCTTCAGAAATGTTTTCACTGCTAGTTATATGTGTGCTTATATATTTTTTTTCCCTAGTACATTTATATACAGTGAAATATACAATCTTAAGTGTAAAATAAGGTCTTGACAAATGTATAAATTCATGTAACCAACAACTGGTTAATATATCACCTCAGAAAGTTGTATAGAGCACCTTTCTAGGCAAGTGCCACTCCCCATAAGCATCATGTATGAGTTTTGCCCAGTTTTTAGTTTCACTTAAATGAGAGCCATATGTATTCCTTTATGTCTAACTTCTTTTGATCAATATGTTCCTGATATTCACCCATCTTGCTGTGTGATCAGTAGTTCATTTTTAGTTGCTTATAGTATAGTATTCCATTGTATGATTGTATCACAATTTTTAAAAATCCATTTGACTTTTGATGGACATTTGGGTTGTTTCGAATTTGTTGCAGATACAAATAAAACTGCTAAAAAAAACTTGTACAAGTCACTTTTGTGAGCATTTGTATTCATTTCCCTTGATAAATACTGAGAGTTAAGTGAGTTATGTCATAGAATAGTTGCATGCTTAATTGAAAAACAGGTCCCCAAAGTCCTTTTATCGTTTTACATTCTACTAGAGAATTACCGTGCTCCACATCTTTGCAAACATTTCTTGGTGTTAGTTTTTGTTTTAGCCATTCTAATGGGTGTAAAGTGTTTCATTGTTAATATTAATATGCATCCCCCTAATAACTAATTATGCTGAGTACTTTTTCCTATGCATACCAGCTATCAATAAGTCTTCTCTGATGAAATGTCATTCAGGTCATTTTTAAAAACTAGATAATCTTATCTTTGAATGTTAGCATGAAATAATAATAAAATACATAAATATTGGTGTCTGCTCCTAGTTCTTGACACAGAACTCTTAAAATCCTTGTAAATAGGGGAGAATTTTTTTCTAATAGTCTTTGGCCAAAGTTCCTGATGCAGAGATGCTAAGAACTTGGTAATTCCCTGAGTGATAGGAGTGTCTTTTGTTCTAACAAGATGACACTTGATGGCTTCCAGATGGGACTGGTCACCAAAAATTGTCATAATCTTGGAACCTTCAGCTTCTCTCCACTCCCTCCTCTTGAATGTAATCATCAATCATGCCTATATAGAGCCTCTGTAAATATTCAAATGGATATTTGGAGAGGCTTTGAAAATGGAGTTAACAATCAATAATTCCTTTAAGTGGAAGCCTCCATAAAAACCCCAACAGTATAAGCTTCAGAGAGTTTCTGAGTAAGTGAACACATCTCTGTGCTGTGAGGGTGGCTCATCCCAGTTCCACAGGGACAGAAGCTCCTGTGCTTGGGACACTGCCAGGCAATGCTCTATGCATCACTTCATCTGGCTATTCACGTGTATCCTTTAACATATCCTTTATTGTACAATAAGCTGGTAAACATGTGTTCCCTGTGTCCTGTAGTTGTTCTAGCAGATGATCCGATGCAAGGAGGGGGTCATGGGAACATCTGATTTGCAGCCAAGCCAGACAGAAGTTGTGGGAAAGCTGTGATACTGGGCTTTATAGTAAGAAATACATTAATTGATCTCTGCCCACTGTTCCTGGCACATAGCTTGTAAAACCTTGCAATTCCCTTTATAAGACCTGTAGGGGCATCTTTTGCTATATTTGGCCTTCTGTCATCGATTCCTGAAATAGCTCCAGAGCCATAAAGGTGAAAGGAATGCCTAGTTATTCACAAGCCCCTTTCAACTATACCTGAATTTATGTTAATGAGATGACTTTTGAAAATCTTCTAAGGATCGGGGCTAATTTTCAGGGAAACTAACTATGATTAAGCTATTGGAACTTTCAGTCCTACCACCTGAGCACTGGAAAGGGGAGAGGGGTTTGTGGCTGGATCAATCACCAATGGTCAATGAATTAATTAATCATGCCTCTTTAATGGAGCCTCTGCTGCTGCTGCTTAGTCACTTCAGTAGTGTCCAACTCTGTGCAACCCCACAGACTGTTATCCACCAGGCTCCTCTGTCCATGGGATTCACCAGGCAAGAATATTGTAGTGGGTTGCCATGCATTCCTCCAGGGGATCTTCCTGACCCATGGATGGAACCTGGGTCTCCAGCATTGCAGGTAGATTCTTTACCGCTGTGTCACCAGAGAAGCCCAATGGAGCATCTACAGAAACTCAAAAGGAGGGGACTTGGAGAGTCTGGGTTTGTGAACAAGTGGCAATGGTGGGAGAACAGTGAGCCAAGAACATGGAAGCTCAGTACCCTTTCCGTGTGTCTTGCCCTCTGCATCTCTTCCATCTGGCTGTTACTGAGTTATTTTGTAATAAACCAGTGATGTGGTTGGAGAAGGTGGTGGCACCCCACTCCAGTACTCTTGCCAGGAAAACCTCATGGACGGAGGAGCCTGGTAGGCTGCAGTCCATGGGGTCGTGAAGAGTCTGACATGACTGAGCGACTTCCCTTTCACTTTTCACTTTCATGCGTTGGAGAAGGAAATGGCAACCCACTCCAGTGTTCTTACCTGGAGAATCCCAGGGACAGATGAGGCTGGTGGCTGCCGTCTATGGGGTCACACAGAGTCGGACATGACTGAAGTGACTTAGCAGCAGAAGCAGCAGTGATGTGGTAGTTCTATGAGCTACTCTAGCAAATTGATCAAGCCCAAAGAGAAGGTGGTGATACTCTTCAACCTATAGTCACTTGGTCAGCAGCACATGTAATACTGGAATGACTGGCACCTGAAGTGTGGGCAGTCTTGTGGGACTGAGCTCTTAACCTATGGGATCTTACACTATCTCCAGGTAGATAAAGCCAGAACTGAGTTAAATTTGTGGGACCAAGTAAGAGAAATAGAGAATTGTTTGGTGTTGGAAAAAAACACAAGTTATACCTGGGGATCTACTACTTGTGATTGGCTTCTGAAGTTGGGGGCAGTCTTGTGAGACTGAGCCCTTAACCTGTGGAGTGTGTACTAACTCTGGTTAGTTTCAGAATTGAATTAAATTGTAAGCACTGAGCTGGTGCTGTGGGAAACCCCCTACATCTGGTGTCAGAAGTAGTAGTGTAACAGTAAAGTAGAAACAAAGAGTTCTATCTCTTTGTAAGATTTATTTATCCAGATATATATAGATAGATATCTATATATGAGAGAATATCTTCTCTCAATCTGTGGCATCATTTTTTAGTTTCTTAATGATGTCTTTGGATGAGTAGAATAATTTTGAATTTTCAGTTTATCAATTGCTTTTAGATTAGGGTTAGCACTTTTGGGGCCTTTTATAAGAAATTATTTCCTTGACTTGTTCTTTAGTTTAAAAAATTAATAAATCAGACTACATTTCAATTTTAAAGATTAAAATTCAGTAAGATATTATACCTCATAGGTTGCAGTTTCATAAACTCAAGGTGGTCACAGAAAATGGCACAACTGAATTCTATTTCTTTGACTTTAAATCACTATTTAGGTCTATTATTTACATAAAGGACTATGTAGTATCTCATGGGTTATGAGTTGCATCTGAAAAAAGCATGAATGATTGCTAATCATTATAAATCCTAAACTAAGCGGTGAGAATTTTTTTCGTAAAGGTCTAGATAGTAAATACTTTAGGCTTTGCAGGCCATGCATAGTATCTACTGTAATTGCTTAACTCAGCTATTCCACTGAAAAAGTAGCCACAGACAATACATACATGAATGAGCACGGCTGTTTCAAAAAAACTTTATAGACACTGAAATTTGAACTTCATATATAATTTTCATGTCATGAAATATGGTTCTTTTGATTTGTTTCAACCATTTAAAAATGTAAAAATAATGCTTTGCTCACAGGCTATACAAAAACAGACAGCAGGCATATTTGGCTTGAGATCTACTGCTTGAAATCCCCAGCTAAACTAACGTTCATTTTTTAATTAATATTCCTTGCTGTTACCTTTGGTGGGACAAGCTTATGTTTAGGCTTACTCTTAAACTGAGGGTATAGCCCTCTGAGGACAGCTCTTGTTTACAAGAGAGGATTCTTATTAGACTGCCTTGGTGGCTACAGAGTCTGTCTCTGCCCTCAGTAGTCTGATTTGTGCAGAGGAACCTCAGGGTCAAATGCTTTTGCACAAATTTCTGGGGAAAAGGCAACTTGTGTGCTAATTTAGCTCCCTGGGTTTCTGTATTCATTTTGCTTTTGGCCTATGAATTTTTAAAATTTGTCAATTCAGTTGTTCATTTATCTATTATTTATTGCTGTTATCAGTAAGAGGGCAAGTCAGAATATTTTATTATTCTGCAGAAACAGAGATCCTCTAATCACAAGTCATTTTTATTCACACTATCTAAAACCAATGTGGTGTTTTATCCTCTGTAAATTTTTCAGAGTTTTGGAAGTTAAAGTCATAGAGAGATTTTCAGATTTCTCCCTATGAGTTATACTTCAGTCCAGCCTAACAGCTCTTAAGAAACACCACCAATATTGGCAAAATAGATTTAACATTGTCTGGTTACTTAAGGTAACTTTAACGTAGGTGGAAATCTTAATCAAGATTTAATTCCTGTTTATAAATAAAATTTTGATGTATTATAAATGGTAAAAATATTAAATCATAAGAAACACCAAATTGAGGAAATAAATCTTTTCTAGGGAAGATTACTTTGTCTATTCAATTTAATTTGTTTAATGCAGGACCTAACAAGATTTCATATGTCATCTGCTTTATAAGAAGGATCATCCAAGTTTTATTCTCTTTATATGGTCTTAATGTTCGCATTAGCACAATTTCTGAAACACATTCTCTAAGTGAAGTTGGTACAACCTAACTCAGAAGTAGTTTCTAATTCTGAAAATTTTTCTTCTCTGGACAGTCTCTAACAGACTTTGCCAAATGGAAATTTATGCTATCAATTCAGTTTTCTAAGTGCCATTAAGACTTTTAAACTGTACATGAATGTCAAATTCCTTGCCCCACCCCATTTAAGAACATTTGAAGTTCACTGTCTTAGCAAATTTCAATCACACAATAGTGTTATAAACTGTAGTCACCATGTTATATATCAGATCCTCAGACCTCACTGTTTCATAGCTGGAAGTTTGTAACCTTTTATAACTTCTCCATATTTCCCCCACCCCCAGGCCCTGGAAACCACTTTTCTACAACTTTTTAAAAGATTATACATATAAGTGATACCATGCAGAATTTGTTTGGCTTATTTCACTTTGTTTAATGTCTTCAAGGTCCATCCATGTAGTTGCAAATGGCAGGATTTCCTTCCCTCTCATGCCTGAATATTACACTGTGTATGTGCACATATATACATGCATATATATGTGCGCGCGCACACACACACACACACACACACACACACATTCTGCATCTTCTTTATCTCTTCATTTGTTGATGGACACTTAGGTTGCTTCCATATCTTGGCTAATATGAACGCTGTTACAATAAACACAAAAGTGCAAATCTCTCTTTGATACTGTTTTCATTTCCTTTAGACCATGTTCTTCTTTTGGTATGATTAAAAAAGACAAATGAAGACAAATTCTAGGCTACCAATATAACGTAGGCTTTACATAAGTTTCAATTCTGGTGGCCAGACTTGTTTTAATTGTAGATGGTCTACTATGGCTAGAGAATATAGCTGGTTTCTGTCCCCAGTTCCTGTGAGGTAGCCTCTAAAGCCTTGGGATTTTGCCAGTGATAGGAGTGGTGCTATTATTCATGGTGGGCTTCTAGAGTTTATACTAGTGAGATTCAGAACTGGGGAGAGACATGCTAGAAAGAGCAATCACGAGATTATAAGACAGGGACCTTAAGCTATACAATATCAGTACAACCTGTGTGGAGGGGAGGGAGGATGGAGATTGAGTCAACCTATGGCCAATGATTTCTGGGGTTTCCCAGGTAGCTCAGTGGTAAAGAATCCTCCTTCCAGTGCAGGATATGTGAGTTCAATCCCTGGATGAGAAAGATCCCCTGAAGGAGGGCATGGCTACCCATTCCAGTATTCTTGCCTGGAGAATTCCAGGGACGGAAGAATCTGGCAGGCTACAGTCCATAGGATTGCAAAGCGCTGGCCATGACTGAGCAACTAAGCTCGCATGCATGCATGCCCAGTTATTTGTCAGTCATACTTACGTAATGAATCCCAATAGAAACTCTGGACACTGAAGCTCAGATGTGCTTTTCTGGTTCAGTTCAGTTCAGTTCAGTCGCTTAGTCATGTCTGACACTTCGCGACCCCATGAATTGTAGCGCACCAGGCCTCCCTGTCCATCACCAGCTCCTGGAGCTTAACCAAACTCATGTCCATCGAGTCGGTGATGCCATCCAACAATCTCATCCTCTGTTGTCCCCTTCTCCTCCTGTCTTCAATCTTTCCCAGCATCAGGGTCTTTTCCAGTCAGTCAACTCTTCGCATGAGGTGGCCAAAGTATTGGAGTTTCAGCTTCAGCATCAGTCCTTCCAATGAACACCCAGGACTGATCTCCTTTAGGATGGACTGGTTGGATCTCCTTGTAGTCCAAGGGATTCTCAAGAAGTCTTCTCCAACACCACAGTTCAAAAGCATCAATTCTTCAGCGCTCAGCTTTCTTCACAGTCCAACTCTCACATCCATGACCACTGGAAAAACCATAGCCTTGACTGATGGACCTTTGTTGGCAAAGTAATGCCTCTGCTTTTCAATATGCTATCTAGGTTAGTGATACACTAATTATTGTCACACATCAATGTGAGATGGGTAGCTGACTCCATGGGGAAAGGACACGGAAACTTCACACATCGGACCCTTCCAGACATCACCCTATAAGTCTCTTCTTTTGACTGGTTCTGAATTGAATCTTCTGCGCCTTAATAAAATTATGATTTATATTTAGTACTTTCCTGAATTCTGTGAATTCTTCTAGTGAATAATCAAACCTGAGCGGGTCAAGGGAACCTCCCAAATTTATAAGCAGCTGGTCAGAAGTGAGGGTAGCTCTGGGAAATCATAAGCTTGTAGCTGATGAATGAAATGAGGGCAGTCTTGTGGAAGACTGTGCCCTTAACCTATGAAATTTGGCACATGGGTAGAGTCAGAATTGCATTGCAAAGGCTCTACATATTTACTGCCACCTGTATGCCTGAGCTGCTTTCTCTAACCTTTAAGTTCTTTGGTTCAGAAAGGAATTTTGACCATTTTGAAAGAATAAGCCTATTATACACTATGTAATTTAATTGCAATTGTAACAGTAGTGATTATTTCTGATATAAATCAGACATCAGAGATTTTTTTCCCAACAAACTTTTATTAAGGATATTCCATGGGTACATTCTAGATGGCACGATACAGAGATAATACACAATCCTGCTGCCAGGAAGTTTTGGTCTAGGGAAAGACTCAGATAAAACATTACATCAGAATTAATTAGTGTGATAAAAGAAACATGACATAGGAAACATGGCAATGCCAAATGAGTAAGTGAGAAAGAAAAGCAGAGGCCTGGAAGAAATGCTATTAGAAGCAGGAGAGCTGGGCAGGGTAAGAAGGAGAAAGAAGACAGTGTGGAAGGTGAAGAATGGAGTGCCCTCTGGGACCTGATAAAAAGTTGACTTGCACATAGGAGAGGTAAGAGGTGCAGCCATAGAGAAACACTAGGCCCAGAAAATAAAATATCTTACAGACACTTGCTAAGAAGTGGGAGTGTACCTTGAATGTAGTTGGGAAGCACAGAAGGATTTCAAGCAGGAGAATAAAGTAAAAGATGTTTCAGAAAAAAAAAAAAGGACACCAACCCCCCACCCAAAAAAAACCCCAAATTGGAACAGTTATAAATAGATTAAATATCAGATGAGATTGGAATCAGTCTTAAGAAGTGATGAGGTAATTCCAGACAAAAACAGTAAGCTTTGGAATTGGAAAGATGGAGTCAGAAACAAGTGATATAAGGAGGAAAAATGGGAATGTACTTTTTTGATTTTGAAGGGGTCAGGACTTAGGGACGCCAGGGTTTGGTCTGGATGGTGCTTCTTGTCACTAAATGGAATCCAGGAAGAAAAGCATCCATGGTGGGAAGAGTAGACTTCAGTTCTGTATGTACTGAGATGCTGTGAAACAACTAAGTATAGCAGACATGGCTGAACATGTGAGATGGCAGTTCGGGTAAGTTATTGCAAGTGAAAATACAGACACGAGGGTCATAACTTTAACAATGATTCTGGAATTATAGGAATGAATAAAGTATCAAACGAGTTTGTAGAGCAAGGAAAGAATGAATAAGACCAAGAAAAGAATCCCCCCAAACACCAACGTTTGAAAAGAGAGGGAATGAGAACATAGAAATTGAAGAGAAATGGTGTCACAAACCAAGGAAGAATCAGCAAAGCTGCAAAGATCCAGCAGCAGAATTTAACACAGGTCAAGAGAGACCATGGTTTCACTGTAGAAGGGATGAAAATCAGATTAAAGAACAGCAGGATTAACAAAATAGCAGAAAGGAGGAATTTGAGATGACCTCTCGATATTTTTCAAAACATAATATGTGAGGGGAAGAAGTATTGGGTAATAGCTAGATGGGGTAACATTTAGAGGAAGTTTGTTCTGATTATTTCTAAGATGGGTACACTCTCATATGCTGAAGGTAAAAAGTCAGCAGCGAGGGAGTAGGTGAAATTAGGGAAAAGGATAATGGGCTTCCCTGGTAGCTCAGTAGTAAAGAAACTGCCTGTAGTGCAGGAGACCTGGGTTCAATCCCTGGGTCAAGAAGATCCCCTGGAAAAGGAAATGGCAACCCATTCTAGTATTCTTGCCTGGAAAATCCCATGGACAGAGGAGCCTGGCAGGCTACAAGTGGGGTCCATGGGGTTGCAAGACTCAGACACAACTTAGTGACTAAATCACCACCATAATGGATGAAGCTAGGGCTCTGTGAATGTGGGAGAAGAGATTAAGAGAATGGGTAGAGGGATACATGTTCAACAAACAATATGAGGAACACATTGCTGCGCGCAGGAAAGAAAAAACAATGGCAAGGATGCCACTACAAAGAGAAAACTTAAATTACAACTCAAACTACTTACAAGGACAGGGCATTCCTTAACAATGGAAATCCTATTGAGCCTGCTATTTGAAAATGATACAAAATAGGCAACGACTTATATACATCTACAGAGGAATGCCATACATAACATTAGGCCCAAATATCCCTTCCACACCATGGTTTCCTTTTCCTGAGGAAGCCAGGAATTAACTACTGAAATAGATACATAAGTGGACATTCTGTTTCTGCTGAGTAGGCAGAAGGGATGACTATATCGTGGCGATAAATTTATAACATTTTAAACTAGCAGTCACTAGCACTCATTTTTCTATGAAAACAGTTTTATAAAAATAGACCACAAAAACTTAATTTATCCTATAACTGAAAATTTTCAATATTACTTCAGCAGTTTTCATGGAAAAAACAAAACAGTCTGAAATGATGGTGTACTTAGCTGTCTGGAATCCTTAAAAGGTGAGTCACTCATTTATGAATACCAACCCCACAGGGCAACCAATTCAAATTTATGTCCAGGAAACAAACTTCTAAAGGGGAACTTATACAAATGGGGCTCACAAGAATCCCATTAACCTGTATGCTGTGTGGAAGATTGATATTTCCTTGTTTTCCCAGAATCTAGGTAATAATATTCACTTTCCTGTACAGATTGTATGGTCATCAAGTTGGTATCTGAAGAAGGAATGTCTAAATTAGGAATACACATCCTCTACCTCTACCCAAACACTAATAAAGTTGACAAAATGATGCCCAGATTTTTGTATGTCAGAAACAGGTAAATAGAGTTAGTATTAGTCCATTGCTAAGACACTGGTATTCTAGGTAACCTGGAAGATCCAGTTAACATGTTTGTAAGGCTGAAGTTCATCTGCAATGAAATAGTTCACCTGCAATATAGTTCCCCTCTCCAAACTGTGACATAAATAAACTGGTTATCTGGTGATCAGTCGAACATCCGGAGTTTCCTTGTGTTACCTAGGTATTATAAAAAGAACAGAATTAGATCAAGCTATTAGAGCATTATCCAGTTTAATTAATCCCCTTTTCGCTCTCTTCTCCCACTGTACATTGCCTGTACCTTTATTACAGCACGTATTGCTGCCTATTATCACATGATCACTATGTAACACAGCTACTGATGCTGTTTTTCCCACCTGAATATAATTCTAGAGGGCACAGATAGTAACTTATGTTTTTCTTTTTCCCTAAGAATACAGGGCACATAGCCTTACATACAAGACAGTCGATAAATATTTATTGTGTTGAACCAGGGACAATTAAGTTCAAATAGGTATTATAGGGCTTCAAATTAGTTGTGAAAGGAATTAAGTTAAATCTCTACATGTGATGAACACTCACGGACATGCAAGAATATGTCAAAAATGTGGTGTTCCAGAAATTTGTATGTCTAGTTCTCAGGGATTTTGGGGAGAAAGGCATAAAAGTTTTCTAAGTAATTTGCAGAAATGAGTAATAGTCTCAACTCTTACTCTGTCTATTTATTTCTGTATTCAGCTGTTTACAAGAGGCGGGGGAAATCCCATAGCTCATTCTAGTTTTGTTGAATTTCACAAAAAAACTGGATTTCATGTTTAAAATAATCAAATGTCATGACACCCTGGAAAGACTGAGAGTTTTTTAATGCTACATTTCTTTGTGGTTTTAAACATTACTAAAGTGAATGTAGAATATCATTACTTAAGTCTGAATTTACTTTTATTCTCCTGACATTTGAAATAAACTTCTAAAAGTAAGTTTAAAAGTTTGGATTGAAAGAGGTTCCAGTTTGGACTGACATCAGATTTTAATCAATCCTTGTCTTCCCTTTTAATTATGTTCATGATCATCCGCATTGATTTATATAATTAATGCATCTCAACTTATTTTTCCACTGAGTAGATTCAAGATTGATTATTACACAAATCACTATAATAGTTTATCAAATTACTTCCTTCTGTTTAGTCTCTCCCTTCTCAGTTCCATTAAGCATATCTACTTGATGGTTCTTGTTAAGCAGCAGTCTCACCAAGTCACTCTACAAATATTGAGCATCTATTATGAGCAAAGCACTGATACAGGTGTCACAGAGAAGATAAAAACAGGTAAAACACTGCCCTTGTCCTTCAAATCCACAGTATAACTAAAGAAATAACAAGCAATAGTAATAAAACATTAAAGAAAATGAGAAGTGGAAGAAAGGAAAGAGATCGCAGCTCAGGTGAGATACTATAGTATACATTTAAAATATCCTATATTTTAAACTAGAGTTTAAAAGGTAAGATGCCTGTGGAATAGAGGAGGAGTATTCCAGGTGGATGTAACAATACTAAGCAATGAGTGGCTGTGAAAGTTAAAACAAAATAACTGGAAGTAATATACAAAGCTTAGTTGCTCAGTCATGTCCAACTCTTTGTGACCCCATGGACTACAGCCCGCCAGGCTCCTCTGTCCATGGGGATTCTCCAGGCAAGAATGCTGGAATGGGTTTCTATGCCTTCCTCCAGGGGATCTGTCCAACCCAGTGATCAAACCCAGGGCTCCTGCATTGCAGGCGGATTCTTTACCATATGAGCCACCAGTGAATCACAATATACAAAGAAGATGAGATAAACTAATTTGGGCTCAGCTAGTAAAGAACCCACCTACAATGTGGGAGACCTGGGTTCGATCCCTGGGTTGGGAAGATCCCTTGGAGAAGGGAACGGCTACCCACTCCAGTTTCTGGCCTGGAGAATTCCATGGGCTGTGTAGTCCATAGGTTCACAAATAGTCCGACATGACTGAGCTACTTTCATTTTCACAAACCTGAGCAACAAAGCAGAGACATTACTTTGCCGACTAAGGTCCGTCTAGTCAAGGCTATGGTTTTTCCTGTGGTCATGTAAGGATGTGAGAGTTGGACTGTGAAGAAGGTTGAGCACTGAAGAATTGATGCTTTTGAACTGTGGTGTTGGAGAAGACTCTTGAGAGTCCCTTGGACTGCAAGGAGATACAACCAGTCCATTCTGAAGATCAGCCCTGGGATTTCTTTGGAAGGAATGATGCTAAAGCTGAAGCTCCAGTACTTTGGCCACCTCATGTGAAGAGTTGACTCATTGGAAAAGACTTTGATGTTGGGAGGGATTGGGGGCAGGAGCAGAAGGGGACGACAGAGGATGAGATGGCTGGATGGCATCACGAACTCGATGGACGTGAGTCTGAGTGAACTCCGGGAGATGGTGATGGACAGGGAGCCTGGTGTGCTGCGATTCATGGAGTTGCAAAGAGTTGGACACGACTGAGCGACTGAACTGAACTGAATGAAGACTACTCTTTAAAAAGTGCTACTCTAGTACACAATGATACAGCATATTACTTTAAAATAAAAACAAACAAACAAAAATCAAGTAACACAAGATCCAGGATATGTACTCAAGAAAGCATAGCAGGTGAACAATAGTTTAAGAAATAGAAAACTGGTCATTGGGTCAACAAGTGCAGCTGGGCAGGCTGTATGCAGTCTATGTGAATGGCACTTTTGGTGCACGACCTGTTCAAAGGTACTCAGTAACCCTGACGGTTTCAGACAGGTGAGTATTTAACTTTGTGAGGGTCTCACTTTGCAAAAGGGAGCTCACTCAGGGGGAGATGCATCTGAAGGCAAGAAATTAAGTCACAAGACTGAAATCAGTTGTATGGTTCAGTCTCTTGAAACAACAGGACAGAGACGCTGGTCCTTAGGAACTAGGTATAAGCAAGGAACAAGATTAGTATGACTTCTGAGTGTAATTTCTATGTAAGATTATTACAGCTTCTTCAAGAAAAGGACTCACCCCAGACAACACAATGCCATAATCCCCTCAAATATCCCCAACTTACTGATGGAGATTAATTGGTCATAGACCAAAATTATTAGGACAGGAAATAATTGGAAGGAAATGTCATCGTATCATTACTGAAGGAAAAACATTTGTCTTTTTTTAATAGTGATTAATACCACATTTGCTTCCTTTCATTATACATAACATTTCAGCTACATTATAATTTTTAAAAGCTTTGTGCTTTAGCTTAGAAATCTATACATTTTCTGAGTATAAATATACAAATGGCAAGTTCACTTTTTGGGTGAGGGGAGAGGAGAGAATGGTCCCAAGCTTTAGTTAGACACAGAGAAATTCTGTAAAAACCAACTGACCAAAAAAAATCTTTGTTTGGTAACATATCAACTAACGTTAATTGTGTAGCACACTGAAGGCCTTTTGATAAACACTTTACATACATTATTACATTTAATCCTCAGAAAACATCTAAAGGTAGTAATATTTATAATGGCAGTTAAGAACTGAATGATTACTAAGTACAAGATACTGTTCAGAGCAATTCATACACAGTATTACTGCCTGTAATCCACAAGACAGTCCTCTGAGATAACTACCTTTATTATCTGCATTTTACAGATAATATATCTAAGGATTCAGGAACGTTCCTAAGGTCACACTTTTAGCACGGAGGGCCAGAATTCAAGTCTAGTAGTCTGACTTCCAAGTCCAGGTTCTTCATCACAGCTTTCTGCTGCTTCTGCAATTGGTATTCATGGCATAAACAGTATCTTTGATACTATGGTTGCATTTTATCAAGTGCCTATTATTTAATGAATGTTCAAAGAGGAACAATAATCAGAAGTGAAGATAAGATTAAAATAGATTCTATTTGAGTCTGGATACCAATAAGCCATTATTTTCAGAAAATGTAATGAACTTGGAAAGTGAGGTGCTGAAAACTGCGGAAAGAAATAATGCTACCCAGTTACAGCAGAAAACTTTACTGTAAATCAAGCAAAAAAATCAAATAAACTAAAATGCAAGGAAATAAGGTTAAGATGAATCATGCCCTATGCCTGCCTGGGATTTAGAAAATGAAAACCAAATCCACTCCAGGAAAATTAAAGTTTGTGGAAATTCTGCAACTTGATATAGACAGAGGTTTAATTTTGGTTAAAAGGGTTTCTAGATTTACCACAGGAAAAAAACCAGCCTCTAAGTAACATAAGTGACCATATTATCTGAATAACTCAATGTCCACAGAGTTTATTAGTGTGCATATTTAATAATGACAAGAACTTACGTGGTTTTAAAAAATTTATATTCTGGTTATGCTAAAAAAAAGTACTCTTTTACTCATCCATATTGAGATTCTGAGATTCATCCAGGCTGTTTTATGTAGCAGTAGTTCACCTTTTTAATTGCTATATAGTATTGTATTGTAGAATGGACTACAATTATCTTTTTAATTGTTGCTGAGCATCTAAAATTTTTTTAAATTAATTGTTTACAACCCGAGTGTACATTTTCTCTGCTCATCAGATTTTGTTTACTAGAATACAAACAAAGTTCACCTGCATGCTAGCTCTCTTCTACTTTGAATATTAACATATTGGTAGGCAACAGTTATTTGGTGCCAATCAAGTCTACAGTGTGAAAGTCAATGACAGAATGATAGAAATAAAGTTTTTCTCAGAAAAAGTACCTCAGAGTTTAATAATAATAATGTTTGCTTAAGATGACTCTTATGAATCAATAACATAGTCCACCTGGAGGTCTAATTAAACGATGTCAGGATTTCACAGAACTATAGCGAATGAGGAAAAGAAAGAGAACCAATCTTGGTGAAAGATGAGTCTGATTCTCATAATCTGATAGACACTGTAGATTATCATAAAATTAATTTCAAACTCCATATCTGCCATTATCAATTGAGTCTTTACTAAATGCCTAATACTGTACTAAGCCTTTAATATGTATTCTTTATTTAACCTCATAATAATCCTGTGAAGGATGGTATTATTATCTCTATTTCACAGATAAGACTTAGAAAGGGAATGCGCTACTGAAACCATATACAAGCCCCTGTGTCCCTGTCCTTTGAAGTAAAACGCTTCCCTGGTAGCTCAGATGGTAAAGAATCTGCCTGAAATGCGGGAGACTTGGGTTCGATCCCTGGGTCAGGAAGATCCCTAGAGAAGGGAATGGCAAACACTCCAGTATTCATGCATGGAGAATTCCATGGGAGGAGCCTGGTGGGCTAGTCTATGGGGTTGCAAAGAGTAGGACACAACTGAGTGACTAACACACAATCTTCCCTTGAGTCTCCAAAGACTGGCTCAATAGTTAATGATTAGGAAATGTGAAGGTACAGAAACAAAGAATAGACACTGGGTTGGGAAACTGGTAACAATTTAGACTATAGGTTGTTGTCAGTAATCAGTAACTATAGATTCTTTCACACGGCAGATTCACTGATTTCACAGTTCCCTAAAAGATATAAAGGCCTGACACACATTACTAAGTTCTCTTTAGAGGATGCAGACCCCCACCAGATGAAAACAATGCCCACAAGCACACAGACTCTAGACCTGTTGAGCCCAAAGGTTGATGATGCTTGAAACTTCACCTTGATGTCAACCAATCTGAGAACTATGCATAAGCTGATCACGTCTCCTCCCTTACAATGCCTTTAAAACCCCCTTTCCTAAGCACCTATATAAACGCCAATAAAAATTAATTTTAAAAAACAACAAACACTTACGTGAAAGCCACTGGGGAATTTGGGTCTTTTGAACATGAGCTGCCCACTCCCCTTGCCTGGCGCCCTGCAGTAAATGCTGTACTTGCCTTCACCACAGCTCAGCGTCAGTAGATTGGCTTTACTGTGCCACAGGCTAGCAGACCCAAGTTTGGTGCATTAACACTATTGAGCAGAAACACCTACATTTAAACCAGGGTCTGAATTATATCAAAATCTGAGTTCTTGATCATCATGCAAACTTCTTCTGCATAATTCTTCCCTTACACATAATGTATTTATATTACTATATGTAGATATGTACTCATTCATTCAACATATATCTACTGAGCATACGTGCCAAACACTGTTCTAGGTGTTTCTTTCACATTAGTAAACCAAATGGAACAACAAATTCTTGACTTTCTGGTGCTTATATTCTAGGATGGCACAGACAATAAACATAATAAATTAGTAAATTACACAGTTATGTTAGAAGGTAAATATGTGCTCTGGGGGGAAACAGCAGATGAAGTGACTGAAACTGTCAGTTTTATACAGGTTAGGCCTCATTGAGGAGGTAAATTTTGGGCAAAGACTTCAAGGAAGTGGAGCCAGGAACAAACAGATATCTGTGGGGTGGCGGTGTGGAGAACACCAGGAAGAGAGGCCAGAGAAACAGAAGAGCAGTAAAATGCAATCACATGTGTACTTGTGTAACTCCTGTAGAAATGCAACAAAATAATAACATAAGTTGACAGCTGAGTGGATGGATCAATATGTGATTGAACACATATAGCAAAATGTTAAAACTGTAAAACCTAGGAGGTGGCTATGTGGATATATACTGTAAAACTCTTTTAACTTTTCTATATGTTTGAAACTTTTAATGATAAATTATTGATGGAAATGCAGTCATACTTGAAACCTGTTTTAAATGGAAAGACAGAAATCAAATCACACAGAAACATTCTGCAAAAAAAAGATGACACCAGGTTTTTTTCTGCTTATATTTGCTGAGGTAGGGAAGAAAAAAGACTGTGATAACATGTTTACTTTATCTACCTTCAGAAAAGTCCTCCAAATCCACACTCCTTTTGAGAAATGAAGGCAGGCAGAAAGGTGTGTTTAAGAATTCAGTAATAAGTCAAAGTTCCTTTGACTGAATTTTGAAAATTAAAATATGAAATTACTTCTGTATTTAAAAATACAGTATTTCTTCAGAAAGATACCAGATGCATTAAACAGAGGCATCTTCTTCTAAGAATCTGCACTTCAAAATAGCCTATAATAACTAGCAACTGGCCTTCTAATGTACCTACCTCTCATTTCACATCATGCAGTTTACTAACCACTCTTTCCTTACAGAAAACTCAGTAGCTGTAAAACTTTTTGTAACATTTCAAAACATTTCAATACTTATTAATTCCAAAGATCCGAACACCATGTAGCTGTGGCATTTTGGGAATTAGCACACTCAGGAGAGAAGCTGTGTTTAGGATGAAGTGAGTTGTATCATACTTCGTATAGAAACTTGCCAGAAAATATAGTATTGGAGAAATTGTGAAAAACTTCCATGAAGATGTAAACTGTACTCCATAGTCCAGTTGTTCCCAGTGAGTTAGGAGCCTTGCTTTACCCTGGTCAGGAGTTTCAAAAGGTGTTCCTTTTACTGCATGCAAAAATACATACATCCCCAGATTATGAATGCTTTATGGGCAGATTATGAATGCTTTATGGGCAGGCTGGGCAGGCCCAGCTTATAAGTTAAATGGCTGTAAAGTAAGGGTGTAGTAGATAAATCCAAGAAGTAGAGATTTAATAGCACACTCAGGAGAGAAGCTGTGTTTAGGATGAAGTGAGTTGTATCATACTTCGTATAGAAACTTGCCAGAAAATATCTGTAGAAACAAAAGTTAAGAATATATATATATATATAAAAAATATCTAAAAGTGAAATTGCTTAGAAATCTTTATTTAAAGGTGGGAAAAAGGCCACTGAAACATAAAATACCTAAAAGTAGAACCTTTTTTTTGAGCACTAGAACAAGAGCAAACATTTTAGTTTGCGGCCTAAATGAATTTTAATTGAGACTCAAACATTGGTGGAATAGAGGCATATATGCATATTTTGCATTTTTACAATTATTAAAATGTATTTAATAGAAGACAATTACTACTTAGCATCCTTTAAAGCAGAAGGCTTTCAAACTAGGGTTCGTATGCTTCTTGAAACTTTAGGTATAGTTTTGTATTAATGTGTATATATCTAAAGAGAAGATCCAGATTCAAAGCATCCATCATATTCTCAAATGGTTTATTGTGACCCACCAAAAGGTTAAAAGCCACTGCTGTAAAGTTGTGAAAAACAGGGTGTTAGTGCATTAGTACAATTTGTAATAGCCATCTTTGAAAGCAACAAATACGATTGCCCCTTTTGATGTTCTTTTTTCCATACTGTAGTTGAATAGGTATATAACCAGTATAATTGGCAACTTGAAAGGCATTACTGTAAGATTCCAGCTGTTTTTCTATAACTGAACATCTTAGTGTATATATTCAGGATATCCAGTATCTGAGAATTTAAGAAGCCTAAGCCACCTTTAAGACCATAAATCATCAATTCAGAATGTCCAAGTTTGACCCAAGGGTACATCAGAATGAAGACACATCAAGAAGCCACTAAAAGAGTATCCTAATATAAACAGGATGTACTGTAAACAATAAAGCATTGTACTGTACTTGATACAGAAGGCTGACTAGTTATACTCCAGATTTTTAACTATACAGAAGCTAGGCACACATAAGCCCCACATTATTCAATGGTCAACTGTATTATAATGCATCTTCAACATGTTATAGATGAGGATACTGAGACTTTCAAGAATATGGCTGAAAGTCAAGATAGCTAGAGGGTAGTAGAGCTAAAATAAAAATTTAGGGCTCTCTGAATAGCCATTATTCTTGTTATTGCATTAATCTTTGTTAGACCATACATATTTTTCTTTTGATATTATTTCAGGCTAAAATAATTAAAAACTTGAAAAATTTCCTCTTATGTGGAACGAAATCTACATAAGGAAAAAGAAATCTACCACTTTATGATTACTTCATTCTTTTCTTTGAAAATGCCTTCCCTATCTTAAACATCAATGTAACACCTAACCTAACTTCAGTTCCATTTTAAGGGATTCTAATGCCTCAACTCAATAGACATGAGTTTGAGTAAACTCTGGGAGATGGTGAGGGAGAAGCCTGATGTGCTGCAGTGATGGGGTTGCGAAGAGCTGGATGCGATTTGGCAACTGACCAACAACAACGCCTCTAAGAAGTCTTTCCAGTTACTGCAGACAACATTGATTCTATAATGGATATGTAATTATATATATTCTTTGTGATTGGGTAAGTGATTGGGATATATGTGAAGTATCTATTGTATGCAAGCATCTGAGTATAGAATTCAAAGCACTCTATGCACTTATAAATTCTTTGCAGAAATAGAGAAATAATATAAAGTGGCATAAATAAGGGATATATAACTACTACTACGGAAGTTCAAAGCAGAGCATTTCACTGAAGGTTGGTTGCTAAGGAAAAGACCTCACTGAGATGGTCACAATTTAAATCTTAAAAGAAAAACAAGACAGATAAGGAAAGCAAAGCATTTCAGGTGGAAAAAATGACTTGAACTAAGGCATAGAAATAGGATTATACATAAAACATATTTAAGAAATGCTGTTTAGAAGAGAGCAGCATTGGGAGGTGGGCACGGCTAGGTGGGAGTTGGGTTAAGGTAAAATATTCACATAAAGGAAAAATAAAGTAGGAACCATTTTGTGAAAGATCCTGAATATCAGCTATTAGGAGAAATCAGATAACAGATATAAGGTTAGATACTTTACAGATAGGTATTATCTCATTCATTTTTTATATCATCAGATTTGCGTTAGGTACCATTGGCTAGAATTTTATTGATGAGCAAACCAAGCAGGCTGAGTGACAGCTACATGATTCAACCCAGGTCTGTCCTACAATGAAAGCCTAACTTCTGTTTTCTCTAAACCATACTGTCTCTCCCAAGGAGTCTGAGCATTCAAATGCAGCAGGTAGTCAATGAAATTCAACTGAAATCATCTAAATCTTTGTTGAGGGAGATTAATCTGATAGTGGACAACAGAACAAGATTATGTGTTTAGTTTTCTTGCAAGCAGCTTAAGAAAATGAACTAGAATATATCTGACTTGTACATTCTAGAATGTCTTGGCATACTGAGGAACATGTAATGTTGTCTCCATATGTTTGACTGAAGTGAAAACTGGTTTTAACAGTTTGTTAAAAATTTTGCCTGTATTTTATATTCTCTATTAAGTAATAATTTATTGATGTTTTCAACAAAATAATCTGTTTCCATTTCAAATTTAATCTAATAAAAGAATGGCTTCATCTCATCCAGACCTCCTCATACCTGAAAATTTCCACCACTTACAGAATTATTGGAGAAATTGTGAAAAACTTCCGTGAAGATGTAAACTGTACTCCATAGTCCAGTTGTTCCCAGTGAGTTAGGAGCCTTGCTTTACCCTGGTCAGGAGTTTCAAAAGGTGTTCCTTTTACTGCATGCAAAAATACATACATCCCCTGAAAAACAAGCAAGGGGGCATATAGCTAATATCAAATACAAAATGAGTATTTGTCATTAAGCATTAAGATAGTTCCAGACTGTGTCAGACTGAATGATAAACTTAACAGCTCAAGTTTTAAGATTTCATATTACTGTGAAAGACTGTGGCCAGTTTCTTCACAGTAAAACTAAAACTCTGTGGGCTTAAATGGAAATATTATTTGGTAAAAACTACTATAAAGTCCACCAAAAATAACCTGTTTTCATTTTATTAAACTGAAAATAAATGAAGAGTACCATTAGGGTAGCTTTGCAATATTACATTTAGATTTTCTAGTACATTTCCTATTAGGAAATAGGATTACCTTATCTCCAGTGTGTAGGAAAGTTTAGAGTGTTATATTAGTAAGTCTGATGATATTTATATAATGATAAAAACATATAAATTGGCAAATATTATAATCTGTGTAGGGGAAAACTGTTTTGAAAATATTTAACATTAGTCTTTGTCTCAATAGTTCTTTTTCAAGATGTCTGAACAAAGATGGTTTGATGTCCTAGGTATAATGTTTAACACAATCTGCTTTTAAAATCACTACTGTAATTCAATAGTGTGTTTTCAGAAGGTAGTTTTTAAAAATAAACGTAAAAAAAATTACTAAGAGCCATTCTGGCCAGTGATATGTTTAAGTATCTAATTTTGTGGTTAATTAGGAAAAATAACAATCTATACTAGATTTGGTTTCCTGGAGATATCCACTTAGATTTATAGGTAATAGGATTACCATGTAAGGCACTGGTAACAGAATAAAGCATATATATTATTGTGGAACAGTTTTACCCAATAAAGTCATGATGTGATTATCATTTTTTTTAACTTTTAATAAATATATGGAAAAACTAGAAAACAGTGATTTGAAAATTTATGTTATTATTAATAGGTTAAGACAGCCCTTCTTTAAAGCTTTGTCTATCTACTTCCTAGTTATTCCATTAGGCAGTTTAAAAGTTGTTTACCTGCAATAACTCATAAGCAACAGAAGCATGGATTCATGTTCAGCTGGATGGAAATCTGCAAATGTTTACTAAGTGGCTAGTATGTATAGAACACAGGACCTGTATACATATAGGAAACTGAACAAGACATGTGCAACCCCTTGAGAAAGTTCAATCTTCTGAGATGGTATGGAAAAAAAAAGGTATGCATAAACAACTACAATGTAAGACAGAAATTTCTGTCAAAGGTATAATGAAATACAGGAAATGCAAAGCAAAAGGCTTGATGGTACTTGTCAACTACCTTATTCTTGAAGGTTCAGCTCAATAATTCCTTAGTGAAGCCCTTCATATTAGCATTAATTAACCTCTTCCCTATGTGCATATATAGAATTTTATTGAAAATAGTTTTATTATAGCACAATACATTATATTGAAGTTATTTTTATAATGTTTGTTTTCCCATTAGCCTGAATACCTCAGGAACAGGGACTCATATAAAGCAACTATTAGATATTAAGCCAAGATGACATTAAACCAAGGAATGTTTATTCTGTAAGCACAAGGAAATCATTTTCACGTTGGCTTTAAAAGAGATTATGAAACAGAAATTCTGTGTTTTCAAGTTCTCAGCAGAATGTGACCCACAAAAGTTAAGAATCTCTGCTTTAGACCATATATGTATTAGAAGTTATTGAAGAGAAAAAATAATTCTCTCATTATGTCCTTCAAACCACATGCACTCACCAGGGTCTAGAAGATAATATTCAGTTTATTTTATGTATTCTTTTTAATGAAAAAAATCTTATCTAACCATTTATCTTCTACTCCATTATTTTTATTAAGTTTTTCTAGAAAATTTTAGTGATGATTTATACCCACATTAAAAGAATTAGGGAAATAAGTATGTAGCTCATGATTAGCCCTTAACAAATATTTACTGACTCAAAGTGAAAAGAGTTTTATTTTAAAAGCCAGGATAAGAACTTTGTGAAGTATTAAAACTTGTAAGAGAGAACTGTAGCTCTGAGTAAAACAACTGCTGTAGGTTCCTAGTATATAATTTATAAAGACAGAGCTCATGTTTTTTCTAACCATGGATAACAATTAGGTCTATTTTTCCATATTAAAAAACATGCAGTACATACTTCACACTTTTAATTGGTTTAATGTAGGTTAACATCAAAAGAAATTTACATTTGGCATCACGTCATTGCTATATTTATGGCTGGTTAGTCAGGTTTTTAGTATAGAGGACTAAGAAGTCGGAAGTTTACTTCCCTACATGTTCTCAATTACTTGTCCTTTGTCCATGCCATATACTGTGTCTCAATCTCAGTCAACCAACTTGAAAACATGAAGTGGGCAGATGACGTCTAAAGTTCATTTAATACATGTGCCACTGGAGAAGGGAAAATTATGTGAGAACACACATAATTTATTCAGCAACATTTAAATAGGCCTTTAGAGATAGAGAAATTAAAAAATAGAAGAGAGATAAACTGCTAATTATAAAAGTATGATAAACACATGAAAAAAGAATCCAGCATGGGAATTTTGTAGCTTCCTAGAAAAGGTTATAGTTGAGAAGTTTGCCTAGACAAGCAGGAATTAGCCAGGCAGAGCAGGAAGGAGGGAGGGGTATTAAAATAGTGGAAGAAGAGCCTAAGTCAAAGCAGAAAGGTGAGAGATGATTTTCATTATTGTGAGACCATAGTTGTGTTTGGAGATGCGTTAAGATTGGGTCTTTTTCTTGCCTCTGTACTATTTTCAACTAGTTTTGTATGTCACACAAAGAACTTGGCATTTTACTATGAATGCAATAGAATCACTGAAAGACTTAAGAGTGTATCTTGAACAAACATGAATTTTAAAAATATCACTCTGCCAAACGCGAATGAAGGAAAGTAGAGTACATGAGCATCAAGGAGACCAAGTAGGAGTATCTACCTGAGTGGAAAAAAGGGCATGAATTATAGCAATGTCAGTAAGGATCAAGCTGAAGACAGTAAAACAGGACAGGGCTTTGACTAAATGGCTGTAGAATATAAAAAAAAGTTACCCTAAGACTAGTGTGACCATATATACTAGTTTGCATGGGTAGTCCTGATTTATACTTATTCTCTCAAGGTTGTTATTACTAGAGCTCTCTTTTACTCTCAAAACAGTCTTGGTTTGGATGATACACTGTATTAATCACTTTACCTTTGACATTCAGCTATGTGGCTTGGCTTGCTGTGCAGATAGTGGTGCCTTTAGATTAGATTAGGAACAAAGTCCAGGAACAGATGGACTTGTGGTGGGTGGCAAGGAATATATCAGGAGTGAGTGTAATTTAACTTGTTTGGTTTTAAGGTGCAAGGTGATCTGGCAGTATTAATATGGTCATCATCATTTAACAGGTAGAAACTGAAAATACAGATAGATCAAGTAATCTAGGTAGAATATATATCATAGGAAGGGATGAAGAAGAAAACCTTGGTAATGGCAATACTTGAGAGGAAAAGAGAAGACTGCAAGAGGAAGTAATAAAGGAAAGATCCAAAATATATCCAGGAAAAAGCAGTCCCAAGGAAGCCAAAGGAAAAGTATTCCAATAAAAGGGATAAGACTAGCATTAAATATTTCAGAGATCACTATTTAAAAATAGTGTTAAACATTCCTTTCAAAGTCTATCATATAAAATAAACTAATTGGACATTCATTTATTTCTCCCACATCATCTTTGTCCTTCTCCAGTCAACTTCAAGGCTTCCCAGATGGCTCAGTGGTAAAGAATCCACCTGCCAATGCAGGAGATGCAGGTTCGATCCCTGGATCAGGAAGATCTCCTTGAGGAGGAAATGTTAACCCACTCCAGTGTTCTTGCCTGGAGAATCCCATGGACAGAGGAGCCTGGTAGGCTACAGACCACCAAGTCACAAGAACTAGACACGAATAAGCACGCACAGCCAACTTCATATACTTTCCAGAAGATTTAAAATAAATCATACTAACTAAAAAGCATCTATTTCTCCTAGACTTTTCTGTTTTAAAGTTCTAAGTTTCTCATTTTGGATATATCTTTAAACAAATACAGAGTTAATCTGGATTCAACTAAAAGTCTCAAATAACTCGATTTCTCCCCTTTCATTCTACTTTAATAGTTTGTTAAAGACAAAAAAGTCACTATCAGGTTTTTTGTTTTTAAATAGGCAATTTCCAGAGTATTCGGTCTAACCTCTGGTACTTTGTAGAGCTATCATATAATACAAAAGCAATAGTTAACAGGAAGAAGCTAAAGCACCGTAAGTTTTTGAATCATTTAAGACAGATTAAACTCAAAATTTCTACACTGAAACAGAAAAGTATATTTATACATTTAGAAAGACTTAACAAGGATTTAAACCAAAGATGTTCATTAGATTCTAGTTAACCAAAAAACATAATTACTTCTGATGCATTCTGGTTAATCAATATAGTAGTCCAAGTTAAAGCATCTTGTAATTTTTGCTAAAATGACTTTTTTTTTCATTCTATAAAACCAACAGGAAGAAAAAAAAGGTCTTATAAAAAGGGTCCAATGTTTAAATATAAAGTGATAGAAAAATATAATCTTATTTGAGATAATTCTTCAAAACTGTCATAGATACAAAAAAATCACTGAACTATACCCTTTAAATGGTTGAATTTTATATAACTCAAATTGTTTAAAAACTGAGTCATGTATTTTTCTTTTAATATAAAACTTTAAGCTTCTTAAAAAATTGTTTAAATACACATAACATAAATACACCATCTTAACCATTTTTAAGTGTACAGTTCTACGGTATTAAGTACATTTACAATGTTATGTAACCATTACAACCATCCATCTCCAGAACTTTTCATCTTACAAAACATTACCCATTGAATAATAACTCCTCATTTTTCCTCGCCCAGTCTCTGAAAAATCATTAAACCTTAACGTTTTAAGTGTTTAGTATAAGGTGAAATTCTTACCAGATTATGAATAACATTTGTTAAGGTCCAAGCAACAGGAACACTGAAGAAGGGAATACTGAGCAAAACAATGTGAAGCAAGCCAACTCCCAATGCATATGTCAGCCACATACCACGGCTGTTCATTACACGGGTATTTGGATTCACCTCGCTGTGGGCAACGCCAACATTCATGTTTGCGCTGTAGAAAAGCAATGAAATGAATCAACACTGATGTAACTGGAAACCCAAATATTCCTAATTCTGACATGACAAAATAAGTGTGCTACTGGGATTACTTTTTTTTTTCCCCCTCATCGTTCTGAAATAGAACAGACCCTCCAAAATATGCTACTTTCACATGCCCAAGAGGTCAATAGTTCTTCACATCCGACTCAGTAAGCTAAGACAGACAAGACTTTTTTTATGCTTCTTGTTGAAAATAATAAAGTTAAAATTCCTTTCCTAAAGCTTGTCTTCAAGCATGTTGGTTTTACTAAATGAAACAATGGGCAGGAAAACTCAAACTGAAAGAGAAAACCTACATTTTCTTATATCATGAGAGCAAAGTGAAAATTCAGGAAGTTTACCAACAGAATAAACTAATATACAAAAAAAAAAAAAAATTTAAACCAGTCTGTTCTGAGTAGCCAGACTCTTTCTTACACCTAACAATGTATCCATAGAGTGGTCAGAGTTCAAATCACTCCTTCACCAACACTTAAAATGAGAGGAAGATAAAGAGGTGGAAATTTTACATGGTCAAAGGATGAGGTTTCTCTCTCGATTTTGTGATACAATTAGGTTAAAACAAGGAGTCTTTCTTCTGCACTTTGTAATTCTGGTCACCGTCCCTAAAATAGTGTTTTTTTCTCTTTCCTTCCTCCCCCTCCTTTCTTTCTTTCTGAGATGGGGGGGGGGTGGAGAAGGGGTCGTGCTACACTGTATTGGGAACAGCTGAGTTAAAAATACACAAATCGTTTCCATTACAGAGTTAGCACTGAGAGAGGAATTTCTCCTAACTCCGTCCAACAAGTATTTTCAGAGTACAATGGCCCTCTCCCTCCAAAAATCTATAGGCTTACGGTGATGAAAGTTAACACTAAAATCATCAAGTCAGTCTCAAATTTAAACGTGTAAATATGTCTTCCAGTCTAAATATCCACCGTACATAATATATAATTTTTATACGCTATAAATTGTACTTAGAACATGCCACCACACAGGGTGCTTTTCCCACTTTCGACAGATTTTTTTTTTTTTTTTTTTAATGCTCGAAAGACCTTAAAATCTACATCTGAGGCGGAAGGTAAAGACTGATCCTACCCCAGGGCAGAAAGCCTTTCCAGGGAGTCTGCCGCGCCACTTCAGGACTGGCAAACAATGACTTCACAGAGCAAAGAACCCTCTCGGCGCTGCCCTCGCGGATGCAGGGAACCCAGCACCGCCCGCTACACAGCCAAGGGCAGCCTTCCCCGGCGGCCGGAGCTCCCGGGCAGTGGAAGCTCAGCTGAAGCCGCTGTGCTATCGACAAACCGCCCCGACTCGCCACCCCTTCTTCTGGGAGCTGCACATCCCGTCAGGGCCGGGACGCGACGACGAGATTTGGGGAGCAAGTCGTGGGGGCCACTTGGCCCGCATCGCCAGACGGGGCGCCGCGGATGCAGCCCAAGTCCACCTTTCCCCTCAAGCCGAGGGCCTGCTAGCAGCTCCCCACGGCACAGGCAGCATCACAGCCCCTGCGGCCGTTCGTGGCCACTCACCCGCCGCCCCAGTCCCGGCGGCCGGACAGAAGCAGTACCAGCGCCGCGGAGGCGAAGGCGGCGTCTCCTCAGGCCGGATGCGAGTGGTCGGCCTCAGCGCCGCGCCTGGCGGAAGCGCTCCTTGCGGAAAGCGCTGCCCGGGGATTGGCTGAGGGCGGCGCCAATCCCACGTTCGCCGGACTGGGCGGGACTGAGGGCGGTGCGCTCCGTGTCTGCCCCGCCCCGCGCGCGCTGTGGCTGAGTCGGGACTCTGCGAGGCCGGGCCCGGGCTCCCGTCGGGACGCTGGCCGGTCCGCTAGTGGATTGTAGTTGCCCACCTCGCGCGAGCAAGCAGGTAGTGTCGTGTGGCCAACGGGCATTCATTGTTACATTGTGGTAGGCTCGACAGCGTCCTCCTGTGACCGCGTCCTGGTCTGGCGCGAGTACCGGGGGCCGCCAGGGGCGCCCCTCCCCCTCTCCCCTCGGGAGCGGGAAGCGGGCGCAGCGGCGCTCGCGGGCGCGCACCCGCGGGTAGCGGCCTCCCACCAGCGGCGCGCCTGCTTGGTGTCCGGGCTTTCTTGGCTAGGCGATGTCTCAGCCCACTCCTCAGATCCTTGTGAGTGCAGGTCTTAAAGTTTGCCAGGCAGAATTTTACCTCCGGACAGCCATAATTCAGCCTGTCTGTGAGTGTGAGGGTACGCTTCATATTATTGTATGTAGTAGTTCATGCAAGCGGGGCAAGCAAACTTTTCGGTTGACTATGGTTTTTACTTAGGTCATTCTGGGTCTCTCTACACGCAGAAGACGGATACTTGTTTGCTGAGGAAGTATGGGTTCCAAGAGATTATTTTGCCGCTCCCCGTGGGTTGCAGAGAGGCTTGTGGAGACCTTGGTTCCCAACAAGGGATTGAACCTGGGCCTTGGTAAAGAAGTGAAATCCTAATCACTGGACCGCCTGGGAATTCCCTTGAGAATTGATCTTATTCAAGATAAAAGAGGAAAAAAATCAGATTGTTTGTAGTTATCTTTAAAGTTGAATTTTATTACCTTGGCAATACACAGAGTTTGTTTGTAATGCTGAAATAACTTTCAGTGGGCATTTCAAAATTGGTGTAAGAGAAGGTGGATTATATATATGCGTGGTTGCTCAGTTTTCAAGTCGTGACCAACCCTTTGTGACCCCGTGGACTGTAGCCTGCCAGGCTCCTCTGTCCGTGGCGTTTTCCAGGCAATAACTGGAGTGGGTTGCCATTTCATTTTCCAGAGCATCTTCCCTAGCCAGGAATTGAACTCGCATCTCCTGTGTCTCCTGCTTTGGCCGGCAGATTCTTTACCACTGAACTACCTGGGAAACATTATATATATATATGGACTTATATATGTATGTATATATAGCATTTCTGTTGGCCCTATGAAATCAGTTGTTTTTTTCCTTTTAATTATTTCATTGTATTCTCCCTAAAGTTTATCTATGACTTCTCTGATCTTTGCTTCTTTTTTAGATACATTGTTATCCTTAATTGATTTTCCTGATTATCAGCCCTCTTTTGGGAATGTTTGATTTACCCCTCAGCAAATATGGAAGACTGATTCCTGACATTCTTAGGCATTCTGTGCTGTGATTCATAAGCCTGATATCCCTTTTCAAAAGATGCCGATCGGTACACATTCAGTAGAGTGCTTGTTCCAAAAGTTATGCTAGGGGTATAAGATTAATATACAATCTCTGTTCTCAAAGAGCTTTCGTCAGGAAGGGACAGAAATAGAATACTTAGAATAATCTGTGATGAGTTTGGGGTTAGAAATAAGGGAAAAGTGCTCTGGTAGTACAGAGGAAGGAGGGTATAATTTGTTGGGGCAAGGATTGGAGCTGATAAGAAAGGCTTCCTGGAGGAGGTGGTACTTGAACTAAATCTAGAAGTATGGTTAGAAGTCATTAGTAGAGAAAGGGAACCTTATGTTCTGAGGAGGGAATCAGGGCTGCTACATTAAGAGAGACAAATGGTATAGTGTGACTGGTCTAGTGTGTTATTTGGAGAAGAGTGGGATGAGATTAGAGAGAGGTCCAGTTGTTAAGGAGTTTGGATTTAACCTAATAGTTGGAAATCTTTATAAAATTTTAAGTAGGATAGCAACATGATTAAATTATATAAAGAACAGTGTAGGTGGTTGAGATCCCAGGAAAATATCAATTACCTGGTTATGGCAATAGTTCAGGGGAAAATTGTTAAGAGGCTGAACAGAGGTAGTACCATAGCTTTAGAGAGGAAAGAACTAGTTTGAGAGAGATTTAAGTAGTAGGATAGATAGGACTTGGGTGGCAGAATGTAGAGAGAGAGGAGAATTTCAAGGATGACTCAGGGTTTCTAATTTTGCTTTGTGAGAATGGATGAACATAGCCTTTGGAGTCAAGCATGCCAAGATATGCAGGTGTGCCTCTGTCACTTAATAGCTGTGTGATCTTGGAACAAGTTATCAAGCTTTTAAATCTTGTTTGTGATAGAGGAATGACAGTATACATAAACTTGTGAGGATTAATGTTGTATGTATTAATTTATAAAGTAGCTTATGTAAGCTTTTTTTATTTTCAAATAAATTCAAGAAGAAAGAGAAAGATGTGAGATCCCCTTGCGTCATGTTAAGTTTAGGGTGCCTCCCTGTCATCTAAATGATGATATTTAGAAAGCAGTTGGAAATTAGGTCCTGGATTCTAGAAATTAGGTCCTGGTTAGGAGGTACAAGTGATATGTAGCAGATGATATGGAGGCAATTAGAATACATAAAGGAAGGGAGGTCACTCTTCCTAATGTTAAGCTTTGCAAGAGGTAAGTGCTGATAAAATTATTTTTTGTGATCCGTTTTATTAATTTGTGAAGTACTCTGATTACTCTTGTGTTGCATCCAGAAATAATAATTCCCTGCATTCAGACATTGTTTAGGTAAGGACACAGGTGTGTTAAATGAGCCAGGTTCTTTCAGAATGTAGGGTGAGCAAAAAGGGTCATTCCTGGCTCAGTGATCATAAAGGACCAGGTTATAAATGATACTGAAATTGGGTCTAGAATGATAGATGGTTTTGCATTAGGAGAGTGTGAAGGTGCAGATAGGGTGAGATTGCTGGCAAACCAAGATTGACATTTTTGACTGCTGTCAGTAAGAACAATGTGCTAATAAGATAAATAACAAAGTTAAGTGAGAGGTGTGAAGGGGGAATAAGAAGAGAAGTTCTCTTTTATAAACACCTATTCTGAGGTATCAGTGACGCTGATTGTAAGAAATGCTTGTCTTAATTTGAGAGAGATCACTGTTGGGGTGTAGATTTAGATGTGATTCTATAGCTGAAGCTTTGGGTTTTAAGGTATATAAGAAGAGTGTGGAGGGATTATGGAATGCCCATTTTCTGGGAGGAGAGTGAAGAAAATATGAAGAGATTCAAGAGGTATAGGTGGATAATATAATTCTTGAGAATTGAACAGTATCATCAATGTCACATGCTTCAGGGATGTCAAGGAACATGAGTTCTGAGTAAAGAATTTGATGACGTAAGAGCTCATTGGTGAACTTGAGAACAGAATCCTAACTGGTTGTATACGCTGTTTTGCAAGTGTTTTAGAAGTGAGTCGGTGATAGAGAATTGGTGACAGTGAATATAGGTTGCTTATTTAAGTTTGGCTTCATAAAGAAAAAAGATAATCATAGAGGTAATAGGGTTGAGGGAAGAATTTTTGGTTTGTTTTTGCTTTCAAGGCCAGGATGACTAGAGGTGGGGTGGGACTGAAGAAACTAGGTAAATTGTTTGCTTAGAAGAAAGAGACATTAGTCTGAGACTGAGGGAGGAAGAGTATGTAAACATTGTAAGAAACCAAAGAACACTGTGGTGAGAAGGTAAAGTGTGTGAAAATAGAGATCATGCTGTGGTCTGCCTTGATCTCAGTAGGTAGAAGAGGAGGAAGGTTGGGGTGCAATTAGGGACTTGGGAGCAGGAAAAGAGAAGTTATAGAGAATGAGACGAAGATGATAAGATGAATAAAAAGATTGAGCAGAAAGGGAAGGTTGAGGTGAGGCTAAGTTAATACCCCAAAACTTGATTAATAAGTGTTTTTCTTACATCCTTGAGACTCTGAAACTGAGGAAGCAGACTTCTTAAACCCAAGCCTCATCTGATTTCACGCTATGGGTTAGCTCCTGTTGGAGGTAGTTAGAGGTCTGCTTTGTGTGTGTAGGTAGGGGTGGGGGTGGGATTCATATACTAGTTTGGAGGAATTCAATTTAGTCCAAAGATCCTGGGATCTTTTAGCAATTATATGCCAAGCACTATAATAAGTTGTGTGAAAGTCGTACAGTCGTGTCCTACTTTTGCGATTCCATGGACTGTTGCCTGCCAATACTTATGTCCATGGAATTCTTCAGGCAGCAGTACTGAAATGGGTTGCCATTTCCTTCTCTAGAGGATCTTCCTAACCAAAGATTGAACCAGGGTCTCCTGCATTGCAGGCAGATTTTTTACCAACTGAGCCACTAGGGAAGCCCAATAAGTTGTATACATTATTTTTTTTTTACTTCACGGGAGAAGGGGACGACAGGGTTGGATGGCATCACCAACTTAATGGACATGAGTTTGAGTAAACTCTAGGAGTTGGTGATGGACAGGGAGGCCTAGCGTGCTGAGGACCATGGGGTCGCAAAGAGTCGGACATGACTGAGCGACTGAACTGACTTGTCAGCGCAGCCATATGATACCATTAATAGTTTGTAGATTAGATAATTAAATTTTAGAGTTTAATTTTCTCAACATTTATATAATTATTAGTTAAAGGCTAAGCTAGAACCAAAGCAGTGTGATTTCAGAGCTTGCTCTTGTAACCACTGCTCTCTCCAGGACTGTGCAGTGGAACACTAATACAAGCCATGTATGGGCTTCCCGGTAGCTCAGTGGTAGAGCTGGCCTGCAATGCAGGGGACCCCGGTTCGATTCCTGTGTCAGGAAGATCCCCTGGAGAACGGATAGGCCACCCATTCCAGTATTCATGGGCTTCCCCGGTGTGGCTCAGATGGTAAGGAATCCACCTGCAGTGTGGGAGACCTGGGTTCGATTCCTGGGTTGGGAAGATCACCTGGAGGGGAGGGCATGGCAACCCACTCCAGTATTCTTGCCTGGAGAATCACCATGGTCAGAGGAGCCTGGCAGGCTACAGTCCATGGGGTTGCATATATGTATGCACACACGCTTTTAAATTTTATGGTAAGTCACATTAAAAGGGGAAAAAATTAAGGGAAATTAATTTTAATATTATATATAATCCAATATATTCAGAATCTAATTTAATTTTAATCAACGTAAAAAATTAATTAAACTTTATGTATTTTATAGCAAGTTTGACATCCAGAGTGCATTAGCACATCGCAGTTGGAGTAGCCCTGTTTCATGTGTGAGCCATCACAAGTGGCTGGTGACGACCGTGCATGTGCTAGTTGCTAATAGTACCATGCAGGTCTGTTCCTTTAGACCTGAGGCCAGTCTGAAGCCTGGGAACAGGACAGAGGGTGCCTTTTGTTGTGACAGCATTAATTTGTGTGACTGTTATGGCAATGGAGCAGCTGACTGTGTGCTGTTTTCCTGACTGACTAGGAGGGCCTCCCGGCCAGTGAGCACCACAAAGAAACACTGAAAGGTGGTTGTTGACAGCTACTCTCCTAAGACTGGGCTACCCCCACATTACATACATAGTGTAATTAGAAGTTAATTGTTAGAAAAGGATTTTCAGTGTTTCTGTATATAATGATCATGGTAATGAGAATACTGTGTATTTTATATGGCTTTATCATTTACACACATTTTGTGTGTATTTTCTTATATGATTCTCACAACAGACTAGTGAGGGATTATCCTCATTTATACAAGTAACAAGTTGATTTTACAGAGGGATTTAAGTAATGGCACTCCAATGGCAGAAAATGAAGAGAAACTAAAGAGCCTCTTGATGAGGGTGAAATAGGGGAATGAAAAAGCTGGCTTAGAACTCAACATTCAGAAAACTAAGACCATGGCATCCGGTCCCATCACTTCATGGCAAATAGAAGGGGAAAATGTGGAAAAGTGACAGATTTTCTTTTCTTGGGCTCCAAAATCACTGCAGATGATGACTGCAGGCATGAAATTAAGATACTTGCTTCTTGGAAGGAAAACAATGACAAACCTAGACAGCATATTAAAAATCAGATACATCACTTTGCCAACAAAGGTCCATGTAGTCAAAGCTGTGGTTTTCCAGAAGTCATGTACAAATGTGAGATTTGGACCATAAAGAAAGCTGAGTGCTGAAGAATTGATGCTTTTGAGCTGTGGTGTTGGAGAAGACTCTTGAGAGTCCCTTGGACTGCAAGGAGATCAAACCAGTCAATCCTAAAGGAAATCAACCCTTTAGAATATTCATTGGAAGGACTGATGCTGAAGCTCCAATACTTTGGGCACCTGATGCGGAGAGCCTACACATTGAAAAGACACTGATGCTGGTAAAGATGGAGGGCAGGAGACAAAGAGGGTGGCAGAGAATGAGGTAGTTGGGTGGCATCACTGACTCAATGGATATGAGTTCCAGCAAACTCTGAGAGATACGAAGGACGGGGAAGCCTGGGGCACTGCAGTCCATGAAGTCACAAAGAGTTGGATACGTCTTAGCGACTGAACAACAGCATACAAGTGTTACGTTGATTTTACAGAGGGATTTAAGTAAACTTCAGTTTATGTGACTGAAGATGGACACCCAAACCTGTTTTTTTAGACTCTGGTCTGACATATTTCTCCATTGTGCTAATCAGCTTTGCCTTGTGCAAAGCAAAATATAGTTATGAATTTGAACAGTTAACACCATTCAGAAGTCAGTATATTGACTACTTCCCAGAAATGCATCCCTCAAAATTCTGTGTAATCTTAGTGGCTGTATTCCATTTCTTGCTCAATTACTTATTTTTGAACTTTATGTCACTCTGCTTGTTTTGTTTACATCTAAGTTGCCTGAAAAAGAATCCTAAACAGAAACCTTTTTATTTTGTCTCTGGTATTGTTGTTTTGTTTGGACCTAGATTCAATAGGATCATTCCATCCTATGCACATGTAACAAGTCATGGTAAATTAAGGACGTACTTTGGGTTCTCCTCTCCCCCATTTTATTGTCAGATAAAATCATAACTAGAGGAACTTGTATGTTGTCAAGCTAGTATTTTTTAATTTATTGAAATCTTTTCTGAAGTTAGGCATTAAAGTAGATGCACGCCCCACTCCCTGCAGATTTTGTATATATGACTTCCATATGAGGTTTTTTGTTTCTTTGCAAAAGTTTCAAGACAGAGTGTTTCATGGCTTAAAACAATTACTGGTAGAGAGATTCGGATGTACAAGTTGGATCGGCGTGTAAAGGACCTTGATGCCAGCACATGGGTTTGAGCTTTGTCTTATTTTGGCTTTGGGGAGCCACATGCTTAGAAAGATGTTTTAGGCTCAGTAGTGTACAGGATGGTAATCTGATGTGATATGTCGAAGATGTGACTAGTTTAGATTAAGGGTAATTCTGGAGTCTAGATTTCCTAACTCTAAAAGAGGTCAGTAATTAAGAGAGATAATTGTAATTCATTGAAATGTATCGATGACTAATGATGTTCAAGAGCCACTGCCATTAAGGCACATGACTGACATTGTCTGCTTATCAGTTGACAGTACCGTCTGGCCATTCCCAGCCAGGCAGGTCATATATTACACTTATTACATGATTGTTCTCACCATTCTTCAGTTAGTAACATAGTGTGACTTACCAAATAATTTCTCTGTGCCTTAGTCTTACAATATGCAGATGATAATGGCATTGATTTTAAAGGATATTATAAGAAATAAGCAATTTAATACTGTATGTGCTTAACAGTAGAGCCTGACTTACAATGAGACTCGTAACCAAACTGCTATCAGTTCTGTTAGGAATGTTTAACAATTTTTATTTTTACATCTTATGGTTTATTTTCTAGCTACTGTGCTGAAAGCTAGAATGAAACAGTTGTCCGCAGCAACAGTTCGCCTACTTTCAAGCTCTCAAATAATAACTTCCGTGGTCAGTGTTGTAAAAGAGCTCATTGAAAACTCCTTGGATGCCGGTGCCACAAGCATAGATGTTAAACTGGTGAGTGTTCTTGAGATGCTGCCAACTACCTTTAAAGCAAAAAGAGTTGGACAGATGTTTTCTCCTTACACGTAATTATCTTTTTTTTCTTTATATACCAGTAAATTATTTTTAGAACATTGAATCCTTTGTCTTATTTAAGAGTAAATCCTTAAAAATGCATTTTAGTTTAAATCAATATATAGTAACACTAAAGGAAATCATAAAGGAAAGCTCATTCTTGAGGACTCTTTCACATAAATGAACTTAATTTGTCCATATTTTCTGCTATTACTTACCCTTGGTTATATGCGCTTATTTGTTTTATATATTCTCATTTGTATTTTGTTTTTCCTACTTAATCTTCTTTCAGAACTGTGTCCTTTGTTGCTTCATAGTTTTCACAATTTTAAATTTAAGTGCAACATATTAAATCATTAATATGACTTATGACACTTACTATGATTTATTGCAATGAGTCTGAACCGCTACCACTTCTATTATAAATTACTAGCTCATAGAGGTAAGGTCTGTATTTTTTTGTGTTCTCTATACCTGTTCAGTATCTGGTATATAAATGGTAAATAAATTTGTTTAAGTGAATGTAAGAATGCATTTTTTTGTAATCTCCTGATCATCAGATATTCATATTATTTCTGGTATTATGGCATTAGCAAGAATACTGATGTGAATATCTTTGTAGGAAAGAGACCTTCCCTTTTCATATACAGGTACATATATATATGTTATCCTTTTTATCCTTATAAAAACTATAAATTAGCTACCACTACCCATTTTAAAAATAACTAAGGTTCTAAGAACTTTCCCAAAGTCATGTAATTATGGTAATAAGTAGTGGAGCTGAGATTATATTCCAGATCTTTATGACTCTAAAACCTTTCAAGATTTTTTGTCAACACAAATTTATAGGATTAGATAATTATAACTGACAAATTTAATGTAAGAATCTTAAGCAGGCAAACATAAATCTTATTCTGAAAGGTCTTGGAAGAAAAATATAGTTTTAAAAAATAGTTTTACAGAGCCAACAGAAGTCCTCTTTAAAAAGGAAATTAAAGTATACATTTTTATCTGGTTATATATTTAAGTCTCTTGACATTTATCAGTTTCTGGTTTATAGAATTTTAAAACAACTCTTTTGCTCTATATAATAAGATCTGTTTTATTATAGTTTCATATAGTAATAACTGTCCTGGGTAGGATGTGGTGACATTATTTCAGACATTTAAACAGATGTTTGTATTATTTTACTCAGGTGCCTTGAGTTTTTACTTGCATTGTAAGACTGGCATTTCTATAGTTAATTGTTTTTCTATAAAACAAAGTAGACAAGCTATCTCCAGGATCATAATTTTAGATTAAGGGAGAGATAAGAAACTAAATCTTAGGTGACTCTTCCCAGCACCTTGTATTTCTAAATTATCTAAAAAAGAATGACACAGTATCACATAATTTTAGGTTATTAAAAAGATACTGTATTATTTCTAAATAACAGTCATTATAATTGTAGGAAGATTTTTTATCCCCATATAACTTGCATTTATGGCCATACACATAAAAGGCTGTGAAGTAAAGCTTATGATAGAAGTTTGCTACCAAATTTAAGATGTGTACTCGTAGAAACTGTGATGACCATAGGAATTTACGCTTTGTATTTGCAGTGTATGCATATTTTTAGTATTAAATTACCCATATTAAGCTATGATTTGTTTTTCTTCCTCCATTTTCAAATTAAAAACTCACTGAAATTGCTATTAGGTATATTCTCAGCAATCTGTTAGGTGACTATTTGCAGAAAGAAATTCAGAAAGTCATAATTAACAGATTTTTATTTATTTATGACTACAATAAGTAGTTCAAGAGAGAAAGTATTAAAAATCAGATTGAATATTGATAATTGCTGGGCTCTTGGTGGGTAGAACCGGGTGTTGTTTTGATGGTGATGGTGTTCTGTTTTATTTGGGAGACTATATATACACAAAGCACCCTTCAGCCTTGTCATGGAGAAGGGACTTGTGTAACTCAGTGAAGCTATGAGCCATGCCATGCAGGACCACCCAGGACAGATGGATGATAGGCAGAGTACTTCATGCAAAATGCTGAGCTGGATGACTCACAAGCGGGAATCAAGATTGCTGGGAGAAATACCAACAACCTCAGATATGTAGATGATACCACTCTAATGCAGAAAGTGAAGAGAAACAGAAGGGCCTCTTGATGAGGGTGAAAGAGGAGAGTAAAAAAGCTGGCCTGAAACTCAGCATTCAAAAAACTAAGATCTTGGCATCTGATCCCATCACTTCATGGCAAATAGAAGGGGGAACAAGTAGAAGCAGTGACAGATTTTCTTTTCTTGGGCTCCAAAATCACTGCAGATGGTGACTGCAGCCATGAAAGTAAAAGACACTTGCTCCTTGGAAGAAATGCTCTGACACCCCTGCTGCTGCTGCTGCTAAGTCGCTTCAGTCATGTTCGACTCTGTGCGACCCACAGACAGCAGCCCACCAGGCTCCGCCGTCCCTGAGATTCTCCAGGCAAGAACACTGGAGTGGATTGCCTAGACAGCATATTAAAAAGCAGAGACATCACTTTGCCAACAAATGTCCATATAGTCAAGGCTTTGGTTTTTCCAGTGGTCATGTATGGATGTGAGAGTTGGACCATAAAGAAGACTGAGTGCTGAATCATTGATGATTTTGAAGTGTGGTGTTGGAGAAGACTCTTCAGAGTCCCTGGGACTGCAAGCAAATCAAACCAGTCGGAAATCATCCCTGATATTCATCGGAAGGACTGATGTTGAAGCTCTAGTTCTTTGATTACCTGATGGGAAGAACCGTGTCATTGGAAAAGGTCCTGATGCTGGGAAAGGTTGAGGGCAGGAGAAGAGGGCAGCAGAGGATGAGATGGTTAGATAGCATCACCAATTCAGTGGATGTGAATTTGAGCAAACTCCAGTAGAGGACGACAGAGGAGCCTGGTGGCTGCAGTCTATGGGGTTGCAAAGAGTTGGATACGACTTAGTGACTAAACAACTGCAACAATATGTACAAAGGTCTATATAACTGAAGAATATTTATGGAGAAGTTTAAACATAAATTTAAATGTAAATACCTACTATATGGAAACAATTCAAGGGAACCTTGAAGATCATCCTGATATTATGTTATACTGAATCCGAGTCCAAGGAAAACAAGGAACTTGCCCATTGTACCATAACTAGGAATCGGTAGAGTTAAGAATTTAAACTCTTAACTTCCTTAATGTTAAGTTTACATGCTGTGCTATGCTGTGCTTAGTTGCTCAGTCATGTCCAACTCTTTGCAACCCCATGGGCTGTAGCCTGCCAGGCTCCTCTGACCATGGGGATTCTCCAGGCAAGAATACTGGAGTGGGTTGCCATGCCCTCCTCCAGGGGATCTTCCCAACCCAGGAATTGACCCCAGGTCTCCCGCATCGCAGCTGGATTCTTTACCATCTGAACCACCAGGAAAGCACAAGAATAATGGAGCGAGTAGCCTATCCCTTCTCTGGGGTTTCTTCCCGACTCAGGAATTGAACCACAGTCTCCTACATTGCAGGCAGATTCTTTATCAACTGAGCTACCAGGGAGGCCCTAAGTTTCCATAAGAGATAGATAGATGACAAAACTGTTTCATTTGTGTTACCTTCTGTCTCTAAATGTGATAATAGTTTAATGTCTTTATATACTAAAAGTATTGTTGAACTTTTCATAGGAAAACTATGGATTTGATAAAATTGAGGTGCGAGACAATGGTGAGGGTATCAAGGCTATTGATCACCTGTAATGGCAGTGAAGTACTACACCTCCAAAATAAGTAGTCATGAAGATCTTGAAAATTTGACAACGTATGGTTTTCGTGGAGAAGCCTTGGGGTCAATTTGTTGTATAGCCGAGGTAAGGTAATTTGTATTGATCATTTTAGCAGTTTCATAATAACATGGTTTTAGAATTAAGAGAAAACTAACCCAGAATTTAGCAGTTTTTTTTTAACTGTGTAAAATACATGTAACATTTACCATTTTATGTAAAATACATGTAACATTTACCATTTTATGTGTAAGATAGACATCAGATTTGTCAGTTCAGTCATTTTTAAGTTTAGAGTTCTTTGACATTAAATATATTGGCTCTGTTGTGTAGGCATCACCACTGTCCATCTCTGGGACTTTTTCATCATCCCACACTGAAGCTGTACCCATTAAACAGTAAACCCCTATTCTCCTTTCCTCTTCCACTGGTCACCAATATTCTACTTTCTGTCTCTCTGAGTTTGACTGTGTCTTATACTTGGAATCATACAGTATTTATCTTTTGTGTCTGGTTTATTTCACTTAGCATAATGTCTTAAGGTTCATATATGATATAACATGTATTAGAATTTCATTCTTGTTAAGGGTGAATGATACTCCATTGTGTGTATAAACCACATTTTATTTATTCATTCATCTATCAAGAGACATTTGGGTTGTTTCCAGTTTTGACTCTTGTGAAGATTGGTATACAAATGTCTGAGTCCTTGCTTTCACTTTTTTGGGTAGATCCCCAGAAGTGGAATCGCTGGATCAAATGGTTCAGTAATCCCCCCTTATCCCTCGTTTTGCTTTCTGTGGTTTCAGTTACCGCAGTCAACCACTGTCAGAAAATATTAAGTGGAAAAATCCCAGGAATAATTCATAAGTCGTGTGCCATTCTGAGTAGCGTGATGAAACACGGTGTAGTTCTGCTCTGTCCCGCCTAGGATGTGAGTTATCTGTCTTGCGTGTCCACGTTGCACACACTGTAGCCTTTTAGTCACTTCTAGCTGGCTGAGTTACCAGATCTCTCAAGGTATCATCGTGCTTGTTTCCAGAGGGGCCCTTATTTTTACTTAATAGTGGCCCCAAAGTACAAGAGTAGTGATGCCAGCAATTCAGATATTCTCTTACTGTGCCTGACTTAGAAATTTAACTTTATCTTAGATATGTATATTTAGAAAAAAACAAAGTATTTGTACGGTTTGATGCTATCTGCAGTGTCAGGCCTCCACTGGGGATTTTGAAACGTGTCTCCTGTGGGTAAGGGGAACTACTGTAATTAATTTTTTGAGGAATGGCAAAGAGTGTTTTTCAGTGGTAATATATATATATATAAGAGGGAAAAATGGTTTAATCATCTAATGGCTTGGAAAAGTATTAAAATTATACAGGTAACTATAAGCATTTCTCAGAGCCTTTACTGTACTAAAGCACATTATGAATCTCTGAGGTTGGTGGTTACAATAGGGACATTTCCTGGACACTTGGCTATGAAACCCATTTATTGAGATAGCTATCACTGTTAATTCTGCTGTGGAACACACTCTGGAAATACTGTGCTGGTCAACACGGATAATTAGACTGTGCTCTAGAGATATGTAGAGAAGGAAATGGCAACTCACTCCAGTATTCTTGCCTGGAGAGTCCCATGGACAGAGGAGCCTGGTGGGCCACAGCCCACGGGGGTCACAAGGAGTCAGACATGACTGAGCAAGCACTCAGTCACTCACTAGAGATACGCAGTGGCTTGGGCTAAACGCTAGTTAGAATTTTCCTCTCCTGACTGCTGGATGTTTTCAGTGTATATAAACCCTTCATTCAGTTGATGTCTGACCTACTGTGTTGCATAGTGTCAACTCAGTGTCACTGCCTCTTGCCTAGATCACACAACTGCTTTTTGGCAAAGCCCATCTAGAACTTTGTCTCTCCATTTCCATGTATATCAGTTGTGTCTGATCACTAGTTGCTTTGTGCTGGACTGTTCTCTTCTGTGTTAGGGTCTGTTTTACAATGTGATTGTGTGCCATGTAGCTGTTTTACGTGGTAGTTGTGAGGGTCTCTTAGCTACCTCTGTTTGCCTTGTATCCTTGTATACAAGGATATGGCCATGTATCCTTTGATTTGTGGTGACTGCTGTTTGGGTGAGAATGCTCAGGTGCAGTAAAATGATGGGACTTGTTGTCTCAGAAAAGTGGCAAAGATATGAGATACTGTTGCTCTCATTGTCTGTTTAGTAATCTAGTCTCGCCAACAGTGACCCCTTCTCCAGGCTTCTCTGTCTTCCCTCAGCCCTTCCCTTAGAGTGTCTGCATAAAGTAGATTTTCTCCATTTTTGGTGGTAAGGTCCCATCTAGGCATTCACTTAGTCTTTAATTTCAGGGCTCTGTAAGCTGAAAGAAAGAAAAATTGTGGGTTGTGGAGGAGGGAGAGTTTAAAGGTGAAGTTATGCTGCTCTAGCTCAGAGGACCCTGCTTCTTAGAATCCAGATGTTCAGACATCACTAAAGGAGAAAAGACCTTCTCATTCCTTAAGTGTATACTGTGTAAAAAGTCTCTATCCAAAATCTTGCACACCCTGTGCTTTCTCTATCTTTCTCAGCACTGGCTTTATTTAGAGTTTGCTGAATCTCCAAAATTTACTGGCCATTGCCCAATTTTATCCCCATAGACTGTATATTGAAACCTATAGTCCTGGAATCTTGTAGAAAGCGTGTTTTTTTTTTTTTTTTAAATTGGGATGTGATTTGTACCAGAGAGGCTTTGAAGCTCCCAGTATTAAATACTATTGTTTGAGTTCTCAGGGCTGTTTTAAAAATTGTATTATTTGTTTGAGAGTAAAGTATTTGATTTTTTGACTGTTGTCCAAATTTGGCAAATAGTTGCTAAGCTCTATTTTGACAGGTATTGTTAAATAATATATTTTTCAGCCTTTCTGTATTTTCTATAAGATGTGTGTATTAGCCTTTCAGAACTGAAGCTGGTCATTATCAACTTTGTCTGCTAGGTGGCAGTACTATACTTAGTCTTTTAAAATACATTGTACATAAGCATAATTTATCCAAATCTTCACTGTAGTTACCATTTTAGGTGGCAGTTTGGCAAGTCTTTATCCAATGGTACTTGGCATTGTTTTTTCATTTGATTACTTAAGCCCACTTAATATCCAAATTTATCATTTGATCTCTTGATTCATTTTTGTGGTATTTGAATGTCTTGAGTATAAATACTTAAAATAATTTTGTTCATCAGAATTACAAAAGGAGTAGAAGAATTGTCAAATTATCACAATGATAGAAAACTGTAAGCTTTAAAAAATTATGTTCGATTTACATATTTCAGAGTGCAAAGTTTATCTTAGAAAATATTCCAGTATTTTATGGAATATTATAAGTCTTGTCAGTCTTTGGGAAAATCACACATAGATGTGTGTGCATGTGTGTGTAAGTTTTTATGTATGTGTACTTCGGATCAGGATTTAGACCATTATCAGCACCCCTGAAGGCCTCTCTCATGCCCGCTTCCAGCTAGCATGCCTCAGAAGGCTCTTCCGATCTGTATCACAGAGAGTAGTCATACCTGTACTTGAACTTGATCTAAATGGACTCTTACAGTATAAACTCTTGCATCACAGATGTTTTGATGATTTAGATTCTTTCTGATACAAAGGATTCTGGTATTAGTAGTGGACCCTTACCCACCTTATACAGGGCAACCTTGTAAAGGCCCTATTCTGATTCAGAAACAACTCTGCCATGCTGTTTCTGCTCCAGAGTGGCCCCCTGGGGCCTGCCAAGGCCTGCTGTGACTGGCACAGCCCCACTTCTCTTTCTGTCTTGTCCCCACAAATGATCATCTCTGGAGCACTCCCCAGTGCTAGTCTCTATCTTAGTCTTTTATGGTGTAGTCTCCCCATATTGTTGATAAGAAAATGAGGTTTTCTGAAGCCAAATGCCAGGTTTTCTTTTCTTTTTAAAAAAATCATTTATTTATTTTAATTGGAAGCTAATTACTTCACAGTATTGTAGTGGTTTTGCCATACATTGACATGAATCAGCTATGGTGTGTCCTCCTCCGGAACCCCCCTCCCACCTCCCTCCCCATCCCATCCCTCAGGGTCATCCCAGTGCACCAGCCCTGAGCACCCTGTCTCATGCATTGAACCTGGACTGGTGACCTGTTTCACATATGATAATATACACATTTCAGCGCTACCCTCTCAAATCATCCCACCCTCGCCTTCTCCCACAGACTCCAAAAGTCTGTTCTTTACATCTGTGTCTCTTCTGCTATCTCGCATACAGGGTCATCGTTAGCATCTTTCTAAATTCCACATATATGCAAAGTATACTGTAATAGTGTTTTTCTTTCTGACTTCACTCTCTATAATAGGCTCCAGTTTCATTCACCTCATTATAACTGATTCAAATGCATTCTTTTTAATAATGCCAGGTTTTCTTAACCCAACTTCAAAACAGTCTAATAATCAGTCAGAGAAAGTTTCTTTATCTACTGTATGGGAGTGGTTTATTTCAGAGGAACTGTGCACAGTGAAGTAAATGGAATAAGAAAATTATGATCTCTTTAGAGACACATAATATATCCATGGCAAAGCCAAAACTTCATTTATAATTTCAGACCTTTCACTACTGGGTTTTCCACAGTAGCTCATGCTGCTTTCTTACTAGCATGATTAAAAAGGTATTAGTAAGTTTAAAAATGCCTCATATTGAAATAATGAATATACTCAGGTCCATAGTGCTCAATAGAGATTTTATCAAGGAGTAGTCAAGTTGAAATGTATATCAGAGGCTTCTGAATAGTATTTCAGAAACACAGAAAGTAATATATAGTTCTTAAAGTCAATTATGTTTTAAAATTAAAACTTATTATTTAGGAATACAAATTAATGAGTGCTATTTTGGAAAAATATTACTTTTAAAACAATTTTCTTTACCATTCAGAAAGAATTGAAGTTGCAAGTATAGAAGTTACAGGTTTATTTTAAAGGCTCCAGTTTATTTTGAAAATTTTTGGATAGAGATTGCGATTACATAATAAAATTAGTGATTTGGTTATTCTGTTGGCCAAACTACTGATGTAGATAAATTTAAAGTCATACAGATGTAAATCATCTCTGACTGGGTAAATTGATGATAGATAATTGGGATATAGTTTTGTCACACAGCCATCACTCAGAACTCCAACTGTTGAAATTGTCTTGTGTTAGATTATTTTAAAGTTAATCAAAATTTTAGTTATAAAAAGAGAAATTAAGTAGACTTCCAGCAAAATTGGCTGTCGAAATTTAAAATACATCTAATTCTGTTTTTTCAATTTATGCATTTTAAAAGAATGAGCGGTTTTCCTAATTTGTCAGTTATAAAATGACTTCCAATCAGTCCAGAAGAGTAAAAAATAAATTTTTATAACAGAGTGGTATTTAAAACTGGAATTACCTGTTTCCATAATCTGATGAATGTATCAGTGACTGAAACAAAATGATTCATTAAAAAAAAATTATATCATTAAGCATAACATTTCTTGAAATTTACTATTATTGTGGAACAGTAATTTTGGGATATTCATCAGTCTTCAGTTTACATTCCTGGTACGTATTACTAGACATACTGACTAGAATGAGCTAGAGGTAGTGAAAATCCTATTTTGACATGTCCATAATGATTTTTAAGAAGACTGTTTGTATATATTCTTTCTACTACATAATAAAACACACAATAAACTCCTTCTAGGCTGATATTTTATATATATTATGTTAAACCTATTTTTTTCTCCAAAGAAATGTATAAGAAACTCATAAGTGTTTTGAACTAGATTTTAAATGGAAGCTAAGTCACAACTCAGTTTTTGGGGGAATATAGGATGTTTTTAATTTGTTTTGTTTTCTTCAAATTAGAACAAACTCTGGACAGGGACTCAGAAACCTAATTTTTATTTCCAAGAGTGTGAATAAGAGTTGGCCAGAAGCATAAAACTTCTCTGAGTCTTTATTTTTTTTAATCTATAAAGTGGACATAATGATTTGAGGATCAAATGAAATAATATATATTAAAGAATCTTGAATATGGTCATGTGCCATGCAGATGAAATTACTTTACCCTGGACTTGAATGTGAAAAGTAGTATGCATCTGTATCACACAGGTGATGGAATCATCAGGCTTGCTCATTCTCTTGTTTGTAATCAGTATTTCAACTTCACTTTCAAAGTGTTTTATGCGAACCCCGCTACATTTTGGGAAATCCTTTCTAAAATTTAATAGCCATGCCTAGGTAAATTCCTTCTAATTTTCACCAGTGGTCTTTATTCTGTAGCTTAAATTTATTTTTTTCTTTTGTTTTTCCCTTGGAAGAATTAGAAGAGTTGATGACCATCCTCTTGCATAACGCTCATGTTTATTGATTCATTCATTCAAAATTTTTAAAGTGGTTATAATGTGCTGAGTGTTAGGTTGGTCTGTCAGATTCATTATACATTTTGTGATGAGATGATAAGGGATAGGTAAGTTTGTTTTTCTTTTATGTTACATTAAACCTCCATGGCTTAAATGGGGCAGAATAAGAAGCTAAGTCATTGTGTTTTGAAGATGGAAGTTTGCTGTTGCTGCTAAGTTGCTTCAGTTGTGTCCGACTCTGTGCGCGACCCCATAGACAGCAGCCCACCCAAGCTCCCCTGTCCCTGAGATTCTCCAGGCAGGAACACTGGAATGGGTTGCCATTTCCTTCTCCAATGCATGAAAGTGAAAAGTGAAAGTGAAGTCGCTCAGTCGTATCCGACTCTTTGCGACCCCATGGACTGCCGCCCACCAGGCTCCTCCGTCCATGGGATTTTCCAGTCAAGAGTACTGGAGTGGAGTGCCATTGCTTCTCTGAGATGGAAGTTGGGATGCTCTTATTTGTGGTCCCACAGAGCTGTGGAAGAGTAGAGGGAAGCCTCTAGCTTCATTCTGATGTTTCCTGCTCCCTGTGACACAGTACAGGATACCTCCTGTGTCCCTGAGAGCCATTGTGGTAAGGCTTTAATTAGAATAGGCACAGAATTTTTGAAACAGTTGGTATATCATGTTTCCTAAATGCAACTTTCTCACTGATCATGACAGTGTTGAAAGGGGAAAAGCCAGGCCAGGATCTCCCTGTTGCTAGTGTCCCACAGTGGAGTATCTGGGGGAAGGCTTTGAAGTCATAACGTACAGCTGTAGACAGACAGGCAGGCATACTCACACTGAGGAAGAAAAAAGACAGGTCAGTGATGCATGTGCAGTTCACATTTCAGCTGAATCATGAGGACCATTTACCGTAGTTTTGAGATTTGTGCTCTTGTGCCAAAGTATTTGTCCAAAAGTCGGCAGAAGCAAAACAAAACCAAAAAACCTCCACAGAACTTTAATTATCTTAAATGAAATTTTGTTAGGAGAGGATTTTTTTTTTCATGAATTCAGAGATGTATCCTAAGCTTTTAATTTACTTACCTTCTGAAACATTGAGAATAATAGTAGTTATCTAAAGCTTAAATGCTTTTATGCAATTTTAACTTTGTAATAGTATTATAATTTCTTGAAACTCATTAGACCAGAGAGTCAGTTTTTAACAATTGATAATTAATATAACCTCTAAGGACTTCTAAAACTTCTTTTAAAGTAAACTTATTTTAAAATTCTTTAAAATAAATTTATTTCTTCTCTTGAGAACACACTGGAGTCATTCACTGCCACAATTCCTCAATGTCTCTAGTCAGAAGCACCAGTAATAATTTGTAATATTAGAGATGCTTCTGATGGTGGAGTTATTACCAATTCAAATGTGTTAGCTGCTGCACAGCTAACAGCAGCTAACACATTCTGAACCTGTGCCTGGTCCAAAAAAAGGTTTCCTGTCCAGGACACAGGGTCATATGATGAAATGAGCTCTTGAAATACAATTCCTTCCTCTGAGGAACACACTGTGTTTTATGAATTTGTGAAACTGTGTGTGTGTGTGTTATCCTTCACTGTCTTTTGCAGGAAATTACAAAGGATTTCCTATCTAAATACATTTTCATAGTACCATAAACGATTTAGTTTTTTAAATTTTAACACTGGAAGATATTATGTTTTTTTTTTTAAACTTCTTTAACATAAATGTTGCATTATGATCACTAAGGTTTATTTTGCTTTTTAGCACTTCAGTTTATTCATCTAGGCTGGAGTTTGTTTGCTATTCCCTAATGGTTTAAGGCTAAATCTGTAAAATCTTTGAAGTAGTTAAAGCAAAAACCCGTGTAACCTTATAAAGTATTAGCATCATCTTCATCTTATCATCACCTTTCTCCTAAGATGATAGTGTAATCATTTATTCAGGACCATCTAGCAAGCCACTGGCAGAGTTAGTGCTAGAACTCAGAGTTCCAGGGCTGCCTTTACTCGGTGACGCCAGCTTACGTCAGGTGGCTAGCTCTTTGGAGAATAGAAATAGAATTCAGTTGACCTTGGCATTTTGGAGCAGTGTTTGGTTAAATGTAGAATTATTTTTAGAGGGACAATCATAAAGTGATTAAATTAGAAATAGGAAAGAAAATCTCTAGCAATTTCTGTCCTCTTTGTTTTTAACAAACTTTACTAGACGGAATCACTATTGGACACAATAGAGTTGGGATGTAGCTGGGAAGATTGAGATTGGTTATCAGGAAAACTTTTAAAATATAACTTTTGAACCATGAAGTGTATTATTGGAAGTAGAAGAATCACTTAAGAGTATACAGAGGCTCACAGCTTTGTTTCAGGTACAACTTTTTTTTTTGGTAGCAAGATTATTGTTACTTATTTTATTTATCTGTTTTTAATTTTTGGCTGCACTGGGTCTTCCTGGCTGTGAGCAGGCTTCCTCTAGCCGTAGCGAGTGGGTGCGCCTCTCTGTGGCAGTGCTCAGGTTTCTCATCGTGGTGGCTTCCGTTGCTGCAGAGCACCAGCTCTGGTGCACGGGCTTCAGCAGTTGCAGCTCACGGGCTGAGAGTTCAGGCTCAGTAGCTGTGCCTCACGGTCTTAGTTGCCCCGCAGCATGTGGAACCTTCCTGGACCAGGGATCAAACCCCATATCCCCGGCATTGGCAGGTGAATTCCTAACCACTCGACCCCCAGGGAAGTCCTCAGGTACACCTTTTGGGGGGTAACATATATGACAGAAATAGCGCCTGCAGCAATGAGCCTCTAATAATGATTTTATGGACATCACCCTTGGAGAAAATCTAACAGACTCTGCTAGTACTGTGAGCTAGAGAAGCCATATATATATATGGCATATAAATATATATTTATATACCATATAAATATATATACATATAAAATATATTTATAAATATTGATATTGAATATATATTAAATGTATTTATATGCCATATATATATATTTGTAGTGACTGGTATTGCCTTCGTGGTACCCATATGTTCCACAGAGCCATCTGGCCTACCATAAATCAGGGCATGGTTAGGACTTGGTGACAGAATCATCAAATGTAGACCCAACTGGACCTAGATGAATTCCAGTAGTGGTGCTGAATCTTTGTGGTTTCTTTCTAAATTATATAGATGTATTTTAAGATAGTCAGCTCTGCTTAGTCCAAGGATGACTGAGAAAGATTGCTCGCAATTTTGGGTCGTCATTGCTCACTCAGAATGTGAGAAGGCTTTTTTGAATCCACCCTGCTTTTTTGCCAGCATTCCCACTCACCAGCTATGGTATTTTCTCACAATGGAATGTTTTACCATTGTTATAGTATGTTTTCTTCTAGTAATCTCACAAAGTTGGTAAATAGAAAGCTGAAGGTGAGGATGGCTCAGAAGAGTTCAGACATTCTTAAACTTATATTTCTATGACTGTAATATCTTAGGAAATATTTTCATGCTGATTGGAATCCTTTTTTATATGTTTTAATTCTAGTTTTTTAAATAATAAAATGTTTCCATTTAAACAGTGAGCTTAAAGCTAGGGTTTAAGAAATATTGCTGATAAATCAACATATATGTTTGATTTATTGATTTTTATTCTTTGAACCATTAACTTGAAATACAGAAGTGCAATTTTATACTCAGTATAAAGGAAGGAGTGAATGATCACTTTACAAAAGAATTTTTCACTTTGCCAGCAACTTTGTGGGAATTGTCTGTTGAAAAGCAAGCTTCCCTAATGCAGTTGAAGTATTTGATTTTACAGATTTAAGTCATTTAATACATACAGTACAAATAGCCATTCAAGTATACTGATGTGTGTGTGTGTGTGTGTGTTTTAAGGTAATATATTTGAAATAAAAATCAGTAATTTGCAACATGAAAAATGGAAGCTAGCGTATTGTTTATTAGTGTATCACTAAGGAATATTTCAAAGAGAAGTGGTTCTAAGAACTTACTAAGTCAAACTTTTTTCAGTTGAGAGAATAAATGTTTCTTATTGTAAACCTAATTTTATAATGAGCCCACTGCAGTATATAAAATCATAATTTTATTTGAGTTTTTCTTATTCTAGGTTTCAATTACAACAAAGACAGCTGCTGATAACTTTAGTACCCAGTATGTTTTAGATGGTGGTGGTCACATAATTTCTCAAAAACCTTCACATCTTGGTCAAGGTAAGACAGAAGCTTTGTAGCATTCTTTGCCTTTCTTTCTTGTTTATTTTTTTTTTAATTGTTTTCTCTTTAAATTCAAAGGTATTGCTTTGGGTTTGATTCTCATAAATTTTGGCTAACTTCTAATTGAACATTTAGCCTTACTCTAGCTGCTAATTTTTTTAAATACATAGAGTTGTTCTCAGGAGGAACTGTGTGAAAGACTTTGAGCAGTACAAATTGGTTATTCTATAAAAATTGTAAGAGCAGTTGTTTTACTTGGTCATTAGTGTCTTCTTTACATGAAGGATAATATTTTTTTTGAAATGACTAAAACATTATTGATTTAGTAATGCATGGCAGTAAACATCATTGATTTAGTAATGTATGGCAGTTAACCATACTAATCAAGATATTATTAAATAATTTAAAATACATTTTTTTATAGAAAACTTCAAATATACGTATAAATGGAAGAAGTACCTGTCTCTCGGTTTCAGTAATTATCAACTCATTGCTAATGTTTCACATATTATTTGAAGCAAATAAATACATTATACTTGCTATTTGTAATTTAGTTCTTTAGTATTTAATACACTTGTGCAATGTTAGTACATTTTAAACATCTTTTGAGTTCCTTCCCTACTTATTTTGGGCTTCCCTGGTGGTTCACCAGTAAAGAATCCACCTGCCAATGCAGAAAAAAAACATGGTTCAGTCCCTGGTTCAAGAAGTTCCCCTAGAGGAAGAAATGGGAACCCTCTCCAGTATTCTTGCCTGGGAAATCCCACGGACAGAGGAGCCTGGTGGGCTACAGTCCATGGGTTTGCAAAAGAGTAAGACATGACTTAGGGACTGAACAGCTACCTGTTTACTTCTAGAGAAAAATATCTTTTCAGGTGTGACTGTCACATATCTACTTTAATCTTTTGCTATTAAGTTCTGGTAATAGGATGTATAAAGTTGAGAGAATATTAAAGATATGGGCTGTTTAGAGTCATGCCCAAAAGAATTATGAGATCTGAAAAAGGACTTGTGTTGTTGAGTATTTTGTTGTTAGTTGTCCTTCCAATTTGTGTTGTAAATTGATTTTTAATTTTTTGGTCCTTCATTCTAATTTATCACAGCACTGTATTTTTTTCTGTGGTGTCTTCCCTCCAATTTTAATGTTAAATTATTGGATTTATTTTTTTCAAGTGATTTCTTTCTTCATTGAAATTTATTTTCTTGTATCATAATACTGATAACAAATTTTCTCATTCTTTCTCTTCTTTTATAGATCTTCATTTATACTTTTGCTCATTAAAAATTAATATTTTTTCATCTACATAAAGGAAAGAGTTAATAGGACCCCTTAAGAAAACACACTTTCCCCCTTCATTTATTTGGTAAATAAAAATGAACTCAAGTCTAATAGCAATGTAATTTGATGTACTATATTGTGCATGCTTTAATTAAAAGTAATAGATTGTGATTCTTTTCTTTTTTATGTACTGAAAATAAAGACAAAGAGAAGGCATTTTTTAATATGGTCCCTATCCAGAAATGCTCTTACTTCACTTTTTAGGAGTTCAAGTTAAGAAACCATTAGGAGATATTTGAGTGGCTATCGTGTGGAGTGCTTTGAAGTAATCTAGTCACCTTATAAAACTTAATGTATTTATTTTTATCTTAGTGTAACTAGGCTAATCTGGATGACCAGTGCCTCTGTATCACTCATACTTCTCATGCTTTTCTGTATTCATTTCCATGGGAACTATGAAATAACAGTCCTTAAATATGGAATCCTTCTGATCTTTGCCCATTTGCTGATTCATTTTTTTTCTTGCTGACCTAAGCCTTCTCTACTTTTAGTGAGACCATGTAGGCATATTAAGAAATTTCTACAGTCAGTAAATGAACCTTATTTTCTTAGCATATTCCTCTTAAGAAACTACTTACTTAGAAGGTCAGTAGTTGTGAAAGTAGTTACTGTCTTTCATAACTCACTTTCCCCCACCAATTGCCTAGATAAACAACACAAAATCAAACCCCTAGTTTGTTGTTGCTCCAGATAGCCATACTATAGAAACCCACGAGCGCTTTCAAAAGCCCTTTACACTTATATTGCCTTAGTGCTGATGGTTTCTGAGCGATTAAATCACAGACTCACATTTCACCACCAGCTGTCATTCAGCTTCCATTTAAATATTTTCTGTGTAAGATAAAACTACAGTACAACCATCCTAATTAATACCTGTGCATTTAGGGTTCTTGCAGATTAATTTCTGCTGTGGTGTGAATGTCCTTGCTTAGCAGTTACTCCTCATATCATCTGATAGTACAGTGATACCTGTAGATAACCTAACTGTAGATGGAGGGACAGCTAACAGCAACATCTTTCTTAGGCGTTTTAAAATTCATTACCCCTTTAAAACATATTTTAAAATGTTTCAGAATTGTTTATTAGATGTCCCAGTTTTGATTTTTCCAGATATAGGTGTTTATTTTATGGATTAATTTAATCATTTAGAATAATTTGTGTGTTTAATGGAATATCATTTTAAATTGCCTTTATCTTCTGTTCACTTCAGTTTTAAGACATTTAAAAAATTAACAAGAAATATAAAAATAAGTTTCTAGCTTTTAAATTATTTTACCAAGAACTCTTGACTAAATGACTTGTTTGGTATCTTTGTTCTGTCATCGATTCTATTTCCTTTACCCTAGATAATCAGCATTAAGCTTTCTAAATTGATTTACCATCCTAGACAAATTGTTTTAATACCTCTTAGTAATTCTGCCTTAGGAATTTCTCAGATATAAAAAGTAGTGTATTTAAAGTACTCTGATCAGGGTATATCTTTTCCCTACCCTTTTATTAGAGTAGAGCATCATGTTCTTTGTAAATGCTTGGTATGTGTGATTGTGTACGTATTGAAAATTTTTTTTTTCTTCTTGAGAATAGAACTTTATTCATTGAATAATTTAAGAAAACGTTGATGTATTCAAGCAACCATACCTCTTTACATTAGGAATATAAATAGCTGCCTTATGGCATAACATAGGGTCATGTAAAAATATAACAGGGAGCATATTACAGGACTGCAGTTTAATTCTGGTGTTTATAGAATGTGCTAAAGTTAGAGAGCTGAGCAGTTCTCTTGTAAAATATGATAGTATACCAGGGCCTCCTCCCTATTGGCCAATATTGCTTGGTATTTTTTAAGGATATACATTTCATTTGGAATCAGCAAAGTTTTCCTTCATTAAGTTTTATTCAAACATATGTATATAATTCTTGGCTTATTGGTAATTCTCAGTTTGTTCAGAGAAAAGATTTTTAGCTGGTGAAGCAATAAATTATCAGTTAATGTACAGATTAGGTACATTGTGATCTTCAATGCATAACATATATTTAAAAGCCAACATACATCTTTTTCCTTTCATAAGCACATATTTGCTCTGATTTCTGCCTACCTTCCTTACCACTGTCTGTCCACAGCTACAATATAGTCATTATATTTGTACAGGCTAGTGGAGACCACAGGTGAGTGAAAGGAATTCACAGACTAGTAGAGAATGTAGATGAGTAAAGAGGTAATGACAGCTATCTACAGGACGGTAAGCAGATTTTTCAGAAAACATATTTCAGTTTGAAGGTGGTCAGTAAGAAGAGGAAGGAATATAACGTTTCAATAAGAGAAGAATAGATTTAGAGATGTCAGGAGATGACTGCTCTCTGTGTAATGATAGGGGAAAACAAATGATTTAAAAAGTTGTATTTTTAAAAATTCATTGTAAAACTGTGTCACAGAGAAGTTAAATGAATCAAGTTCAAGATGCATATTTGTGCCTTCCTAGACGCACCTAGCAGAGAAGGCAGTGGCACCCGACTCCAGCACTCTTGCCTGGAAAATCCCATGGATGGAGGAGCCTGGTGGGCTCCTCCATCCATGAGCCACTTCACTTTCACTTTTCACTTTCATGCATTGGAGAAGGAAATGGCAGCCCACTCCAGTGTCCTTGCCCAGAAAATCCCAGGGACGGGGGAGCCTGGTGGGCTACTGTCTATGGGATCGCCCAGTTGGACACGACTGAAGCGACTCAGCAGCAGTAGCAGACGCACCTAGGCACAAAGAGATTGGTGGCTGCTTGTGTCCCTGAGAGTATTAACTGAGCCTGGAGGCGTAGGCAGGCAGTGGAGCAAGCCTGCTATATGGGATTGTTTGTGGCCCTAAGAGAAACCAGGTGAACTTTATTTGTTATGTCCGGCTGACATGACAGATTGGAGGATAGGATTGATCCTCAAATCCTAGTTCACCTGAGAAGCCAAATCTTATCAGGACTCTTGCTGAGTTAAGCAGTAATGAAGAAAGTTAGGACTGAGCTAGAGAGAGAAGTATCTTAAAGTCTTGGAGTGCTTAAATCCCAAAGCCTTGCCGTAGGAAGAGACCTGATTCCATCTTCAAGACATTTGAAACCAGAAGTGAACTGGAACTAAAGGGCTACTCACCTTCAACCCAGATGAACTCCTTTTGTATTGAAGAGATCTACTGTTCATTCTAGCTGCTTGACAGAGAAAATGAATTACCTTCACTGGGGGAAATACCTATTTCAGTATCTATTGTTCCTTTATACATCATGTCTTGTAAAAATAAAAATGTTGAGAGACTTGAAAAAGGAAAATGGGATTCATAGTCAAGAGAAAAAGCAGTTGATACAAACAAACTTGCATATGCTGAATTAGGAAACAAGAACTTTCATGTTAAAGGATTTAGAGAAAAAGATAGTCAAATTTGATAAGAAGGTGGAAAATTTGAGCAGAGAAATGGAATTCTAAGGAAGAACCTAATGAAAATTCTAGAACTAAAAAATATCATTAAAAATAATACAAGAAGTAAAGCTGAAAAGCCAATAAGGTAGATTAAACTGGTATACCAAGAATGACATAGCAGAGTTCTATTGGAATGTTTGGAGATAATGGATGCAGGAGATGAAGTTAGAAAATGGTAGCTTGGATATTAGGTTATGTTATGGTGTTATGTTATGGTGAGGAGTTTGTATGCCTTGCAACCAGTGTTGAGCCACTGAAACTTTAGGTAGAGGATGGATATCATGCTGTTTACAAAATAAACTGGCAGGACATTATAACTCCTACCATAATTTATGTCTTACTGTAAGAGATGTTATCTTGAACTAAGGTTTGAGGAGAAGGAAAGGAAGTGACATAAATTTGAGAGATATTTTGGGCATAGAATGGCTAGGCCTAGGTGACTTAGGCAATATTGGTAGTAAGAGAAGAGGAAAGAGTCAGTTCAATATAGAGTAACTGTTTTTGGAAACTGCTTGATGTCAATGTTATATGAGAAAGGGAGGATACATGTAGTATCAGACTCCAGGGGAAAGATCTAGGCATGGTGATTTGAAGTATCTTTGTTGTAATTTTGTATCCAGGTAATAATTTTAAATAAGTACCTATATATAAGTTGAGTATTGTAGGTCTCAGACATGTATATCTTAATTATAAGATGCACATTTTGACATCTCAGAAAACAGGATGTGGCTTATAATTAATGGCCTCCCTAATTACTTTGTCAACAAAGGTCTGTCTAGTCAAGGCTATGGTTTTTTCCAGTAGTCATGTATGGATGTGAGAGTTGGACTGTGAAGAAAGCTGAGTGCTGAAGAATTGATGCTTTTGAACTGTGGTGTTGGAGAAGACTCTTGAGAGTCCCTTGGACTGCAAGGAGATCCAACCAGTCATCCTAAAGGAGATCAGTCCTGAGTGTTCATGGGAAGGACTGATGCTGAAGCTGAAACTCCAATATTTTGGCCACCTGATGCGAAGAGCTGACTCATTTGAAAAGACGCTGATGCTGGGAAAGATTGAGGGCAGGAAAAGTGGATGACAGAGGATGAGATGGTTGGATGGCATCACCAACTCAATGGACATGGGTTTGGGTAAACTCCAGGAGTTGGTGATAGACGGGGAGGCCTGGCGTGCTGCGGTTCATGGGGTCGCAAAGAGTGGGACACGACTGAGTGAACTGAACTGAAATCCCTTTTGGTTAAGCATTTGTGTGCATTGTTTGTAATTTGTGTATTGATTGCAGGGATAAACAACAACTTTACATTTTCCTCCAAAACAAGTGTTTTATGAGACCTAAAAGGGAAAATAGCCACAAGTGAAAAAAGCTGTGTTAAATAGAAAGGGATTACCATCACAGGCCAAGTATTGAAATTCAAGACACCTGAGGAAATTGCCTTATCCATGAAGCTCTTTAAAAGAAATTTCAGAGCAATGAAAGGCTGGTGTGACTAGTTCTGTGTTGCCTGGGATGGTTATTTGGGCATTGTAGCATAGTTTAATTGGCATATTTTTTTTTTATTTTTTAGAGGGTCATAAAAGTGTATTTCTTACAGCTTTGCTGAAAAGAATTATTGGCATATGAGTGGCATTTAAAGCTGTGGAAGTGGAGGAAATATCTAGGGAGAACGCAGAGTGAGATGAGGCTTAAGAGCTCTCAGAATACAGTGTGAGGTGAATTTTGGTGTGAGTGTGACCTCTCTTTAGCAATGGAGACAGAGTGCATACCTGTTCTGATTGCTGGGTGTGTGCACGCCTTATTCTTTGTCAGCTTTACCTCAGAATTTAGCAGTGGTATTTTTACTTTGCGAAGGCAGAAAATAGCAGCACCACAGTGTTACTAGTGAGAAATACTTTGGTGTTCCAAGGACTTCTGTGCTGTGTGTGAAAGTGACTTGCATTTAGGCCAAGAAAATCCCTGGAGGGAGGCCAAAAAAGAAAACCCCACTTTAAGTAGTTTGTACAGTCATCCCTCAGTATTCACCCAGGATTGGTTACAGGGCACCCCACAGATGCCAGAATCCTCAGATGCTCAAGTCCCTTGTGTAAAATGGTGCAGTAGTTGGTATATAACCTACCCACGTCCTCCCACACATTTTAAATCGTCTCTAAATTATTTATAATACCTAATACAATGTAAAAGCTATGTAAATAGTTGCCATTGGTTGCAGCAAATTCAAGTTTCGCTTTTTGGAACTTTATGGAATTCTTTTTCCCAACTGTTTCGGCTCAGTAGTTGGTTGAATCTGCAGATGTGGAACCACGGATAAGGGAGACTGACTGTGATATGCTAATGATGCACCTGATCAAGAGAAAAGCAGCAGCAGAACATCAAGTGTGAGCCAAGTACAAATACGGCGTTTCTTTGGTCCTATTCCCCAAAGATCTTTTTCCCTTACTTTGTTTTATTATTATTTTTTTCTTTTAGTAAATTCCCTTTCAAAAACTATAAAAATACCATGTGTAATTCTTTAACTGCAGAAACTATTTAAACAAAGTTTATTCTTACTACCCTGTTTATTTTCTTTCTTCAGTGCATTCATCCATCCATGCATTCTTTCGTTGTTCATTCAAAATTTTTAAATAAAGTGCCTACAGGTTATTAGTCAGTGTTTGCATTGCTAGAGAAACGATGACAAACGTGGCAGACCCTAACCCTAACTTGTTCTCATGCTACTTGTGTTCTGAAAGAAGGGGCAGGCACGTGCTTTTTCAAATATCGATAATCTCTAGGAAGAGAGAAAACATGACAACTTTGGGAGCAGCAACCTTTGATAGGGCATTTAGGAATGGATTCTCTAAGAGGTGTTACTTAGATTGAGATCTGAAGCTTGATAAAGGAGTTAGCAATGCAGAGGATAGGGGAAAGAACACATGTCCAAAAGCCTTGAGGTAGAAAGAAGTCTGAATGTGCTAAAGAAATAAAAGGAAGGACGTTGGAAGAAAGGAGATAGCCATAGTGAAAGTTAAATAAGATCATGTAAGCTTATATCTTTTTTATTCCTAACCCTTTTCTCTAGTTTTCACCCAGTATCACTAAGAATTTTTTCTTTTAAAACATTGAGTTCCAAGCTATAGTTATGATTTCCCGTGTTGTATCGCTTACATTTTAAGAATGTTTATTAGTGTTTATTTAACAGTTATATTTCAAATGCCAGCCACATTGCCATCTTCTGTCTGAAGATATTTTGCTCATTAAGTTTATTTTCTTCTCTTATCATGAATTCTTTGGTTTTTATGTAATTGTCATTTGGTTAGTATTCATCCTCCACTGTTTTCATCAAATATACTTGGCTAGTATACTTTAAAATCTTTGCAGGTACAGAACAGTCTATGCTTTGCCCAAATGCATATCATATTTATCTTGACTGGGTATAAATTTCTTATTTACTCCTCAGTAGTTTGAGATTAGAGAAGGCAATGGCAACCCACTCCAGTATCCTTGCCTGGAAAATCCCATAGATGGAGGAGCCTGGTGGGCTGCAGTCCATGGGGTCGTTAAGAGTTGGACACAACTGAGCGACTTTACTTTCACGTTTCACTTTCATGCATTGGAGAAGGAAATGGCAACCCACTCCAGTGTTCTTGCCTGGAGAATCCCAGGGACAAGGGAGCTTGGTGGGTTGCCGTCTATGGGGTTGCACGGAGTTGGACATGACTGAAGTGACTTAGCAGCAGCAGTTTGAAATTTTCTATCTTCTAGTATTATAGATAGCAAACTTAATGTTAGTCTTTCCTAATAAAGCACTTGTTCTTTCTGAAGTTTTTGTAAAGTTTTTCATTCTCCTTAAAATTTAGGACCTCCAGTGAAATGTGGTGTTTTTTATTTTTTTTTAAATTCCTATTTGTAATGATTATAAGCTCTTGAAATCTGCACTCAAACCTTAACTCAAGAAAATTTTCTTCTGTTATTTATTTAAATACATCTGCATTTGTTTCTTTTTCTTTTCCTGGAATTCCGATTTTAAGCTAGGCTTTCTAAGTCTTATATTTCCTTCATGATTGCCATTTGTGTTTTTGCCATTTGTTATGAGCAGTAGGTCAGAGTAGGTCACAGTAGGTCAGTTGCTGCACCTTTGCAGCAACCTTCAGGTGTTTTGATTCTGATTCACAGTAAGAAATGCATTTTACATAGCAACCTAGCTTATAAAATCCAATCAAAAAAATATATATATACTTATTATGGGTGATGTACTTTGTTATCATTTAGTTTATTTGTATTTTCATATTTTTTTTATTTTTAATGCTGGTTGCTGTATGCTGAATCACTGATTCTCAACCAGTGATGGTCCCTCCCTCGCCCACCCAGGAACATATGACCGTGTCTGGAGGCATTTTTGATACTCACACTGGGTTGGCTGCTGGCTGCATCTAGTAGGTAGAGGCCAGGGATCCAGGTTCACATCTTGAAATGCCCTGGACAGCCCAGACAATAAACGTCAGCAGTGCCAAGTTGGAGAAACCGTATACTGAATTGATTCTTTGGCTTTTCAGTGCTTTGTATCTCAGCCCTATTGTACATTCGTTAGAGGGACATGAGGAGATTGATTTATTAAGTCTGGATTAGCTGATGACTCGTCCTTGTCGAAGTTGCTTCGTGTTTGAAAAATAGTAGCTTAAGGTATATGGCCTTGAAAAAGCATCTAGTGCTAATTTCATGGGTTTTTTCCCAACAGAACCTAATTATTAACCTGATATTTAAGCGGTATAATTTTTATACCTTTATTCGAGTTCTTCCTTTTTTTATTGAAATATTGTTGATTTATAATAGTTTCAGATGTACAGTGTAGTGATTAATTTTATAGATTATACTTCATTTAAAGTTATTATAAAAAATACTGGTTACATTCCCAGCGCTGTACAATATATTCTTGTAGTTTTTTGCTTGTAACTCTTATTTCTCTACGCCTATCTTGCTCCTCATCCAGTTAGTAACCAATGTTTTGTCCTCTACATCTGTGAATCTTTCTTTATTGTATTCATTGTTGTGTTTCAGATTCAGCATATAAGTGAAATCATACAGTATTTGTCTTTCTCTGATTTATTTCACTAAACATAGTACCCTCTTGGTCCATACATGCTGTTGCAAATGGCAGAATTTCATTCTTTTTTGTGGCTGAGTAGTATTCTGTTGGGCCTCCCTGGTGCCTCAGAGGGTAAAGCATCTGCCTGCAATGCAGGAGACCTGGGTGGTATTCTATTATATATATATGCTACATCTTTTTTATGGGCTTCCCTTGTGGCTCAGCTGGTAAAGAATCTGCCTGCAGTGTGGCAGACCTGGGTTCAATCCCTGGGTTGGGAAGATCCCCTGGAGAAGGGAAATGGATACCCACTCCAGTATTCTGGCCTAGAGAATTCCATGGGCTGTATAGTCCGTGGGGTCGCAGAGTCAGACACGATTAAGCGACTTTCACGTCACATCTTTTTTATACATACATCTGTGGTTGGATGCTTAGGTTGCTTCCATATTTTGGCAATTGTAAATAATGCTGCTGTGATTATTGGGGTGCATGTATCTTTTAGACTTAGTGTTATTTTTTCCTTCAGATATATACTCAGGAGTGAAATTGCAGGATCATAATATAGTTCTGGTTTTAGTTTTTTGAGGAATTTCTATACTGTTTTCCATAGTATATTGTTGTAGTATATTTCCATAGTCAATCGGCTGCACCAGTTGACATTTCTGCCAACAGTGTGTTAGGTTTCACTTCTCCTCACATCCTTGCCGGTTTGTTATTTGCAGTCATATGATAGCCATTCTTAAGTTGATAACTCATGTTTTGATTTGCATTTCTCTAATGATTAGCACAGTTGAGCATCTTTTCACGTGCCTCATAGCCATCTGTGTATTTTCTTTGGAAGAATGTCTATTTGGGTCTTTGGCTCACTTTTTAACCAGGTGAGTTGTTTTTGATATTCAGTTGTATGAGCTGTTTCTGTATTTTTGATATTAATCTCTTATTGGTCTTATTGTTTCAAATATTTTCTCCTATTTTGTTCTTTAACGATTTCCTTTGCCATGCAGAATATTTTCAGTCTCATTTGTTTATTTTTGCTTTTATTTCCTTTGCCGTAGATACTCCAAAAAAAAAATACTGCTATGATTTATCTTAAAGTGTTATGCCCATAATTTCTAGATGTTTTGCAGTTTCCAGTCTTATATTTAGATCTTTAATCTATTTCGAGGTTATTTTTGTAAATGGTGTGAGAAAATGCTCTAATTTCATTCTTTTACATGTAGCTGTTTAGTTTTCTCGGTACCACTTACTGAAGAGACTGTCCTTTCTCCATTGCATATTCTTGCCTTCTTTGTCATTAATTGGCCATAACTATCTGAATTTATTTCTGGGCTCTATTCTGTTTCACTGATCTATGTGCCTGTTTTTTTGTGCCAGTACTGTACATACAGTGTGCTTCCCTGATGTCTCAGTGGTAAAGAATCTGCCTGCCAATGCAGGAGACGTGGTTTCAGTCCCTGGGCTGGGAAGATCCCCTGGAGAAGGAAATGGCAACCCACTCCAGTATTATTGCCTGGGATATCCCATGGACTGAGGAGCCTGGTGGGCTACAGTCTTTTGGGGTTGCAAAAACATGACTTAGTGACAAAACAGCAAGAGTTATACATACTGTCTTGTGTCAGTACCATACATACTATTACTGAAGATTTGTAGTATAGTCTGAAGTCAGAGAGTATGATACCTCCAGCTTTGTTCTTTTTTCTCAAGATTGCTTTGGTCCTTTGGGAGCTTTCATGGTTTCATATAATAAATTCTAGGATTATTTATAGTAGTTCTGTGAAAAATGTCATGGGGTATTTTGACAGAAATGGCATTAAGTGTGTAGATTGCTTTGGGTAGGATGTACATTTTAACAATACTATTTTTTCAAGCCATGGATACAATATATCTTTACATTCCTTTGTACCTTTAATTTCTTTCACGGTTTTATATTAATAGTTTTTAGAATATAGATCTTTCACCTCTTTGGCTGTTTATTCCTAGGTATTTTTAAATCTGTTTATTTTTATTGGAGGATAGTTGCTTTACAGTGTCATGTTGGTTTCTGTCATGCACCAGCATGAGTCAGCCATAGGTATACATGTGTCCCTTCCCTCTTGAACTTGCCTCCTTCCTGCCACCCTGTCTTATCTGTCTAGGTTGTCACAGAGCACCAGGTTGAGCTCCCTGTGTTATATAGCAACTTCCCATTAGCTATCTGTTTTACGTATGGTAATGCATATATTTCAAGGCTACTCTCTCAATTTATCCGACATTTTCCTTCCTCCGTTGTGTCCAGAAGTCTGTCTCTATGTCTGAGTCTTTATTCCTGCCCTGCAAATAGGTTCATCAGTACCATTTTTATAGGTTCCATATATGTGTGTTAATATACAGTGTTTGTTTTTCTCTTTCTGACTTACTTCACTCTGTATAACCTGCTGTAGGTTCATCTGCCTCACTAGAACTGACTCAAATTCCTTCCTTTTTTATGGCTGAATAATATCCATTGTATATATGCACCACAGCGTATTTATCCATTCATCCACAGATTTATAGGTTGCTTCCATGTCCTGGCTGTTGTAAATAGTGCTGCAGTGTACATTGGGTACATGTATCTTTTTCAATTACGGTTTTCTAAGGATATATGCCCAGTAGTGGGATTGCTGGGTCATATGGTAGTTCTGTTCCTTATTCCTAGATATATTTTTTTTAACCTTTAAATATATGTTTTATTGAAGTACAGTTGATTACAGTGTTTCAGGTCCCCAGCAAGGTGATTTGATTATACAAAAAAGCAACATTATTTTTGAAATTATTTTCTATCATAGGTTATTATATTGACTATAGTTCCTGTGGTATACAGTAAACCTTTGTTACTTGTTGCATATCTACTTATTAATTAGAAATCTAGCATTCTATTTATACTAAGTCAAACAAGTGGAATCAAAATGTCATTTTTTTTAGTAAGGCAAAAATTTGTAAGTTTTCTAAAATACATATTATGCATATTTGTATTTATACAAAAGTTTTTCCACTACACTTGATAAAGCTTGAGAAAGACTTTTAAAAAAAGAGAGAAATTGGAGAAATTTTTCTAATTGGAGAAACTGGAGAACATAAACTAAATGAAATGGGAGCACTGAATATGAAATAGAAAAACTGAAAAAAACTAGATAAAAGGAAAAGACCATCATAGAATACAGCTGTTTTTAGGCATGACCGCTCATTAGAAACATATCTGGAACTCTGGAGAAAATAGCAATACCTGAGCATTTGTATTTTTCAAAAACTTTCAAGATAATTCTGATATGCATCTCGATTTTAAAAAGTGATTGCAGGTTTTTCTATTAGATTCTAGTTTTGGTGATATAGAGTGCTTTTACTTTTCTGTTGACCAGTCATGATACAGTGGTATTAAGTGAATAACAGTTACATAATCACAGTAGTAAAAGATGTTTATCAGCTTTCACAATCAATATCCAGAGAAAAAATAAAAGATAATTACAATTGCATGCCATAATGGGAACATGATAAACTTAACAACATAAATTAATTACATAAAATTTGGAGGGGTTAAGCAGAGTGATGTGATAAGTAGAAATCCATACATGCACATGTTTTCATCTACCCAGCCAGTCTATGTCTTTTGGTTGGTGTGTTTAGTCTATTTACATTTAAGGTAATGATTGATATGTATGGTCCTGTTACCATGTTCTTAATTGTTTGAGGTTTATTTTCTGTAGGGTCTTTCCTTCTCTTGTGCTTCCTGCCTAGAGTTCCTTTAGCATTTGTTGTAAAGCTGGTTTGGTGGTGCTGAATTCTCTTAACTTTTGCTTGTCTGGAAAGCTTTTGATTTTTCCATCAAATCTGAAGGAGAGTCTTGCTGGGTAGAGTATTCTTGGTTATAGGTTTTTCCCTTTCATCACTTTAAATATATCATGCCATTCCCTTCTGGCATGTAGAGTTTCTGTTGAGAAATCAACTGATAGCCTGATGGGAGTTCCCTTGTATGTTATTTGTCATTTTTCCCTTGTCGCTTTTAATGTTTTATCTCTGTCTTTAATTTCTGTAGTTTGATTACTGTGTTCCTCCTTGGGTTTATCCTTCCTGGGACTCTCTGTGTTTCCTGGACTTGCTTGACTACGTTTTCAGCTATTATCTCTTCAAATGTTTTTTCAGGTCCCTTCTCTCTCTTCTCCTTCTGGGACCCATATAACGTGAATGTTAGTGCATTTCATGTTGTCCCAGAGGTCTAAGAGGCTGTCTTAATTTCTTTTCATTCTTTTTTCTATATTCTGTTCTGTGGCAGTGATTTCTACCCTTCTGTCCCCCAGGTCTTTTATGCATTCTTCTGCCTCAATTATTCTGCTATTGATTCCTTTTAGTGTATTGTTCATCTCTGTTCTTTAGTTCTTCTGGGTGTTTGGTAACATTTATTGCAACTTCTCAATCTTTGCCTCCATTCTTTTCCTGAGACCTTGGGTCATCTTCACTGTCATTATTCTGAATTCTTTTTCTGGAAGGTTGCCTATCTCCACTTCATCTAGTTGTTTTTATCGTGCTTTATCTTTTCCCTTATCTGGGACATAACTTCCTGCTTTTTCATCATGATTAACTTGCTGTAATAATGGTTTTTGTGTTAGCTTCTCTGACACTGCTTCTTGCTGCTTCTGTCTGCCCTCTGATGGCTAAGGCTAAGGGGCTTGTGCAAGCTTCTTTATGGGCGGAACTGGTGATGGGAAGAATTGGGTCTTGCTCTGGTGGGCAGGGCCTTGCTCAGTAGAGCTTTAATCTAACTATCTGCAGATGGGCGGAGTTGCACTCCCTCCCTGGTACTTGTTTGGCCTAGTCGACCTAGCCCTGGGGTCTGCAGGCTCTGTGGCAGGGTTCATGGCAAACCCCAAGAGGTTACCAAGGGGGACTTTCCAGTGCCTCTGTCCCTGTGGTGGGCCCCCGCCGACCCGTGCCTCCATAGGAGGCCTCCAGCGTCATCAGGTTGTTTGGGTTCAGTTTCCTGTGGGGCTGGTGCTTCTGTCCTCTGGGTAATGGTACATTCAAAATTTTGTTTGTGCCCCCCAACACTGGAGTCTCTTTTCCTCCAGTCCTCTGGAAGTCCTATAATCAAATTCCCTGGCTCTCCAGGTCAGATCCCCTGGGAATTCCCAGTCCCTTTGTCAGATCCCCGGGCTGGGAAATCTGACGTGAGGTCCAGAACATTCACAACAGTGTGAGAACTTCTTCACTAGGATTGTTTTCCAGTCTGTGGGTCACCCACCTGGCCTGTATGCGATTTGATTTTATTGTGGGTGCACCCCTCCTACCATCTCGCTGCGGCCTCTTCTTTGTCTTTGGACTTAGGCTGTCTTTTTTTGGTGGGTTCCAGCATCCTCCTTTTGTTAGTTGTTCAATACCTAGTTGCAAACATGGGAAATAGATGGGGAAACAGTAGAAATAGTGTCAGACTTTGTTTTTTGGGGCTCCAAAATCACTGCAGATGGTGACTGCAGCCATGAAATTAAAAGACGCTTACTACTTGGAAGAAAAGTTATGACCAACCTAGATAGTATATTCAAAAACAGAGACATTACTTTGCCGACTAAGGTCCGTCTAGTCAAGGCTAAGCATGTTGTTCTACTCCGCCATCTTGAACCAGAAGCCACTCCTCAGTATTTTTGATGCATAAATAGGATTGTTTTCTTATTTTCTTTTTCTGATAGTTAATTATTAGTTATTATTATCAACAGATTTCTGTATATTAATCTTGTATCCTACAAGTTTAATGTATTCATCTATTAGTCCTGGTAGTTTTTTGGTGGAGACGTTAGGGTTTTCTTTGTATAATATCAGGTCATCTTATTGTTGTTTGATTGTGTGGTTAGCACATCCAATACCATGTTAAATAGAAATGGCAAGATTTGGAATCTTTGTGCTGTTCCTTTGAGCATGATATTAACTGGATTTGTCAGCAGTGGTCTTTATTATTTTAATATAAATTTCCTCTATACCAGCTTTGGTGAGAGTTTTTATCATGAATGGTTGTTCAGTTTTGTCAAAATGCTTTTTCTGGGTCTGTTGTCATTTGATTTTTATGCTTTTGTTACTGTGGTATATCACATAAATTGATTTACAGGTGTTGAACCATCCTTGCATCCCTGGAATAAATACCACTTCATCATGGTGTATTATCCTTTTTCATATACTGTTGAATTTGGTTTCCTAATGTTTTGTTCAGGATTTTTATATCTATATTCATCAGAGATATTAGCTTATAATTTTATTTTTATAGTATCTGGTTAATGGAGGCCTTGTAGAATGAATTTGGGAATGTTCCCTCCTCTTTGGTTTTTTGGAATAGTTTGATAGGATTGGTATTATTTCTTCTTTATATGTTTGGTAGAATTTGCCCGTGAGGTTCTTTGGTCCTGGAAGTTTTTGCTTGGGAGTTTTTTATTATAAATTCAGTTTCATTACTAGTGATCAGTCTGTTTAGATTGTCTGTTTCTTCATGGTTCAGTTTTGGAAGATTATATGTTTCTAGAAATTTATCCTTGTAGGATGTCTGATTTGTTGGTATATAACTGTTCACAATATTTTCTTACGTGTGGCTTTTTTTTTTTTTTTGGTATCTCTGTTGTCTTATGTGGTGTGTGTTTTATCTCTATTGTTGTTTCTCTGCTTTCATTTTCTAATTTTATTTATTTGAAATCTTTATTGATGAACCTGGCTGAAGGCTTATCAATTTTGTCTGTGTTTTTAAGAAAACAATTTTCTGTTTCATTGATCTTTTTATTGTTTTCTTGGATTCTTTATTTCCTCTCTGAGTGTTATTATTGCATTCCTTCTGCTGATTTGGGTTTTGCTTGTACTTCTTTTTTCTAATTCCTTTAGATGGTAGTTTGGATTGTTTATTTGAGATTTTTTATTTCTTGAGATAGGCCTGTATCAGTGTAAACTTCTGTTTTTAACCTGCTTTTGCTGTATTGGGTAGATTTTGGAGAATTGTTTTTTATTTTCATTTGTCTCAAGGTATTTTCTGATTTCTTTTTCAGTTTCTTCATTGATCTGTTGGTTTTTCAGTAACATGTGGTTTAGTCTTCATGTGGTTTGCATTTTTCCCATTTTCTTTCTATAATGGATTTCTAGTTTCATACTGTTGTAGTCAGGAAAAATGTTTGATATAATTTCTGTTCTCTTAAATTTTTTTCTTATTTATTTCTCTTAAATCTTTGAGTCATATCTGCATGCATGTTCATCAATATTGGTGAATTTTTGAATAGCCATTTTAATATTCAAGATGGGAGAAAAAAGCAACATTTTCAGCATATTATGCTTTATTGTTTGAAAAAAGATAAAACATAACTGAAACGCAAAAAAAGATTTGTGCAATGTATGGGAAAGGTGTTGTGACTGATTAAACGTGTCAAAAGTGATTTGTAAAATTTTGCGCTTGGAGATATCTCACTGAACAATGTTCCACAGTTGGGTAGGCCAGTTGAGGTTGGCAGCAATCAAATAGAGACATTAACTGAGAACAATCAGTATTATTCAATGCAGGAAATAGCCATCATACAAAGAATATCCAAATCAACATTAAATATTATTTGCACCAGCTTGTTGTTTTGATGTTTGAATTCCAAAGCAAAAAAAAAACCTGAAAACTTCTTGCCGTATTTCCACATGTGAAAATGTTCCGTTTTTAAAACGATTTGTGACAGATGATGAAAAGTGGATGTTGTACAGTAATGTGGAACAGAAGAGAACGCGGGGCAAGTGGAATGAACCACCACCAACTACACCAAAGGCCAGTCTTCAGCCAAAGAATATGTTGTATATATAGTGTCCAGAATCAGTCAACAGAGAATGCATAGTCTTCCGTTAGAATAACACAATAGCATGTTTACCTGATCACCAGGCAAAACTGTTACAGCTTGGCTGGGGAGTTCTGATTCATCTGCCATGTTTAGCAGACATTGCACCTTCAGGTTTCCATTTGTTTTGGTCTTAAAAATTCTCTTACGGAAAAAATTTCAGTTCACTGGAAGACTGTAAAAGGCACTTGAATCAGTTCTTTTTTCAAAAGATAAGTTTGCTGCTGCTGCTAAGTCGCTTCAGTTGTGTCCGACTCTGTGCGACCCCATAGACGGCAGCCCACTAGGCTCCCCCGTCCCTGGGATTCTCCAAGCAAGAACACTGGAGTGGGTTGCCATTTCCTTCTCCAAAGATAAGTTTAGGGAAGATGAAATTATAAAGTTGCCTGAAAAATGGCAGAAGGTAGTGGAACAAAATATTGAATACATTGTTCATTTCTTGGTGAAAATGAAAAATGTGTCTTTTTTTTAACTTAAAAAAGAAGAATAAGGAACTTTTTGGCCAACCCAATACTATTTCCTTATTGATTTATTTTCTAGATGATTGGTGTAAGTGGCTTCTTAAAGTCCCCTACTATTGTTATATCATTGGCAGCCTCTCCATTTATATATGTTGTGTTTGTGCTTAGTTGGTCAGTCATGTTTGACTCCTTGTAACCACATGCACTGTAGCCTGCCAGGCTCTCCTGTTCATGGGATGTTCAGGCAGGAATATTGGAATGGATTGGCGCTTCCCCCTCTAATTACATAAGTTAGTATTTACTTTGTGTATTTAGGTGTTCCTGTATTAGGGGCATATATGTTAATGAGTGTTAAACCCGTTTTTATATTGATTCCTTTATTATTTGTCTTTTGTTATAGATTTTGTGTTAAAATGCTTTTTGATATGAGTATTATTTTCCCATCTTTCTTGTCATTATTTGCTTGAAATTTCTCCATATCCTCACTTTCAGATTATGTGGGTCTTTAGCTCTGAAGTAAGTCTCTTTTAAGCAGCATGTTGTTAGATCCTGTTTTTAAATTCAGTCAGCCACCCTATAAATTTTTTCTTTTTTTTTCGCCTTACTTAATAACTTGTGGGATCTGTTGCCCAGCCAGGGACTGAACCTGGGCTGTGGCAGTGGAAGACTGGAATCCTAACAACTAGGCCACCAGGAAACTCCTGTTGCAATTTTCAATTTGATAACCACCAAGGAGTTTATCAGAGAAGGCAATGGCACCCCACTCCAGTACTCTTGCTTGGAAAATCCCATGGATGGAGGAGCCTGGTGGGCTGCACTCCATGGGGTTGCTAAGAGTCGGACACGACTGAGCGACTTCATTTTCACTTTCATGCATTGGAGAAGGAAATGGCAACCCACTCCAGTGTTCTTGCCTGGAGAATCCCAGGGACGGGGGTGCTTGGTGGGCTGCCATCTATGGCATTGCACAGAGTCGAACACAACTAAAGGAACTTAGCAGTATAGGGTTTATATATGTTGACATGTAGCTATATCTACTAGTTTTAAACTGGTAATCATTTTAAGTTCAAACACATTGTAAACAATCTGCATTTTTTACTCCTTTCTCCCATATTTTCTGTTCATATCTTGCATCTTCATTTTTATCCCGTATCCTGTTTATAGTTATAGTTGATTTTAAAACTTTTTGTCGTACTTAGCCAGTGAGTCGACTCTTTGCATCAGTAGGCCAAAGTATTGGAGCCTGAGTTTCAGGATCAGTCCCTTCTAATGAACATTCAGGATTGCCTTCCTTTCAGTTCAGTTCAGTTCAGTCCAGTCGCTCAGTTGTGTCCGACTCTTTGCGACCCCGTGAATCGCAGCACGCCAGGCCTTCCTGTCATCACCAACTCCCAAGATTCACTCAAACTCATGTCCATCGAGTCGGTGATGCCATCCAGCCATCTCATCCTCTCTGTTGTCCCCTTCTCCTGCCCCCAATCCCTCCCAACATCAGAGTCTTTTCCAATGCGTCAGCTCTTCGCATGAGGTGGCCAAAGTATTGGAGTTTCAGCATCAGTCCTTCCGATGAACACCCAGGACTGATCTCCTTTAGGATGGACTGGTTGGATTTCTTTGCAGTCCAAGGGACTCTCAAGAGTCTTCTACAACACCACAGTTCAAAAGCATCAATTGTTCGGAGCTCAGCTTTCTTCACAGTCCAACTCTCACATCCATACATGACCACTGGAAAAACCATAGCCTTTACTAGACAGACCTTTGTTGGCAAAGTAATGTCTCTACTTTTGAATATGCTATCTAGGTTGGTCATAACTTTTCTTCCAAGGAGTAAGCGTCTTTTAATTTCATGGCTGCAGTCACCATCTGCAGTGATTGTGGAGCCCCCAAAATAAAGTCTGACACTGTTTCTACTGTTTCCCCATCTATTTCCCATGAAGTGATGGGACCAGATGCCATAATCTTAGTTTTCTGAATTTTGAGGTTTAAGCCTACCTTTTCACTCTCCTCTTTCACTTTCATCAAGAGGCTTTTTAGTTCCTCTTCACTTTCTGCCATAAGGGTGGTGTCATCTGCATATCTGAGGTTATTGATATTTCTCCCGGCAATCTTATTCCAGCTTGTGTTTCTTCCAGTCCAGCGTTTCTCATGATGTACTCTGCATATAAGTTAAGTTAGCAGGGTGACAATATGCAGCCTTGACGTATTCCTTTTCCTATTTGTAACCAGTCTGTTGTTCCATGTCCAGTTCTAACTGTTGCTTCCTGACCTACATATAGGTTTCTCAAAGAGGCAGGTCAGGTGGTCTGGTATTCCCATCTCTTTCAGAATTTTCCACAGTTTATTGTGATCCACACAGTCAAATGCTTTGGCATAGTCAATAAAGCAGAAATAGATGTTTTTCTGGAACTCTCTGGCTTTTTCGCTGATCCAGCAGATACTGAGGTTATTGATATTTCTCCCGGCAATCTTATTCCAGCTTGTGTTTCTTCCAGTCCAGCGTTTCTCATGATGTACTCTGCATATAAGTTAAGTTAGCAGGGTGACAATATGCAGCCTTGACGTATTCCTTTTCCTATTTGTAACCAGTCTGTTGTTCCATGTCCAGTTCTAACTGTTGCTTCCTGACCTACATATAGGTTTCTCAAAGAGGCAGGTCAGGTGGTCTGGTATTCCCATCTCTTTCAGAATTTTCCACAGTTTATTGTGATCCACACAGTCAAATGCTTTGGCATAGTCAATAAAGCAGAAATAGATGTTTTTCTGGAACTCTCTGGCTTTTTCGCTGATCCAGCAGATGTTGGCAATTTGCTCTCTGGTTCAATTTGATCTCTGGTTAGAAATTGCCTTTTCTAAAATCAGCTTGACCATCTGGAAGTTCACAGTTCATGTATTGCTGAAGCCTGGCTTGGAGAATTTTGAGCATTACTTTACTAGTGTTTGAGATGAATGCAATTGGGCAGTAATTTGAGTATTCTTTGGCATTGCCTTTCTTTGGAATTGGAATGAAAACTGATCTTTTCCAGTTGTTTAGCCACTGCTGAGTTTCCCAAATTTGTTGGCATATTGAGTGCAGCACCTTCACAACATCATCTTTCAGGATTTGAAATAGCTCAACTGGAATTCCATCACCTCCACTAGCTTTGTTCGTAGTGATCCTTAAGACCCACTTGACTTCACATTCCAGGATGTCTGGCTCTAGGTGTGTGATCACACCATTTTGATTATCTGGGTCGTGAAGCTCTTTTTTGTACAGTTCTTCTGTGCTTTCCTTTAGGAATGACTAATTTGTTCTCCTTGCAGTCCAAGGGATTCTCAAGAGTCCTTTCCAGCACCACAGTCTGAAAGTGTCACTTCTTCAGATCTCACTGTTCTTTTGGTCCGCTCTCACATCTGTACATGACTACTGAGAAACCATAGCTTTGTCTATATGGCCCTTTGTCAGCAAAGTGATATCTTTGCTTTTTAACATGCTGCCTAGGTTTGTATGGCTTTTCTTCTAAGGAACAAGCGTCTTTTAGTTTCATGGCTGCCATCAGCTGTCACAGTGATTTAGAAGCCCAGGAAAATAAAAGTCTGTCCTTCTTATTTTTTCCCCATTTGTTTGCCATGAGGTGATGGGACTGGATGTCATAATTTTTGCTTTTTGCATGTTGGGTCTTAAGCCAGCTTTTTCACTCTGCTTTTTCATCATCATCAAGAGGTTCTTTAGTTCCTCTTCGCTATGTGCCATTAGGGTGGTATCATCTGCATCCAGGGGATCTTCCCAACCCAGGGATCAAACCCAGGTCTCCTGCATTGCAGGCGAATTCTTTACGAGCTGAGCCACAAGGGAAGGATCATCTGCATATCTGAATTTATTGATATTTCTCCCAGCAATGTTGATTCCAGCTTGTGATTCTTCCAGCCCAGCATTTCATGTGATGTATTATGCATATAAGTTAAATAAGCAGGTTGACGGTATACAGCTTTGACATACTCCTTTCTCAATTTTGAGTCAGCTCATTTTCCCATGTTTGGTTCTAACTCTTGCTTCTTGACTTATGTACGTATTTCTCAGCAGGCAGGTAAGGTGATCTGGTATTCCCATCTCTAGAAGAATTTTCTACAGTTTGTTGTGATCCACACAGTCAAAGGGTTTAGCAGTCAATGAAGCATATGTTTTTCTGGGATTGCTTTGCTTTTTCTGTGATCCAAGGGCTGTTGGCAGTTTGATCTCTAGTACCTCTGCCTCTCCTAAATCCATCTGGAACATCTGGAAGTTCTCGGTTCACGTACTGTTGAAGCCTAGTTTGTAGGATTTTGAGCGTTGCCTTGCTATCACGTGAAATGAGTGCAGTTGTGTTGCTGAGCTTTCCAAATTTGCTGGCATATTGAGTGCAGCACTTTCACAGCATCATCTTTTGGATTTGAAATAGCTCAGCTGTAATTCCATCACCTCCACTAGCTTTGTTCCTAGTAATGCTTCCTAAGGCCCACTTGACTGCACTCTAGGATGTCTGACTCTAGCTGAGTGATCACACCATCATGCTTCTCTGGGTCTTTAGAGCTTTTTTTGTATAGTGCTTCTCTGTATTCTTGTCACCTCTTCTTAATATCTTTTGCTTCTGCCAGCTCCGTACTGTTTCTGTCCTTTTTTGTGCCCATCTTTGCATGCAGTGTTTCCTTGGTATGTCTAATTTTCTTGAAGAGATCTCTTCCCATTCTGTTCTTTTCCTCTATTTCTTTGCATTGTTCACTTAAGGCTTTTTTTATCTCTCATTTTGGAACTCTGCATTCAGATAGGTATACCTTTCCTTTTCTCTCTCGCCTCTTGCGTCTCTTCTTTTCTCAGCTGTTTGTAAGGCCTCCTAAGAGTATGATTTTGCCCTTTTGCATCTCTCTTTCTTTGGTATGGTTTTGATAACTGCCTCCTGTGCAGTATTACAAACTTCTTGTGTATAGTTCTTCAGGGACTCTGTCTATCAGTTCTTATCCCTTGAATCTGTTTGTCAATTCTACTGTATAATCATATGGGATTTCATTTGTCATACCTGAATGGCCTAGTGGTTTTGCCTACATTCTTCAATTTAAGTCTGAATTTTGCAATAAGGAGTTCTTGATCTGAGCCACAGTCAGCTCCCAGTCTTGTTTTTGCTAACTGTATAGAGTTTCTCTTTCTTTGGCTGCAAAGAATATAATCAACCCAATTTTGATATTGACCATCTGATGGTTGTCCATGTGTAGAGTCATCTCTTATGTTGTTGGAAGAGGGTGTTTGCTGGGACCAGTGCATTCTTTTGTCAAACTCTGTTAACCTTTGCCCTGCTTCATTTTGTACTTCAAGGCCAAACTTGCCTGTTACTCCAGGTTTCTCTTCAATTCCTCCTTTTGCATTCCAGTCCCTTAATATGAAAAGGGCATCTTTTTTTGTGACGCCTTTGTTTGTGTTAGTTATAGTAGGTCTTGTAGGTCTTCATAGAACCATTCAACTTCAGCTTCTTTAGCACTAGTGTTTAGGGCATAGACTTGGATTACTGTGATATTGAATGGTTTGCCTTGGAAATGAAAAGAGATCATTCTGTAAATTTGGAGATTGCATCCAAGTAGTGCGCTTCGGATTCTTTTATTGACTGTGAGGGCTACTCCCATTTCTTCTAAAAGATTTTGCCCAACATAGTAGATATAATGGTCCTCTGAATTAAATTCCCCCATTCTGGTCCGTTTTAGTTCACTGATTCCTAAAGTGTCAATGTTCAGTCTTGCCATCTCCTGTTTGACCACTTCCACTTTGCCTTGATTCATGGACCAGCTTCCTATGCAATATTGCTCTTTGCAGCATCGGACTTGCTTCTATCACCAGTCACGTCACAACTGGGTGTTGTTTTTACTTTGGCTCAGTCTCTTCATTCTTTCTGTAGTTATTTCTCCATTCTTCTCCAATAACACATTGGACACCTGCTGACCTGGGGAGTTATCTTTCAGTGTCCTATCTTTTTGCCTTTTCATATTGTTTCTTGGGTCCTCAAGGCAAGAACTTTGAAGCAGTTTGCCATTGCCTCCTTCTCCAGTGGACCATGTTTTGTGGAAATGCTCCAGCATAACTTGTCCATCTTGGGTGCCCTACACAACATGGCTCATAGTTTCTTTAGGCCACAAAAAGTTGTGATCCATGTGATCAATTTGGTTAGTTTTCTGTGATTGTGGTTTTCTTTCTATCTGCCCTCTGATGGATGAGGATAAGAGTCTTGTGTAAGCTTCCTGATGGGACGAACTGGCCACGGGGAAAACTGGGTCTTGCTCTGGTGGGTAGGGCTGTATTCAGTAAATTTTAAATCCAGCTTTCTGCTGATGGGTGGAGTTGTGTTCCGTCTTGAGGCAAACTATGATGGGGCAGTGGTGGCCTTCTCCCAAGGACGTCAGCCAGCACACTGTGCCTCCCGTGACTGCTGCTGTCAGTGCCCCTGGTCCGCGGCAGGCCACTGCTGGCCTGTGCCTCCACCAGAGACGGTGGTAGTGTCTGTCTACAATGCCGGACATCCGAGTTCCATCCCTGGGTAGGGAAGAGTCCCTGGAGAAGGAAATGGCAATCCACTCCGGTATTCTTGCCTGGAAAATCCCATGGATGGAGGAGCTTGGTGGGCTACCGTCCACAGGGTCGCAAAGAGTCGGACATGACTGAACGACTACACTTTTCACTTTAGTGATTGTCCACCTGGCAGCTCTACAGTGGGGCTGATGGCAAGCTCCTCCAGAAGGACTTAGCCCACACGTGTCACCTCCCAGGACTGCTGCTACCAGATCCCCTGTCCCTGTGGCACACCACTGTTGACTCACACCTGTGCAGGAGACCCTCACACTCACAAGTAGGTCTGTCTCAGTCTCGTGGGGGTCGCTGCTCCTTTCCCTGGGTCCTGGTGCACACAAGGTTTTGTTCGTGCCCTCCAAGAGTCTCTGGCTGCTATGAGGTTTGATTTTAAATGCAGTTGCATCCCTCTTGCCGTCTTGTTGCTTCTCCTTTGCCCTTGGATGTGGGGTATCTTTTTTTGGCGGGTTCCAATGTTACCCTGTTGACGACTGTTCAGCAGGTAATTGCAGTTTTGGTGTTCTTGCAGGAGAAGATGAGTGCACATCGTGTAACTGGTTTCACTATGTATTTGTTTTTGTGGATTTTTTTGTTTTGGTTTTGGGGTTTCTTTCCCTTTTTTTTCTTTTTTTGACTGCACCATATAGTTTGTGGGATCTTAGTTCCCCAGCCAGGGATTGAATCCGGGCCCTCAGTGGTGAAAGTGCCAAGTCCTAACCACTAGACTGCCAGGGACTCCCCAATATTTATATAGTAGGATTTTACATTTCCTATAGATTTTAATTTTTCTTGTTGTAACCTTTCCTTTTCCTAAGAAACTCTCTTTTAGCATATCTTTTGGGGTCCTTTTTAAGAGTTTATGATGAACTCTTTTAGGCTTTGCTTGTCTGAGAAGTTCTTTATCTCCCTTCAATTTTAAATGATAATCTTGCTGAGTAATATATCTAGGTTGTAGGTGTTTTCCTTTCAGCACTTTAATACATCATACCAATCCCTGATTGCTTGCAGAGTTTCTACAGAATAATCCAGTGAGCTTTATGAGGCTTCACTTGCTGCCTTTAGAATTCTCCCTTTATCTTTAACCTTTCCCATTTTAGTTATGATATGTCTTGATGTACCTCTGTTTGGGTTCATTTTGTTTGGAACCCTCTATGTTTCCTGTCCTTGTATATCTGTTCTTCAGGTTTGGGAAAATTTCAGCCATAACTTCTTCAAATATATTTTCGACCCCTTTCTCTCTCCTCCTCCTTGGACCCTATAAGCAAATGTTAATATGTTTGATGTTGTCTTAGAGGTCCCTTAAACTCTTCCCATTTTTTTTAAATTTGTTTTTCTTTTTGTTGTTCTGATTGGGTGATTTCTATTATTTTGTCTTCCATACCACTTAAAAAGTGTTCTTCTGTATCACTAAGTCTGCTGTTCGTTCTTTCTACTGTATTTTTCATTTCAGTTATTGTATTCAGTTCTGACTTTTTTTTAGTTCCCTTGTTAAAGTTCTCACTGTGTTCATCTGTTCTTTTCCCAAGTCCGATTAGCGTTCTAATTAGTAGTACTTTGAATTCTTTATTTAGTAGATTATTTACCTGTGTCATTAGTTTTTTTTTTTTTTTTTCATGGATTTTGTCTTGTTCTTTCATTTGAAGCAAATTCTACTATCTTGTTATTTTGCTCACTTTTCTCTGTCTCTCTGAAACTTGGTGAAACAGTTACCTATTGCAGTCTTGTAGGGGTGTCTGTGTTGGGGCATCCCTAGTTAGTTCCACGTGCCTTTGGTAGGAGAGCTGGGTTTTATATGAACACGATTACATCTTCCTCCACGGAGTGCTGGCAACTTTCAGCTTCTTTGGGTCTAGGGATAGAGACAAATGGGCTGGAACCGAGTCAAGTGTGAGCTGGGGCTTCTCCTCTGCCCAGTGACCAGTACCACCGATTGTGGATGAGATCAGGTTCCATGTTGCTGGAATACAAGGCCTGAGGATCAGGTCTGAGCTGGCTCTGTTTTCTCTAAGTATGTGTGCTCCCCCTCCCAGCATTGGCACACTTGCCCCTGAGGGGGGCTGAAGCAAGAGGGGCACGTGTGGGCACTTGTCATGGATCGGGGTGCATGCCCTGGTGGTTCTGGCACCATTTTAGAATACCAGACTGCTGTTGATCCACCCACAGCGGTTGCCTTTCCCTGTTCAGATGCTGCGTCAGGCCTGAGCCAGCTCCACCCTCTACAACTACATTCTCCACAGCCAGGGCAGCCCTTGCCCTAATGTGGAGCTCTTCTGCAGAGCAGGGAGGGCCAGGGCAGATGCCCTGTGTGGGCTGGGCAGGCACCGTGGATGCCCTATTACCACTCAGAGTTCCGGACTGTTCCCAGTCCACCTCCTTTGCAAGCGCCAGCAACGATCGCCCCTGACCTGTTTGGATGCTGCCCCAGATCCAAGCTACCCCGGTCCCCTGCAACTGTGCACTTCCTTTGGCTAAGGCAGCCCTTGTTATAGTGTGGAGCTGTGCCACAGGATGAGCCCAAGCCAGTGGCCGCTCAGCTCGTCCAAGGTGTGTGCCGGGGTGGTAGTGGGAAACAGGCCAGAGACCTGCTTCCTCTGTCCTATTTCAGGAGTAAGCAAGCATATGCTCACTCTTGATAAGTGGAGTCTAGGTTTCTTAGAGCCCTGTCAGTCCCACTGGTTTTCACACCCGCTGAAGGGACTCACCTTCCCTTCCTGGTGTTGGACCCCAGGGATAGGGAGCTCAGTAGCTGGTTTCAGCTGATTATTCCCCCGGAAGGGCCTCTGGGCCTGTGTGCGCTTTCCTCTTCTGCGCCCTCTCTCAGAAGGATGGGCAATTGCACAGACTTGCTTCCCTTCCCGTGTTCTTCAGTGTCATGTCCATCTTTCTTACACCTTTGGTTATGGAAGAGTCTGAATGCCAGTCTCCAATTTGTTTTCAGTGAGAACTGCTCACACGTAGATGTATTTTTGATGTGTTAGTAGGGGGAAGTGAGCTCTGCATCCTCCTACTCTGCCATCTTGACCCCACCCAAGTTTTTGGTTAAATAAGTTCACAATTTAAAAAAGCAACTTTTGTTTAATTATCCTAGTTTTGCATATTTCAGAAGATGAGATAAACCAGGCAATTAGATAGTATTTCAGATAAGAATTTTTAAATTTGAAGTATAGTTGATTTATATTGCATTGGTTTCTGATATTGGAGAAGGAAATGGTAACCCACTCCAGTGTTCTTGCTTGGAGAACCCCAGGGACAGCAGAGCCTGGTGGGCTGCCATCTATGGGGTCGCACAGAGTCAGACGCAACTGAAGCGACTTAGCAGCAGCTGCAGCAGTTTCTGGTGTATAGCAAATTGATTCCGTTATACACATATATATTCTTTTTCATGTCTTTTCTGTTATAGGTTATTATAAATAAGATACTGAATATATAGTTCCTTGTGTTGTACAGTTGGACCTTGTTGTTTACCTACATTATATATAGTAGTTTGTATCTGCTCATCCCAAATTCCTAATTTTCTCTCCGTCTTGCTATTTTCCTTTTGATTTGTTTTCTGTGTCCATGAGTCTGTTTTGTTAATAAGTTCATTTGTGTCATATTTTAAATTCCACATATGAGCAATATCATACATTATCCTTCTCTGACTTATTTCACTTAGTATGATAAACCTTAGGTCTATCCATGTTGTTGCAAGTGGCATTATTTTATTTTTTCTGGCTCAGTCCATTGTGTGTGTGTGTGTGTGTGTGTGTGTGTGTACTACATCTTCTTTTTATTTATTTTTTAATTGTTTGGGGTGTAATTGCTTTACAGTGTTTTGTTAATTTCTGCTGTATGACAAAGTGAGTCAGCTATATGTATACATATCCCCTCCATCTTAGACTTCCCTTATCACCCCACTTTCTATCTGTTCATGTGTCAGTGGACATTTAGGTAGCTTCCATGTCTTGACTTTTGTAAATAGTGCTGCTTTGACATTGGGGTACATGTATCTTTTTGAAATTGAGTTTTCTCTGGATATATGCCCAGAAGCAGAGTAGCTCGATCATACGGTAGCTTTTGTTAAGAAACCGCCATGCTGTTTTCCATAGTGGCTGTACCAATTCACATTCCCACCAACAGTGTAAGAGGATTCTCTTTTCTGTACACCCTCTCCAGAGTTTATTATTTATTTATAGACTTTTTAATGATGGCCATTCTAACCAGTGAGAGGTGATTCCTCGTTGTAATTACAGTATACATTTCTCTGATAATTAATGGTGTTGCACATCAGATAAGAATTTTTAATTGAATAATTAAGGTTATACATATGCTGTGTAGCCTTATATCACCTGTATGTTTTAAAGTGCAGAATAAGCACCATTCCCAGGTAGTTAGAATATCAGCAGATTTCTCAAGATACTACATTCTGTCAGCAGTAAGCCCATGTTTTTCTGTAGCAGTAGAAATAAGATTATTCCTGTTTAGATCACATGTGCTAAGTTGCTTCAGTCATATCTGACTCTTTGAAACCCTGTGGATTGTAGCCTGCCAGGCTTCTCTGTCCATGGAATTCTCCAGGCAAGAATATTGGAGTGGGTAAGCTTTGCTCTCCTCCTGGGGATCTTCCTGACCCAGGATCAAACCCACAGCTCTTAAGTCTGCTGCATTTTCAGGCAGGGTCTTTACCACTAGCACCACGTGAGAAGCCCACATAAGAGACCACACTTAATGGGTCAGACCTGTTAGGAGTAGGAGAGCCTAGCAGGAGGTCAGAATAGGTCGCACAGCTGAGCTGCCTTTGGGTTCCCACAGTTTGAAGAGAAATGCCCTTGAGTAATAAAAAGGAGTTAATTACTGATTGCATGTGGATTTGAAGATCTCTAACATTCATTCTACATCTAAATATGCTTTCTTCTTATCTGCCAACAGGTACCACTGTAACTGCTTTACGATTATTTAAGAATCTACCTGTAAGAAAGCAATTTTACTCAACTGCTAAAAAATGTAAAGATGAATAAAAAAGATCCAAGATCTCCTTATAAGCTATGGTATACTTAAACCTGATGTAAGGATTGTTTTTATACATAACAAGGTAAGCATTATTGTACTTTCTACAGAATTTTTTGGTAGATGACATAGTAATGGGACAGTGCATTTTATCTAAATCAGAGTCTTTCAAAATTTGTCCACATTTGTTTAGTTTTTTTCTTTATTGTATAAAGAGCGTCTTTGTTACCTAACATCTATGTGAAATCTGATTGAACCTTTTATTTCTTAATTTCTAAGATAAGTTATTCCAAGAGACTTTTTCATCCAAGAAATGTTTGAGTGCTTCCTAAATAGGAAGATGACTGAGACTTGTTCTTTTCCTTTAAGAAGTTCACTGTTTAAAAACACAAACAAAAAAAAAAGTTCACTGTTTAGTGACATTTTCTACCTTTTATTTTAAGTGGTTTCTTCTTTGGAAGAGTTTTTTGTTTGCTTTTTAAAGGAAACTCTACCCATTTCTTTCCATTTTTCAAACAGGGCTGATGAGCTCTTGTTGCTTGATAAATTTTAGGGGAAAGGAAGGTTTACATATTTTCTGAATGTTCTGTTTCATAAAATTCCACATGTGCATCTCAAAGTATTTACTGTAAGGAGAGTAGAAGTTTGTAAACCTGGTGAGGAGTAGAGAGAGAACATTTACTGAGGGTGTGCACAGGGCCAGTACTGTGCTAGGTGCCTGAAACTCCACAGCAGTGGCCTAGTGAAGAGACGTTTTATCAACTTGCAGTGGTCCTCTGCACTGAACTTAGAGAGGTTTGCTCAGTATTGCACAGCTGGTAAACTGTTGAGATGGGTTTGAAACTTTACATGCCTACTGAGTGTAGATTCTTCACACTCTACTGTTTTGTCTTCCTATTTTAATACTATATTCCATTGTGTAGTTCTTTTCTACGTTTCAGAGCACTTACAATGACCTTGTAGGTTAGACAGCCTTACCTCTATTTGTATAGGGAACTTGAAGCTCAGAATGATCTAAGGAATTGTTTTTTTTTGTTAATAAATCTCCTTCTTAAGCATCAGCTAGCGGTTTTCCTGATTCTGTCTGTCTATTCATGGCTGTGGCGGGCCTTTGTTGTCGCATGGGCTTTTCTGCAGTTGCAGCGAGCAAGGGCTGCTCTCCAGTCACGATGTGTGGGCTTCTCATTTCAGTGGCTTATTTTGTGGCAGAACACAACTTCCCCGATGGCTCAGACAGTAAAGCATCTGTCTACAATGCGGGAAACCCGGGTTCGAGCCCTGGGTTGGGAAGATCCCCTGGAGAAGGAAATGGCAATCCACTCCAGTACTATTGCCTGGAAAATCCCATGGACAGAGGAGCCTGGCAGGCTGCAGTCTATGCGGTCGCAAAGAGTCGGACACGACTGAGCGACTTCTCTTCACTTCTTCATGAGCTTCAGGGCATGTGGGCTTCAGTAGTTGTGGCATGTGAGCTCAGTAGTGTTGGCTACCGAGCTCTAGAGCACAGGCTCAATAGTTTTGGCACATGGGCTTAGTTGATCTGTGGCGTGTAGAGTCTTCCTGGATCAGGTATCGAACCTGTGTCTGCTACGTTGGCAGGGAGATGAGGGAAGCCCCATTTTCTATTTTACAGTAAGTAATTCTACTGAGATCCGAGCGCTTTTTCATCCAGTTTTCTTTCTACTCCATGTCTTTTTGCTTGTTATTAAGAAGATTCCATATATTTTTTAATTTAATTATTTTTGGCTGCTCCAGGTCTTCATTGCTGCGAGCAGGCTTTCTCTAGTTGCAGGCCATGGGCTTCTCACTGCAGTGACTTCTCTTGTTGCAGCATGTGGGGTCTAGAGTGTGTAAGCTTAGTGGTTATGGCGTGTGGGCTCAGTAGTTGTGCCGTATGTGCTTAGTTGCCTCGCAGCACATGGAATCTTTCTAGACCAGGGATCGAACCCATGTCCCCTGCCTTGGCAGGCAGCTTCTTAACCACTGGACCACCAGGGAAGTCCAAGAAGATTCTCATATTAAACCAAGTTACAGTGGAATATTTATGATCAGATTTTTAGTCATCTTAAAAAAATAAAAAAGAAAGAAAAACATTAAGAATAGTCAGCCACCTGTTACTGCTGGCATAGAGCTCAACCAAATGATACCTTGAAATCTCTTCCAGCTCTATCATGCTAGAATTCCTCAGGATGTTGATGGATGGAGGCTCATCCTGCTAATATAAATAACCCTATGACCTCTTGATCCAAAGAACATTTCATTATTAAAAGTTGAATGTACCCAAGTTAAGAAAATATCAAAGGCAAAAGAAACAATGATCAGGAGAAGAAAACAGATGATGAAAGGTAAAACATATAGACAAGAGCTACATTTTTATAGCAGAATAGTGACTGCAACCAAAGAGAAAAGTTTTGAGGAAGAGAAAACAGAAGAATAAAATAAGATTATTGTCTAATGTAATGGAGACGACTATTTGAAGCCAAATATATATCTTCTAAACTTAGGATAAGTTTATTATATTATTTTCCCAACCTGTGTAAGATCATCAGTGTAGGTATTTTCTTTTGAAAATGGAAAGTAGTATTTTCCAGTACAATATATTTTATGATTTTTCAAGTATACCATACCTGAGCTTATATTGAGCAAACACAGGTCTCTCAGTGGCCTTCAGTAATTTCAGATGCAGTGTAAATTTTGGAGAGTATTGCACCACTGAAGTAATGTAAGGCTCACTGAAGTAATGTAAGGCTAGCAAAAGTCTTGCAGTAAAATTACAAATCAGTTTGTGGACAGGAAGAGCCACATGAAAAGCTTAAAGGAAGGTAAAACCTTCAAGTGGAAAATAGCACATGAAATAGTTTTATAATAATTGTGGACATAGTATGTTTAGTCTTTGTTTAATCAAAAGTTTCATCAGGCATCTTTTTTTTTAATGTACATGCTGAGTTAACTGGCTATGCCTTCCTCTTGGGGAATTTGACATTTCTGAAGGTGCAAGTACTGTAAGCAAAATGTCACCATCTTGGCATCAGTTTTTAGCGTTGAGTATCTAAATAGAGCTAGATTATGAGATCGAAGATAGTGCTGTATTTAAAAGTTTCTTATGACTTTAAAATAAATTGTGCCTGCTAATATAGCCCAAATAAAGTCTTGTAGTAAAATTAAGTATTACCTACACAAGGAAATCATGGGCTCAGTTATATTTCTAAGCTTTTTTCTTTTAGTATAAATTATTATTTCCTCCTTTATTTCTTAATATGCTGTTGTGCCTCAAATGTTAAATATATTAAGTTCCAAAAATAGCATCAACACATTATCATAAATCTCTTTGAACATTGAGTTCTGCTCTACTCTTATAAACATGCTTATGTTTGTCATACTTTATGTGCTTTTCTGAGAAATTTTTTTTTTGCCTTAGCTTAAAATTTAAACATGGCGATATTGGTTTCTCTTCTTTATTTGAAAATTTTTTCTGTGTTACAAACAAACAATCATATTGCACATAATATGAGAAGTACTATTGCTATTTTGACATCTTGGATTAGTGTTCCTTCTTTTTATGAAGGTTTATAACCTGCCAAGACATTCTTTGAATACTGATAATGTTGATGTTCTTGCCAGTATGGTTATGTTAGAAAGAGGTATTTTTCTTCTTTCATCACCATGTTCCTTGAAAGCATATTGAATAATGAGACAGCCAAAGGGAAATAATTTACAAGTGGATTCAGTGACTTTATTTAAAGTAGATTTTATTTGGAGAAATGCTAGAGTCATTCCTTAGATAAGCACTACAGTCCTCAGCCTTAGTTTTGTAACTGAATCCCTGTGAGGTCCTGCTATATGTATTTTTCATTTATAAAATAGTTATTTCACAGAATTAGGAGTTTTTCTTAATTTGGTAAGATCTGAAACCCACTTACTATTAGCTGTTTCATATGTTCATGAGTAATTTTATAGAGTACTAGTTCAAACATAATGATAAATATGTGATTTCAAATAATGGATACTTTAATACTTCATCCTTGTTGATTTTGGGGAATATTTTTCTTGCCTAAATTATCATTTGTGTTTTTAAAAATTATTTTGAATTTAATTCGTCTTGATAATTAGAGGCCCACTGGTATTGCAAAAGCTGAATTGGATATTATGGATATAAGGTCTTTCTGTTATAAGAGGAAAATGAATTAATGGCTTTTTGCCTATCTCTCCTTTATATGACATGACTGACTGTTAAGGCTTATTGAGATCAGTTTGTTTATTTTTGAAGTCTGGAAGAATAATGACTAAGAATGAGAAAGAAGGGACATATTTATTGGGTAATAAACTGAAGATAAATAAGTGGTAGTTTATAATCTGTATCCCATACATTTGTGGTAATCCCTTTGTTCATTTTATTCTACTTTGCATCTTTTAGCCTTTTACTCATATTCTGTGAATGTCCCAATTTTGTTTGACCTGTGCTGTGAGGAATCAAGGAAAAGTCTTTTGCCCATAACTGGACCAGTGTTAAAAGCCTCTCCAGTGTTGTGGAGGCAGTATAATTAAAGAGAAATTTCGGTTCAGGATTATGGTTTGAATGTGCCTTTCTTCTGAAGAATATATCCCTCCAGTTCCAACCTTGAAAGTTTGGGTGGAATTGTTTTTATTTCTTTTTTCATTAGTGAAAGTGAGTGTTCCTTCAGATATGTTTTAAGGTTATGTAAATGTAAAGTCACTCAGTCGTGTCCGACTCTTTGTGACCCCATGGACTGCAGCCCACCAGGCTCCTCAGTCCATGAGATTCTCCAAGCAAGAATACTGGAGTGGTTTGCCATTTCCTTCTCCAGGTGATCTTCCTGACCCAGGGATCGAACCCGGGTCTCCGGCATTGGAGGCAAACACTTTATGATTGGTTGTTTGTCTTTTGATTTGTTTTTACTTGCAAATTAAGGATAAAATTTTTAATGGTTCTCATGTTTTCTTCTTTGTTACATTAAATTCTTTTACTTTTCACCTGACTTCTGAGAAATACTGTATAGAAAATATGAGAGACATATATAAATCAAATTTTAGTTTAGTTGATTTCTAATTTTGATGTTTGCTGACACTATTTTTAAGAAATCTTTAAAGCCTTCCCCTTCCCTCAGCAAGACTTATTCTGTAACTTTTTCCATAGCATTTTCTCTATTCCTATTATATGATTTTTGCTTTATTGGAAATGATTTGCATTCTCTCTCCCTGTCCCAACAGCCTTTTGTGGAAGGGGGGGCTGCATTTTACTTATATCTGTTTTCCTTTTAATTCTCACTTAGTATTACAATATACTGAGTACGGATCATAAAAAAGAATGAAATAATGCCATAGAGGTTATCATACTAAGTGAAGTAAGCCAGAAAGAGAAAGACAGATACTGTATGATGCAGCTTATATGTGGCATATAGACTATGACATAGATGAACTTCCCTGTGAAACAGAGCAGACTCACAAAGAAAACAAATTTGTGGTTGCCAGGTGGGAGTGGGGTGTGGGGGAGGGATAGATTGGCAGTTGGTAATCATAAGTTTGTTTTCTATTTTCTGTGGGATCTATTTCTGTTTTGTATATAAGTTCATTTGTATTTTTTTTTTAGATTTCACATATAAGCAATGCCACATAATATTTGTCTTTCTCTGACTCACTTAACTTCACTTAGTATGATAATCTCTAAGTCCATCCATGTTTCTGCAAATGCCTTATTTCATGCCTTTTCATGGCTGAGTAATATTCCAACTTTAGGTCTTAGTGTATATATATATATATATATACACACACACACACACACACAAATGGGACCTAACAAAGCTTTTGCACAACAAAGGAAACCATAAACAAAACAAAAAGACAACCTATAGAATGGGAGAAAATATTTACAAATGATGTGACTGATAAGGGATTAATCTCCTAAATGTACAGAGAACTCATATACTCATTATCAAACAAAAGAAACAAACTGCCTAATCAAAAAATGGGCAAAAGATCTAAGACATTTCTCCAAAGAAGACATACAGAGATGACCAAAATGCACATGAGAAAATGCTTAACATTGCCAATTATTAGAGACATGCAAGTCAGAATGACTAGTACCACTTTAAACTCATGATCACTAATCTTAGTACTGCCTGTAGTCATACTGTGTTTCTGTAGTCCATTTTCTCTCCTGGTCTCCTGTATCCACAGTGCTTTAAGCCAATTTTACTGTATAAGCAAATCACCTGGGCATCTTGTTAACAGAACAGATTCTGATTTAGTAGCTCAGTGAGGACTTGAGATTCATTTCCAACCAGTGTCCAGTTGGTACAGTTGCTGCTGGTCCATGATCCATGTTGAGTTGCAAAATCCCAAAGAGCTATTTCATCTCTCTTCTCAATCAAGTCTTTCTTCCCTGTCTTCACTCGATCTTACAACCTATTTTACTGAGAAAATTGAAAGAACTTTTATAAACTACCACCTGTCTGTAATTGTGCCCATAACATTCAACCTTCTCTTCTATTATTATAGATGTATGCCTCATGTTTTTAGGCAAGGCCGATTCCTTCACTTGGGCTAAGCTTCTTATAAGTGTCTGTATTACTGTCTCTAATTAGCTTTCTTCCCCTTCTTTCTCGAACCCACTCGAGTCAGACTTTCTCTTTCTACCACTCCACCAAAACTACTTTTACCAAGGTCACCACTGACTTTCAGATTTCTGAATCCAGTGGTCATTTCTCAGATTTTATCTTACTTAACATTTACCACAGTTGATCTCTTCATCCTTGAAACACTTTCACTTGGCTTCTAGGTCAATACACATCCTTGTTTTTTCCCTCATCTTTCTACCATTTGTTATCAGTCTTCTGGTTCCACTTCATATCCTAACGTGTAAGCATTTAGTATCCTGTGGCTCAGTTGTGGAGTTTATGTATATAATTCATTCTCACATATGTGTGTGTATATATATTTATACAATGTAAATGTATGTATTCATTTTCTTGGTAAATGCATCTCATGTTTCTGGGTGTCATTTATATACTGATGAGTCCTCAGTTTTTATCTCCATGCTATAACTTTCCTGAACTCCAAACTCATAGATCTAACTACCTCCCCAGATTTCTCTTTGTTTAGTAATAAGCTCCTCACATTTAATATGACAAACAGTAAAGCTCCCACCTTGTCTCTCAGAATTGCTCTTTACATATCCTTCCCCATCAGTATATGAGAACTCTGTCTTTTCTGTTGGCAAACCAAAACGCTTAGGTTTATCCTTAACTACTGATTCTCGCACACTTTAATCTGATAAAGTAAATTCTGCTGGTCTGCATTCAAAATACATCTAAAATCTAACGCTCTTCACCACGTGTGTGACTACCAGCATGATCCAAGCCACTGTGGTCGCTCACCTGGATTTTTGTAATAATATTCTCATTGGTTCTCCGCACTTCCTACCTTGCTGTCTTTATTCTGAGCCTAACAACTGGAGTGATTCTGTAAAAGAAATCCTGTGGACTGTAGCATGCCAGATTCTTCTTTCCATGAGGTTTCCCAGGCAATCATACTGGAATGGGTTGCCATTTCCTTCTTCAGGGGTTTTCCTGATCCAAGGATCAAACCTGTGTGTCCTGCATCGTGGGCAGATTCTTTACTGCTGAGGCACCTGGAAGTTTAGTAAACCTTTTTTGTAAAGAGCCACAGTATAAATATTTGGGGTTTTCTAACTCACACAGTTTGCCTCACAACTGTTCAGCTCTGCTGTTGTAGCATGAAAGTAAAGGTATTAAAACTTTACTTTAAAAAGCAGGTGGTAGGTTGGATTCGGTCCTTACGGTATAGTTTGCTGACGTGTCCCTAGTGCTGACAGTTGTACTTCATGTAGGTGCTCAAAAAATATACGTTAAATTAATGAGTGTGATCAAGGGTTGAGAGCACGCAGGACGGGAGCATTCCATCCCATCAGTGGCACCAGCCCATACTGGATTGTTAACATGGACATTTAAAGCACCAAAGATACAGGGGTAGATGATATCAATAGAATTAAAAATAACAACTGGAACAGAGAGGGGCAAAACATCAAGCATCAACTTTTATACTCAGACCTTTCCCTTTCTTTCTGGAGGCCTGCTTGAAAGTCACAGAAGAGGGAGGGCTGACTTTAGCCACTTGGCAGGTGGGTGTTTGATTCAGTGGAGTAGGACAACCTGTCAAAGTGTTCTCACCTAGGATTCCACAGTTGGGTGGGTCATGGGCTGATTTTACTACAGTATACTTTGCTAATATGGATAAATGGATCAAGATCATTCTAGATATAGGAATAGTATGAATATATATGTAGGTAGGAAAGTATTTAGAGCAGTGAATAAGTCAAGTTATGTGAATAGGTATTTTATGTAAAGGAGTACAGGAAGATAAATCCTGAAAGACTATTTGAGTCTAGATTATAAAGGGTCTTTAATGCTGCTGCTGCTGCTGCTGCTGCTAAGTCGCTTCAGTCGTGTCCGACTCTGTGCAACCCCATAGACGGTAGCCCACCAGGCTCCCCTGTCCCTGGGATTCAAATTGGGAGTAGGGAAGTGACTTGATCAAGATGTTACCTGTGGCGGTTAGTTTGGTAGTAATGTGCTGGGAGGAATTATAGGAAGCTATAAGCAGAGACCTTAGTTAGGAAGCTATGACAAAAATCCAGACACTATGTGGCTGAATCAGGATAAACAGATTGGGCATGGAAAACAAAGAGAGTGACCACTATTGTAAGGAAGAATCCATGAGATAATGACTGCATGTAGATAATGAAGATACAGGGGTGAGGATGCCTGATTTATGTAACTTAGATGCCTAGGAAAATGGTAATATTACATTCCTGTTTTATTCCTGAATGGGTGCATCTGTCTTTCTTCTCCAGTATGTAGCACCTTCATGAATTCCCTGGTGGCTCAGAAGGTAAAGAATCTGCCTGCAATGCAAGAGACCTGGATGTGATCCCTGGGTTAGGAAGATAACCCTGGAGAAGGGAATGGCTGCCCATCCCAGTATTCTTAGCTGGAGAATTCCACAGACAGAGGAGCCTGGTGGGCTACAGTCCATGTGGTTTTAAAGAGTTGGACACGACTGAGGGACAATGCACTCATGAATTACTCCAGCATAATTTTGATTTCTCTCCAGAAAGAACGTAATAGAATCAAGCAAAACTTTGGAAGTGAAGTTATTTGTTACCTCATAACAAAGTTTTTGTTGACTAGGCTGTTAAGAAAGAAAAGCTGATCAACTCCAGACTGGATATTATTTGTTAGCTTTAAAACTTGTTGCTTGTTTTTTAAATAAAGGACAGAATTAGGAAAATAAAGAACCATAAGGTAATTGTTGGGATATTTGCCTGAACAGGATGTATGGGAAAAGAAATGCCATCAACTCAGCACCAGGGAACCAGCTGATTGATTATAGGAGTGTTGGCAGCTCAGAATCTGTGGGTTTGGTCTTCTTTTCTCTTTTTTTCAGTATTATTGTATTAAGAACACTTAACATAAGATCTACACACTTAACAAATTTTTAAGTGTACAATATAGTATTGTTGAGTAGAGATATGTTGTACAGCAGGTCTCTGGAACTTACAAACCCTAACTGAAACTTTATGCCTATTTGTTAGTAACTTCCAATTTTTTCCTACCCCTAGTCCTAGTCTTCCCTGGTGGCTCAGATGGTAAAGTGTCTGCCTATAATGCGGGAGACCCGGGTTCAATCCCTGGGTTGGGAAGATCCCCTAGAGAAGGCAATGGCACCCCACTCCAGTACTCTTGCCTGGAGAATCCCATGGATGGAGGAGCCTGGTAGGCTACAGTCCATGGAGTCGCAGAGTCGGACACGACTGAGCGACTTCACTTTCACTTTCAGTCCTTGTTAATCACCATTCGACTCTTTGATGCTATGAATTTGTCCATTTTATATGCCTCATATATATGGAATCATGCAGTATTTGTCTTTCTGTGACTAGTTTATTTCACTTGGCATAATGTTCCTCATGGTTCATTCATGTTGTCACATGTTGTAGAATTTCCTTCTGTTTTGAGGCTGAATAATATTTCATTGTATGTATATAATACATTTCCTTTATCCATTCATCCATCAGTGAACACTTAGGGTGTTTCCACATCTTGGTCATTGTAAATAGTGCTGCAGTGAACATGGGAATGCTAATATCTCTTTGAGATTTGCCTTCAAATCTTTTGGAAAATACCCAGATATTGATATCTAGGTCATATGATAATTCTATTTTTAATATTTGGGGGTATCTCCATACTGTTTTTCATATCAGCTGCACCATTTTGCATCTCCACAAACAATAAAGGGTTCTAGTTTCTCCACCAATATTTTTGCCAGTACTTGTTGTCTTTCGTTTTTTTGTTTGTTTGTTTTTTGGTAATAGCTATCCTGACAGGTATGAGGTGATACCTCTTTGTGCTTTTGATTTGCATTTCAGTGATATTGAGCATTTTTCATATCCTGTTGACCATTTGTATTTCTTCTTTGGAGAAATGTCTATTTAAATCCTTAGCCTGTTTTTTTGTTGGATTATTAGATTTTTTTTTTTGTTTTTGAGTTGTAGGAGTACTTTGTATATTTTGGAAATTAATCATCAGGTGTATAGTTTGTAAATGTTTTCTCCCATTTCATAGTTTGCCTTTTCACTTTGTTGATTGTTTCCTCTGTTGTGCAGGAGCTTCTTTATATTATGTAGTCCCACTTGACTATTTTTGCTTTTTGTTGCTTGCACTTTTGGTGTAATATCCAGGAAATCATTGTCAGGACCAGTGTCATAAAGCATTTCTTGTGTGTTCTTTTCTAGTTTTACAGTTTTAGGTGTTTGTTTATGTCTTTAATCTGTTTTGAGTTGATTTTTATGTGTGGAGTGATAAAAGGGTCCAACTTTTGCATGAGGATATCCAGTTTTCTCAACACTGTCTATTGAAGAAGCTAACCTTTCCTCACTGTATTTTTGCCCCTTATCAGACATCAGTTGACCTTATATGCATGGATGTTTTACTGGGCTCTCTATTTTTTCTGTTGGTATTTATGTCTGTCTGTATGCTGCCATACTGTTTTGATTATTGTAGCTTTTTAATCTATTTCAGCCTCAGGACCTGTGATGCCTCTTAGCTTTGTTCTTCTTTCTCAGGAATCATTTGACTATTCATGCTTTTTTATAGTTCCGTATGAGTTTTAGAATTGTGTTTTTCTACTTCTGTAAAAAATACCACTAGGTTTTTTTTTTTAAAAAAAACAGGGATTGCATTAAATCTGTAGATCAGTTTGAGTGGTAAAGAAATTTTAACGCTATTAAGTCTTCAAATACATGAGCACAGAGTGCCTTTCCATTTGCATCATCTTTAGTTTCTTTCAGTAGTATTTGGTAGTTTTTATCATCATACAGGTCTTGTTAAATTTATTTCTAAGTATTTTTTTCCTCTTGTGCTATTGTTGATAAGGTTGTTTGTCTAATTTCCTTTTCAGATAATTCATTGTTAGTGAATAGAAACACAACCAATTTTTGTATCAATTTTGTATACTGTAACTTTATTGAATTTATTAGTTCTAACAGGGTTTTTATGGAGTCTTTAGGGTTTTCTAGAAATAGGACCTTGTCATCAGGAAACAGGGATGACTTCACTTATTCTTTTCTCATTTGGATCCCTTTTATTGATTTATCTTTTTCTTGCCTAATTGCTCTGGCTAGGCCTTTTAGAACTCTGATGAATAGAAATAGCAGTATGGGTATCCTTGCCCTTGTTACTGTGCTCAAAGGTAAAGCTTTCAGGTTTTCACTGCTGAGTACTGTGGGCTTTACCTAGATGGCTTTTATTATTTTGAATTTCTTTCCTTCTGTGGGCTTCCCTGGTGGATCAGCAGGTAAAGCGTCTGCTTGCAATGCAGGAGACCTGGATTGGATCCTTGGGTCGGGGAGATCCCCTGGAGAAGGAAATGGCAACCCACTCCAGTACTCTTACCTGGAAAATGCTGTGGATGGAGGAGCCTGGTAGGCTACAGTTGGTGGGATCACAGAGAGTTGTACACAACTGAGCAACATCACTTCCTTCTATTCCTAGTTTGTTGAATGCTTTTAATTGTGAAGGTTCTTTCAGTTTTGTCTAAGGTTTTTTTTCTGCATCTGTTCAGATGATCATGAGATTTTTATCCTTTATTTTGTTAGTATGGTGTATTACATTAATTGAAATGGATATGTTGAACCATCCTTGCATCCTAGAGATAAATCTCGTTTGACCATGGTGTATATCTTTTTAATATGCTCTTGGTTTGATTTCTAGTATTTTGTTGAGAACATTTGCATCTGTATTTATCAGGGATGTTGATCAGTTGCTTTCTGATAGTGTTCTTGTCTGGCTTTGATATCAAGATAATGCTGGCTTGATAAAATGAATTTGGAAGTTTTCTTCCTTCCTTCCTCTTCCTTCTTATTCAGTTTTTAGGAAGAGTTTGAGAAGAATTTATGTTACTTTAAATGTTTGGTAGAATTCACCAGTGATGCCATCTGATCCTAGAATTTTCTTTCTTGGAAAGAAAGAAATTTTCTTCCAAGAAGGAATTTTCTTTCTTGGAAGGTATTTGATTACTAATTCAAGCTTCATACTAGTTATAAGTTTCTTCAGGCTTTTTCTTCTTTCATAATAACTTAATCTTGATATGTTGAATGTTTCTAGGAATTGAGTCTTTCTTGTAGGTTATCCAATTTGTTGTCATATAATTGTTAATATTGTCTCAAGATTATTTTTATTTCTGTGATATTAGTTATATTTCTTCACTTTCAGTATTATTTATTTGAATGTATTTTTCTTAGACTAGCTAATAAGGGTTTGTTAATTGTGTCTCATTTAAAAAAAACAACTCAGTTTTGTTGATTTCTTTTTATGTTTTTTTCTATTTTATATCTTGTTTATTTTCCACACTAATGTTTATTTTTTTTTCTTTTCCTATCTTTAGGCTTAGTTTTTATCTTTTTGTCCTTTTTGTCTTTCTAGTTCTTTGAGCTATATAGTTAGGGTGTTTATATGACATCTTTCTTTTTTAAAGTAAGTGTTTTTCTGTGAACTTCCCTCTTAGTACTGCTTTTGCTGCTCCCTTAACTTTTGGTATGTTGTATTATCATTTTCCCTTGTCTCAAGGTATTTTATAACTTCCTTTTTTTATTTTTTCTTTGACCCAGTGGTTGTTCAAGAGTATGTTGTTCAATTCCACATATTGTGAATGTGTTCCTTTTTCTATTGATTTTTAGTTTCATTGCATTGTGATCAGAAAAGTACTTGGTATGTTTCAACTTTTTAAAATTTTTAAGACTTGTTTTGTGACCTGACATATGATCTACGCTGGAGAAGAATCCTCTTGAGCTTGGGAAGAATGTGTATTCTGGTGCTGTTGGGTTGAATGTTCTCCATATATCTGTTAGGTCCATTTGATCTGTATTGTTGTTCAAATCCTTTGTTTCCTTACTGATTTTCTGTCTATTATTGGTCTTGATCTGAAAAAAGAAAAACTAGAGAAGCATGTAAAGGGTGGAGTTGCATTGCAGAAGAGATGGTTTGGGTGGCTTCCTTTAGAACATGTTAGGGAGAAGAAAGAGTTGGTTTGGAGAGAAAAACTCTCTTGAAAAACAAAATGTAATAGGAAGATATTCTATTCAGTGCACATAAAGAGGAAAAGCTGAAATCAAATATCATATAAAGCAGTACCAGCTTGACTTGCAAATAACCTTTTCTGTATGGTTAAATATGGGAGGGTATAATGATTGCTGCAGAGATCCAAGATTAAGGAGCTGATGAGATGGGACTTACCCCAGTGGTCCAGTGGCTAGGACTCTGTGCTCCCAATTTCAGGGGGCTTGGGTTTTATCCCTGGTTGGGGAACTAGATCTCACATGCATAACTAAGACCCAACAGCCAAATAAATAAATATATATTAAAAAGAGCCTAGCAGAAAGACTGATCTGAAAGATTTTTGCAAACAGTATTAAGAATACAAGTAATTTGAAAGCAGTTATTAAACTCTGGTTGGATTCAAAAAGGATTTTCAGAATAGGTGGTTTTAGAACTGATTCTTGAGAAAGACTCAGTGGGCAAAAGTATTAAAAGCATATGCAAGGTCAAGGAGTCATGAGAGATCAGAGAAAGCTGCTATAAGAAAGAAAGAGATGAGGCTGGAAGGGTTGAGTCTGAACTCTAAAGAATCTTTTGGACTTTACATGAGAATATGAACTTCTTGCCGGATGGTGAATGGAAACAAAATAAGGACATGTAGGAACTTCCCTGGAGGTCCAGTGGTTATGCTTTGCCTTCCAGTGCAGGGGCTGTGCATTCAGTCCCTACTCAGGGATCTGGGATCCCACATGCCTTATGGTTGAGAAACCGAAACATAAATACAAACAATATTGTAATAAATTCAACAAAGACTTTAAAAATGGTCCACATAAAAAATTCTTTTAAAAACTTTAAGGACATTTAGTAGGAGACTAACAGACAAGGATAATTCTTATGGCATTTAAAGAATGGACCCAATTACGTTTTGTAGTTGTGTAACAGAACAAGCTGGTTCAATAGTCCAGGCAATTGCACAGAGTATGTATAAGAGGTTATGGGCAAGAAAAACATTTGTGATGTAGATAAGATTTGATTAGCAATTGAAAATAATATTTCTTGCTTTAAAGACCACAAAGAGTATCTACAGTCTCCCTTTGAAAGTTATACAAAAATTAACTTACATTTTCAAGTTTTTGCTTAAATTTTTGACTTTTTTTTACATGAATCAGAAAGTATGAAATAGGTAGAATGAAAAAATATTATGCATAATGTATTCCAAAACATGAATATAAAATAAACAATAAGCAGAGTAAAGTAGGTGTTAGAGATTTTATTTCTTTTTCTTAAAGGGGGAGGGAGTGGTCTTTATTTTTTTTTCTTTATGGTTGTACCATGGGTTTGTGGGATCTTAGTTCCCTGACCAGGGTTGAACTTGGGCCCCCTCACTGAAAGCGCTAAGTCCTAGCCGCTGGACTGTCAGGGAATTCCTGCATAAGAGGCTTTAAATTTTGAATGCTCTAAGTAAATTTTACCAATTTTGAACTCTGGGCTACTTAGTAAGAATGAAATTATATTCATCCTTATTGTGTTAATAGAATGTGATATTCTTTTAACAATAGTATTGGTATTATGATGGAATAATATTAATTTTACACCAGACTCAAAAACATTCAGCAATAAAGTTTCTATAAACTTCAATAGCTAGTGTTGTTATATTGCCAATATAAAAAGAATCTTTTCTTATATTGTGTTTTTGCCCCTGTTCTTTTTGAACCGTTCAGTGCAAATACATGTCCAAGAGTAGGTAGCAATATATGCAGATCCAGTTACATTAACTAGCAAGACCATGGAAGTAGTTAATACTTCTGACTTTTAAGAGATTGAAACATGAACTTCTTAGTACATCTCTGCAGATAATTTGCGTGAAAAGTTTGGTTGCACGCTTCACCAATATATATATGACTTCATATTCTAGGAGTCACCTTTGCTCAGGCAGTCTTATTAGCATTACAGTTTTTGGTTAATTGTGCATTATCTTTGTGTAACCTGCTTTTTCCCATTATCACAAATGGCTTTCACAGTTGAGCTTTACTAATTAAATACTGAATATTCTCATCTAGCTTCAGATAGTGTATGTCAATGAAGTAGAAACAGTGGTAAGATATATTTGGGTAACTTCAATCAATTACATCATATGCATGTAATAATATATTTTTTATTGAGATGTTTTTGCTCTGTCATCATACTGACTAGAGTCAGATTCTTACTTGGCACATCCAGATGCTCTAGCTTTGTGTGACCTAGATAGAAAACATATGGGGGTATGTGTGTGTATTTTTAGCACATGTTAAGCTGTCAGCCCGGAGAAGGCAATGGCACCCCACTCCAGTACTCTTACCTGGAAAATCCCATGGACGGAGGAGCCTGGTGGGCTGCAGTCCATAGGGTCGCTAAGATAGTCGGACACGACTGAGCGACTTCACTTTCACTTTCATGCATTGGAGAAGGAAATGGCAACCTACTCTAGTATTCTTGCCTGAAGAATCCCAGGGACGGGGGAGCCTGGTGGGCTGCCATCTATGAGGTCTCACAGAGCCGGACACAACTGAAGCGACTTAACAGCAGCAGCAACAGCAGCAAGCTATCAGCCTAATGGCAGAATATATGAAAAACTTCTGGAAATGAACAGATCTGTATTTTAGAAAATAATGCAGGATTCGTGAAATGGTGAGGAAAGAAAACTAAAAACTATTTGCTGTAAAAAATGTAGCATTTAAAAATTCTGTTATTTTTATATCCTTAGCTTTTTAATGACTACCTTTTATTGTTTAGTTCTTTAATAATAAGTCCCATTTTTAAAATGAATCTTAATTGCCTAAGTAATGGTGAAAGTTTAATTTATTGGCAGACTTCTTTATTGTTAGCCTAACTATAAATACTTAGAAAACGCTTCTTAATCAGCCCACTTGATCTGATGCAATTAATTGCCAGTGTGAAATAATGCTCTGGAACTACTAGCAGTATTTACTTAAATTTTTTTTTTCACATTCAGTGGTTCTTGTGTTTCATACCTGGTTTAGAACCCATTTCCTCGAGTGATCATTTTACAGTGCTGTACACTAACTTCTTAGCAGGTCAGGCAGTGCATTAGCATCTTTGCATTAATCAGCAGCTAAGATTCATATCTGAAGCATCACTAATACAAACTAAAATGCATAATATGTTTCCATTAGAAGTATCACAGGTTTTATAGCTATATTAAGTGCAGGAATTTGAAAACATTAGTTTTCTTGAAATATTTTCATATCTACTCATTTTAAATACATTCTGTAGGTATATATGAATCACAGAGCTAGCATAGCTTTAAAGAGAGAACTTTTCTGTGAATAAGTTTTTATTGCTCAGCTACTCTTTGTTAAAAATAACTTGTGATATTAGAAAGTGTGAAGAAGATGACATTTAATTTCTATGCAGTTGCAGATTATTCAGAATCTTAACCTACTTTCTCTTGTTTTAAGCACTGTTCCTTAAATCAGCAGCTCCTGGCTGGCTTAAAATAATAGCCATAATAGCAAAAGCCAGCACCTCTTAGTTTTTTTACACTTACACACACACAAACACAAAGATGTGTGGAGCAAATGAAAAGATTACAGTCTGGCAGTCTCTCAAAAAATAAACAGAGTTGCCACTTTACTTAGCTGTTTCATTCCTCGGTATATACACAAGAAAAACGTACGTCACACAGAAACATTACATGAACGTTTATAGCAGCATCTTTCATAAGAATCCAAAAGTGGGAGCAGCCCACATGTCCTAATAAGAAGCAGCAATATTTCAAATGTATGTCCACATGGGGGAATATTATTTAGCCATTAAAAAGGAATGAAATCCTGACAAATGTCCAGGGTCAGCCAGCTTCACAGGTGAATTTTAACATTTAAAGGAAAATTAACACTTATCCTTCTCAAACTGTCTCCAATAAAGGAAGAAGGAATGCTTGCAAACTCATTCTAGAAGACCAGACTCACCCTGATACCAAAATTAGATAAAAGCACTAGAAAAAGAAGAAAATTATAGGTCAGTATCAGTGATGAACATAGATGCAAAAATCTTCAATGAAATTTTAGCAACCAAATTTAGCAATATGTTAAATGGATCATACACCATGATCAGATGTAATTTATCTCAGAAGTGCAAGAATGATTCAGTATCCATGCTTCAATCAGTGTGATATACCACATTAACAAATTGAAGGATAAAATTATATGATCATCTCAACAGGTGCAAAAAAAGCTATTCACAAAATTCAACATTCAAGTATTAAAAAAAAAAAATTCTCAACAAAGTAGGTACAGAGAGAACGTACCTCACCTTGATAAAGGCCATACAAAACAATCTCACAGCTAGTATCATACTCAAAGGTGAAAATCTGACAGATTTTCCTCTAAGATCAGGAATAGGACAAGATTGCCCACTCTCACCATTTTTATTCAACATAGGATTGGAAGTCTTAGCCACAGCAGTTAGATAAGAAAAAGAATCCAAATTGGAAAGAAGTAAAACTTTGACTTTTTGTGTATGCTACTGCTGCTAAGTCACTTTAGTCATGTCTGACTCTGTGCAACCCCATAGATGGCAGCTCATGGGGCTCCCCCATCACTGGGATTCTCCAGGCAAGAACACTGGAGTGGGTTGCCATTTTCTTCTCTAATGCATGAAAATGAAAAGTGAAAGTAAAGTCGCTCAGTTGTGTCCGACTCTTCGCAACCCCATGGACTGCAGCCCACCAGGCTCCTCCATCCATGGGATCCTCCAGGCAACTGGAGTGTATGATATATACTATATGTAGAAGATCCTAAAGATGCCCCCAGAAAACTACAAAAACTAATAAATAACTTCAGTGAAATTGTAGGTTGCAAAATTCACTTTCATAAACCTGTTGCATATCTATACATTCACAGTAAACTATCAGAAAGGGAAATAAAACGACCCCATTTATAATTGCATCAAAAAGAATAAAATGCCCAGAAATAAATCTAACCAAGGAGGTAATAAAAACCTGTACTCCAAAAACTAGAAGATAGTGATGAAAGAAATTGAAGACTACACAAACAAATGGAAAGATAAAACATGTTCATGGATTGGAAGAATCAGTACTTTTAAATGACCAGACTTCCCAAAGCAGTTTATGAATCAGTGCAATCCCTATCAAAATACCAATGGCATTTTTCACAGAACTAGAAGAAATAATTCTAAATTATGTATGGAAACACAGAAGACAAAATAACCAAAACAGTCTTAAGAAGAACAAAGCTGGAGTTATCATGCTCCTTGATTTTATGCTATACTACAAAGCTACAGTAATCAAAAAAATATGGTGTTGGCATGAAACCAGACCCAAAGGTCAATGGAAGACAATAGAGTCCAGAAATGAACCCACAAGTACATGGCCATTTGATCTACAACAAAGGAGATAAGAATATACAGGGAAAAGACAGTCCCTTTAATATATGGTCTTGGGAAAACTAGACAGCTACTTGAAAAAGAATCAACTAGACTACTGTTTCACACAGTTTACAAAAATAAACTCAAAATGAATAAGAGTTACATGTAAGATGTGAAGCCATAAAACTCCTAGAAGAAAACAAGCAGCACACTCATTGGTCTGGGCAATATATTTTTTTGATCTCTCTCCTCAGGCAAGAAAACAAAGGCAAATATAAAGTAATGGGACTACACTAAAAAGCTTTGCACAGCAAGGGAAACTATCAACAAAATGAAAAGTCTTCCTATCAAATGGACAAAGATATTTGTCAACAGTATATCAGATAAGGTACTTAATATCCAAAATATACAAAAACTCAACATCAGAAGCAAATAAACTGATTTAAAAATGGCAGAGGGCCTGAGTAGATGTTTTTCCAGAGAAGTCGTATAGATGACCAACAGATGCCTGAAAAGATGCTGAATATTACCATTCATCAGGAAAATGCAAACCAAAACCGCAATGAGATATCCCCTCACATCTGTTGGAAAGACTATCATCAAAAAGCAACAAATAACAAGTGCTGATGAGGTTGTGGAGAAAAGGGAAACCTCATGCACTGCCGTTGGGAATGTAAATTGGTACAGCCACAAAGGAACGCAGCATGGAATGTTCTCAAAAAATTAAAAATAAAACTATCACATCACCTATTCCACTTCTGAGTATTTTTCCAAAGAAGATAGAAACACTAACGACCAAATATATGCACCCCTTTGTTCATTGCAGCACTATTTACAATAGTCAGTATATGGAAGGGCCCTAAATGTCCATTGACAGATAAATGGATAAAGAAGATGTAGTATATATACACGTTGGAATACTACTCAGCCATGAAAAAAGAATGAAATCTTACCATTTGCAACTATATAGATGGATATAGAGGGTTTTATGCTAAGAGAAACAAAACTGTGAAAGAGAAACTATGATTTCACTAAATGCAGAGCCTAAAAAACAAAAGACCACACACAACAAGCCAAAAGACTCATGGAGAACCAATAGGTGATTACCAGAGGGGAGGTGGTGGTGGGATGAAAGTAAAAGGAGACGAAACCAAAACAGTGACTGTATAAGCTAAATGATGCTAATTAACTTGATTGATTCACACTGAGCTACAGAATTTGTTAGCTTTATTATTTCTTTAGATCATATAATATTAATTATGCTAGCTTCTTCCCTGACTATAAACTCAAAATTAAATTCATATATTTTAACCCTTTTGGGCAAATTAAATTGTATCACTACTACAAGATACTCCTGAGACAATCTGTAAGGTCTTCAGCATGGTGTAGCTAAATAAAACTGGATTTTAAAAAAAGAATGAATTGCTAATACAACATAAAACTTTCAAAAGTTATGCTAAGTGAAGAAACCATTCATTCATAAACAACTGTGTATTGTATGATTCCATTTACATTAAATACTCAAAATAGGCAATTTATAAAGACAGATTAGTGATGGTCTCAGGCGAAATGCAGAGACATGTGGAATGACTGCTAATGGGTACAGGGTTTCCTTTTGCAATGGTAAAATTGTTCTAAAAAATTAGATTGTGGTGATTTAGTTGCACAACTCTGTAAATATACTAAAAGCCATTGAATTGTATACTTAAATTGTATCGTGTGTCAATTCTATTGTAATGAAACTGTTATTTTAAAGAAAAGAAAGAAAAACTAAGGCTGCTTTGGCTTTTCCTAAAATAATAGAGATCCGTGTAGTGGTATGACGACCAGCAGTCTTTGTATTTAAGAACAAAGAGCTAGTTTTCAACGCCATTAGGATTACTTTCGAAAAATGTATTCATTTGCTGACTCCTTCAGCAGGTTGTTTACTGGACCCTTCTAAGTACTTGACACTGTTTCTGGTCCTACGGATTCCGTCACATGCCCGACTCTCCTCCTCTTCATGTGTGGGGAGTCATCCAGTCACATCAAGTCTATTTCATGCCCTCCAGTCTGTCTCTGTTGTCTTGTACTCGTAGCAGCGTGCTTAGTTCTGTTACCCGGTCCAGTATTTCTCAGCCACGGTGTTAATGTTAGTAGAATACTAAAGTTTGTACATGTTCTATCTTTTAAAACATTAGAGAAGTAATCTTGTAAATGTCACTTTTACTGACTTGCATTCCATTGTAATTTTGTGAGTGGAAAAGAAAGCAGCACTGTTATATCTCATGTGCCAGAAATAACACACCATCTTCAGTGCCTATGAGAATATTTTGTGACTCTGAACCTCATCCATTTTTATGTACTGAGTAAAATTTGAGATTCTCTGAGTTGAAATATTACAGTCACATTTTTTAATCCATATTGCTTTAGTTTAAGATCTCACTAAATCACTCTTGCCAAAGATCTTTTTTTAAATGAAATATATTTGACATAAAACTGTGTAATTTAAGGTGTATAACATGTTGACTTGATACATTTGTATTATAATATGATTGCCATTGTAGCAGTAATTGCATCTCTGTCATGTTAATTTTTCTTCTTAGTGGTTGGAGTAATTAGGTTTATTAGTCTCTCAGCACGTTTGAGGGTTATAATACAAAATTGTTGTCTGTGTTCACTGTACTTTACATTACATCACTAGGACTTATTAACTACTCATTGCAAGTCTGTACTCTTAAATGATATTTCCTATCCCCCTAACCCTTATGCCCTGGTAACTACCAATTTTACTTTGTTTCTATGAGTTTGTTATTAGATTCTACATAAGAGTGATCAGTTCAGTTCAGTCGCTCAGTCGTGTCCGACTCTTTGTGACCCCATGGACTGCAGCACACCAAACTCTCCTGTCCATCACCAATTCCAAGAGCTTGCTCAAACTTCTGTCCATCGAGTCAGTGATGCCATCCAACCTCTCATCCTCTGTCGTCCCCTTCTCCTCCCATCTTCAATCTTTTCCAGCATCAGGGTCTTGTTCAGTGAGTCAGTTCTTCACATCAGGCACCCAAAGTGTCGAAGTTTCAGCTTCAGCATCAGTCCTTCCAATGAATATTCAGGACTAATTTCCTTTAGGATTGATTGGTTGGATCTCCTTACAGTCCAAGGGACTCTCAAGAGTCTTCTCCAGCACCACAGTTCTTTGGCATTCAGCTTTCTTTATAGTCCAGCTCTCACATCCATACATGACTACTAGAAAAACCATAGCTTTGACTAGACGGACCTTTGTTGGCAAAGTAATGTCTCTGCTATTAAAATATGCTATCTAAGTTGGTCATAGCTTTTCTTCCAAGGAGCAGGCGTCTTTTAATTTCATGGTTTCAGTTACCATCTGCAGTGATTCTGGAGCCAACGAAAATAAAGTCTCTCACTGTTTCCATTGTTTCCCATCTATTTGCCATGAAGTGTTGGAACTGGATGCCATCATCTTAGTTTTTTGAATGTGAGTTTTAAGCCAACTTTTCACTCTCCTCTTTCACTTTCATCAAGAGGCTCTTTAGTTCTTCACTTTCTGCCATAAGGCGGAGTGTCACCTGCATATCTGAGGTTATTAATATTTCTCCTGCAGTCTTGATTCCAGCTTGTGCTTCATTCAGTCTGGCATTTTGCATGATGTATTCTGTATGTAAGTTAAATAAACAGGGTGACAATAGACAGCCTTGACATACTCCTTTCCCAGTTTGCAACTAGTCTGTTGTCCCATGTCTGGTTCTTACTGCTGCATATGAGTAATATCACACAATATTTGTTTTTGTCTCACTTAACTCACTTAGCAGAAAGTCCTCAAGTTCTGAAGATCTCTTTCTAACATACCTGATCATGGTATTTTTCCCAATTAGGTTTGTCCATTGATTCTGCACTGTGGGTAAAGGAAATTGTAAACTTCTTTATTTACCTGACGTGCTAGGTCATTCATGATCTTGCTCTTGTCTGTCTAATATCTGTCTAGCTTCGTCTCCAGCAAGGCATATCTCCGTGCTTTCATGCCTTTGCATATGCTCACATATGCACCGATCACAAATGCCCTTCGTATAGCTTGTGGGTGTCAAACTCCTTTCAGGTCTCACCACACACACAACTGCTCTGTGACGTAGACTTAGGTTTCATCTACAGTGTTCCCACTATATTTTATATTTGCAGTTTTCACAATGCATTATAATTATTTTAATACCTCATTCTCCTTTTGTATTTTTAGCTCCTTGAAAGCTGGGACTTTGTCCTCCTATCTTTGTATTCCCAGCTTTTAGGATTCCCAGGAATCTAGTACAAAGTAGATGTTTAATAAATATTTGCTGAATAAATTTAGAAGTTTCTCCAAAAATTTTAATTTAACCAGAACATTTGTATATTACATGATGAAATTAAAGATTAAAAATACTTACATGACAGCCTATGTTTCCTGGAGCAGTTCCAATTTTAAAGAGTCTAGATTCTTGAAGTGTTAATATAGTTACCAAGCCATAATTTTTGTTGAAATATACACACATTGAAGCTATATGTTAATTTTTAAATTTTTTACAACTTATTTTTCCATTTGATTTCATGTACTTTTTAAAAATTTTCTAATTAAAGTCTTTTTTTCTAATTCACATCACTTTCAACACAATAGATAATGAAAAATTGGCATGTGCAACAGAAAAATACCTACATTTTAGTACTGTCATTTTACTGTGCACTTTGGGACAAATAACTGCATATCTGTATTTATATGAATATTAATAAATAAAAATTATTGAAAACAGAAATCCTTAGGTATGAGGATTATCAATAATCTTGTCAATAATAAGATTAGGGTTGGTAGTGACAGACTACTCTCAAAAATATTGTGACTCTGTGATGCTGTGAGAGTAGCTCCCAGTCTTTTTGGACTTCTGTTATTCTGGTTTCTTTGATATGGAGACCCTACTTTTACTCCTTGTCCTTCTTCTAATAGTAGATTATTTATTTAACTTTAAATGAATTTTTAAAATAATTTTGAGAATGTATTAGTACTCTCAAGAAACTGGGGATTTCATAACATATCACATATTCATACATGAAAATACATTTGTCAACACTATTTGAGAATTCCCAGTTAGGATCTGGAGTTGGCTCTAACTTATTACTACCTTTGACTGGTGAGGAAACAGATATTGGCAAAGTAAAAGTTTGGAGCCAGAAAGGTTAGGTGTAAATCATTATTCTTTGGGTAAACAAATCTCTTTGACCCTCAGTTTCCTCATCTGCAAAATGAAATACTAATACCTGCCTGAAATGGTTGTGAAAATTAATGGTTTTTATGATGGTAGGTAGTGCCTACTAAGTAAATTTTTCATAAATTGTAACTCCTACTTGCTTAGTATTAATAAAACCCTGGGAATAGATAAAAAGAGTTTCCTGTTACACTAATTATTGGGTAATTTGTCTTCTTAAGCAGTTGTTACACTTTTCCCAAGGAGATTGGTCTTACAGATGTACAGATCAAGAAGCAGAGTCAGGGACTGTTGTAGCTTGTCCTTCACTACTGTTCCCTGACATGCCAGTTAAAGAACAACATAAATTCATTTGCTTCCCCTTTCATTTTATTATGTATAATATTGTTAGTATTTTTTCCTGCCTACATAGGTTCCTGGTTATGTTAAGGAATTCATTTGGCTAGGATCCTTTGATCTAGCCAGTCAGAGTGTCTCTCTTTTAAACTTTCTCCACAATCAGATATTTAAATCATTGTCATTTTGCAAATAACCTTTTGTGATAAGTAACAAGTAACCTTTCTACATTACAAAAAAAAGAGAGAGAAAGAAAGAAAGAACAAAGGAGAACGCTCTCAATTCTCTCCGTTTGATTCTACAAGCCTGCTTGTGTAAACCCATTTTCCCTCACTGCTTTTTATTCAAGTGTGTCATCAAGAGCTTTCGTTGATCCACCTGCCTCCAATTATTACTATCCACTTCACAGAGCTGTCCCTTTCATATGTTTTCCGTATAGTCACTATCCAGTGACTAAAATCAGGCTTCATTCACTGTAGACCTGCTTTCGCTGCTGATCGCTAAATCCTATGGCCGTGTCTCTCCTTGCAGTGAGCAGTGGCTGCTTGCTCGTCCTGGCGCGCGGGCTTCTCGTGGTGGCGGCTTCTCCTGTGTGGAGCACGGGCTCTCGGGCACCGGGCTTCATTCATTGTGGCAGGTGGGCCTGTTAGTCGTCATGCTTGGCTTTGTGGCTCTGCGGCATGTGGGATCTTCGAGAATCAGGGATCAACCTGGGTTTCCTGTGTTGACAGGCAGGTTCTTTATCCCTGAGCCACCAGGGAAGCCCTGCTTCTTCCTAAAAAGCCTGCCTTGGTCAGTGTGCCATACTGCCCTGTGACTCCTCTTACCTCTGTGGCCAATGCTTTTCAGTCTCTTCCTCTCCCTCTGCCTGACTCTTGAATGTTGCTGTTTTCTCCTAAGCCCTTTATACATTTTCTGTAGGATTTAAGACTTCTAAGTGAATATTTGTTGAATGAATGTGTCTATATATTGATGGTTTCTAGGAGATTTGACTATAACTGAACCTCATTAACTGAAAAAATTTCAGTATGTTACGACATGCACTTCACAGCCACACTTTAGTGCTGTGTCTCTGGGCCATGATTCTCTTAAGCTATCCTACTACACGCTTGTAGTGAAAAAAATATCCTAGTACATGCTAGTAGTGAAAAAAATACAAGTCCATTATTCAGCCTTTCTGTCTGTGAGGTTTAGTTAGCTTTTTTAAAGTTCTCTGTATATAAATGGTAATTTTAGAAAGCATGCATTACCCTAATTTTTTATACTAGCTTAACTGTTGACAGAAATTTTATAGCATTGATGTCTGTCCTCAATAAAACAGTAATGTTTACTTGAAGTAGCAATTTAATTTAAATACACTCTGCAATATATATTCTGAAGTTTAGGATTAGAAGGGGGGAGAAAATTAATATTTAATGAAATTTTTTCATGCCAGGCTTTGTCCTATGTGTTTACCTACATCATATATTTTCATTTTCCAACACTCTGGGAGATAAGTATTCTTCATCATCTTGTAGAGAAAACAAAATTGAGGTTAAGATAAGTTAAAATAGACTCTACACTACAGGATATACAGCTACTGAAACTCAGAACCAGACTTCTCTCAAACTTTATAGCCTATAGATACCTTATAAATAATACAGAAAACATAAACTAGGGATGAATGCTGAATACAGAAATATATTGTGTAAGTACTTGAGTTTACTAAATCCAAGTTGTCCTAAAAGTTGTCTGTGTCGTTTTGTCCCCAGGCAATTATTTGGCAGAAAACTAGAGTACCAGATCATAAAATGGCGCTCATGTCTGTTCTGGGGACTGCTGTTATGGGCAATATGGAATCCTTTCAGTACCACTGTGAAGAATCTCAGGTATACAACAAAGATGTTCTTTAATAATTCTAATTTGCCACTGAAGCAGTTTAATTATTTTATTTTTGTTGGGTTGAGGTAGGAAGAAGTGTCTCTTTAAAAATTTTAATGACAGAGGATGTATAAGCTCATATTAATCTCTTTTCCCTGCCCTACTTCCTGTTTTTATCTCTTCTGTTTATTGTTTTTAAGTATCATGGTTACATTAATTGTTTAAATGATCTTCAGTTTAGAATCTTCATCTCTTTGCTTTCCTCCATGAAGAAACAGAGCTGAGCCCTCTTTGTTTTCCCTTTCCCACCTTGAGTATGTCTTCCAGCTTTATTTTCTGACCCGTCAGCTCTAGAGAGTCTCTTCAGCCCCTGTAACGCTGGGTGGGGCTACTAACACTCCCAGTCTTGCTTGCTCTCTCTCGCGCGCGCCTGCTTCACTCTCATATCGTCTAGCTTCAGAACCTGTGTCGTATGTAACCGTCTTTTATTTGAAGATTCATTTTAAAAGTTGAAAACTTATATGGACTATACATGATTATGACTTCTTTTCTTTTCTATAATTTGTTGCAGTCTCTTGGCTACTAGTTCCCCTCCTATTCTCTTGTACAATATTGATTTCTTAATAATTATCATTTTATTAGTGTCTTGGATGGAGCTTGTGCTCAGTTAATGTATTAAGAATTCTCTCTGTGAGTCTGAGTGAACTCCAGGAGTTGGTGATGGACAGGAGGCCTGGCGTGCTGCGATTCATGGGGTCACAAAGAGTCGGACACAACTGAGCGACTGAACTGCGCTGAACTGAAGGGAAGGTAGCTGTGATCTGACTTGGGTCTGTTTTTCGGAGCACCCTTAATAGTTGTTTAATAGTTTAGACACTAGCATCACTTTGGACTGGTCCTCTTGGCTGACTTGAGATAGTAAGGGTACTGTCTAAATTTTGCTGGGTTCTCTATGGTTTCCTAGAACTTTGTTGCCCATGCTGGTAACCCAGGAAGCTTGTGACAGGAGATTCAGACGTGCTACCTGTGTTGTGCTTTAGAGAGTCTACCTGTCATAGTTTGGTCTGAAGACCAGCAGCATCAGCATTGCTTGGAAACTTGTTAGTTTGACAGACTGAGTAGGAGACTGAGGTCTTTACTTTGGTAAAGGAGTACAAGAGGAGCTTTGGACAGCAGCATGGAAGTGAGCTGAAATATTTTATCAAGTTTTGAATGTGGTAAGATTAAGAAAATTTGTGTGAGCATTTGGAGATGAAAGAAATAAAGGCTGTATATCTATATCTTAGCATCACTGGTGTATGTTGTATAGATGGGAATGAAATTACTTAGATGGGATAGAGAGCAAGAAAAAGGGGTCTGATGAGACTGAGGGAGGTTATCACCCTTATAGGCTGTAAGCAAAGGGAGAGAATATCCCACTAAAGAGGAAATTTCAGAGAGGAAGTAGAAAATCCAAAAGAGAAGGCTGAAACAGTATCATGCTTCTCAAAAGAGAGAGTTCCCGTTGGTGTCAGGGTCTGCAGAGATTCAGGTAGACACTGAGGTAGAAGCTAGATGATAGAAGGCTGGAGATGAAGGGGAAGGAGAGAAGAGTTCATAGTTGAAGAACAATCAGGGGAATAATTCTTTGTTTATATTTTGCCTTTGATTTTTGTTTTGCTTTTTACCTGAGTGATACTTGGGTATAGAATCTTATAAGGCCTATCTTATTTTTTATTTTGTTGCACTGATTTGGTCTCTTACAGAGATTTTTTTCCCCCACAAACTAGCCTGATTTTCACTTTTTGTAACATTTTATAAAAGTTTGCAATTTGATTTTAGTTTTCCATATAACTTACCATGTGTTCATTCTTAAGGTTATCTATCTTAAGCCATTTTTAAAGCTCAGTATTTGGAAGTAATACTATTTATTCAGTGGCCAACCAAGATGGTGTGGAAGAAAAACACTAGGCAATGTTACTGATGTTTTCTTCATTGTAATCTTTTTTCTTACCTATTCTGATTTGGTTTTTTTTTTTTTCCATCAACAAGCCCAGTAAGTCTTTCAGAGGCTGAACAGCTCTCTCTGATGCTCAGCAGGTGCTTTAAGAAGGCTCTCATATTACTTGGTGAATGATGCAACCGTTTATAAGGGTTGTGAAGTTTTCTAGTTAATGAAGTAGTTTCATTTTATAGTGGATTGTCTTGTCTGTGTATTAACTTTTTTTAAATTGGCACAGTTTGGCACTGTGACAGTAACGCACTTAGTGTTCTAAAGTCGGTAATGCATCCTCCTCCTTAAACACTTATTTCCAAGGGCAGGGATAGCCACAGACATAGGTGGCAGCCTACAGCCTGTGTTGGTAAGGAGCCTCATGGTTTCTGCTTAACTAAAAATAGCAAACCCCCTGACACTCTTGCTTTTTTAAACCTAAGCAGAAAATTTCTCACTATTACTGTTTCTTAACAGGTTAATAAAACATCTGATTCCAGTTGTTTCAGATAAGAGATGATTATAGGCCTGTATTTTGAATAATTTGACCAAGATCATATTAGTAGTGCAGCCAGAGTTGAAACCATTTCAGTCTGGCTCTATCCTGTATTCCTAACAGTTCTTTGTATTATCTCTAAAAGTAGGAGCCTTTTCCTTGCTTTCTGTTCATTAAACCTCTCTCCCTTCTCACTGGTGTTTTTTCTAGGATCCTTCTTTATTTTACCCCTCCTTTTCATACATTTGTGAAATAGTTGTCTAAACAAAAATGAAGATAAAGTACAACATTGCAATGTGCCAAAGAGTAAAAGATCTTTTTTTCCCTCAGTAATGAAAAACTAGTCAGATTGACTTCATGGCATATTCAAAATAAAGATAGAAACAGCTACTTCTTTATAGAAAACGGTGGCTGAAAAGAAAAGGATAAACAGCCAGAGTAAAGTTACAATATAAGGAAAGAAATTTTTTTGAAAATAGTAGGAAATAGGTTGAGCAGAGAGCAGCAGTATTTTTGTACTGTATATCCTATGACAAAAAGATATGTATTCATGAAACTTTAATGAATGCTAGTTTTTCCTTAAAATTGCAAGAAGGGAGAGTTAGCTGAGAACACCAGTTTAACATGCTTCAGTAATTTAAGTTTAATGCTCATGACATGGTTATCAAGAAGTGTATGGCTCTTTAGACCTTAAAATGAAGGTCCATTTGTTAACTTTGTTTATACCCAGATCCATGGACTATGTCTGCTGTTGACATTGCATATCAATACTATAATTATTTATTACGATTATAGATTTTTCTAAGTGGATTTCTTCCAAAGCATGATGCAGACCACTCTTGCACAAGTCTTTCAACCCCAGAAAGGAGTTTCATCTTTATAAACAGTCGACCGGTACACCAAAAAGATATATTGAAGGTAATCTTTTTAAGAAAAAAGTAATTTGTCAGCTTCTTATAAGGACTACTTGTAAGAATTTGTTCTAAAATAAGGAAAAGGAAAAATAGATACAGTATGGCACTTCCCTAGTGGCTCAGATGATTAAGAATCTGCCTGCAATGTAGGAGACCTGGGTTCAATCCCTGGGTTAGGAAGGTCCCCTGTAGTAGGGAATGGTTACCCACTCCAGTATTCTTGGCTGGAGAATTCCATGGACAGAGGAGCCTGGCAGACTACAAAAAGTCGGACACAACTGAACAACTAACACTTCACTTTCACTTTTCACCTTACATATGACTCTTCACAACAATTCTGTGGTGAATTATTATCCTTATTTATAGTGAAGAAGGTCTTCTCTTGTGGCTCAGCTGGTAAAGAATCCACCTGCAGTGCGGGAGACGTGGGTTCGATCCCTGGGTTGGGAAGATCCCCTGGAGAAGGGAAAGGCCACCCACTCCAGTATTCTGGCCTAGAGAATTCTATGGACTGTATAGTCCTAGGGTTTGCAAAGAGTCAGACATGACTGAGCGACTTTCACTTTTACTTTCATAGTGAAGAAACTGAATGTTAGTGACTACCTTAAACCACATAGCCAGGAAGTAACAGAATTTGAATTTGAACTCAGGACTTTGAAAACATCCATGACACTGTGATCTTTTCCATGAAGTCAGTTGCATTGGATGCATGCTTGCACTTCATGGTAAGTAAATTCAAAGCCCCTAAATGAGTATTAGTATTTGGATACTGCTGCTGCTAAGTCACTTTAGTCGTGTCCGACTCTGTGCGACCCCACAGATGGCAGCCCACCAGGCTCCACTGTCCCTGGATTCTCTAGGCAAGATACTACTTTTCCTAATAAGCAGTTACATCCACTCAGTTTCTCGGTTGAATATGCTTCTTTTGGTGGTATTTTAAGGATAATATTACTTAAATAATGCTATCTTTATTTATAAATACTTTAAAGAAAAATAATACTTTAGTATATTTCTGTCATTTTTTTTGTCTTCATTACATGTATTTCTAGCTAATCCGACATTATTACAATCTGAAATGTCTAAAGGAATCTACTCGTTTGTATCCCATTTTCTTTCTGAAAATTGACGTTCCAACAGCTGATGTAGATGTGAATTTAACGCCTGATAAAAGTCAAGTGTTGTTACAGAATAAGGTAACTTTTTTCAGATAATTTTTCTATTATACTATTTATAAACTTATGCAGTCCTAGCTATTTTCATATGAAAAAGATTTACTTTAGTAAATAGTATAATATAGTAAATAGTATAATATAAATAGTATAATATAATTTACTTTTCTGTAAATCTTTTTACTTTTTCTGTAAATCTTCTGTAAGTCTACTTTTCTGTAGATTTTTTAATGTTAGTCTCATAATTTCCCCTAATGTTTGTTAATTTGTATTTTTAGGAATCTGTTTTAATCGCTCTTGAAAATCTGATGACGACTCGTTATGGATCACTACCTAGTACAAATTCTTATGAAAGTAATAAAACAGATGTTTCCTCAGCTGACATGGTTGTTAGTAAAACAACAGAAACAGATGTGCTTCTTACTAAGATGGAAACATCTGGAAATAATTATCCAAATGTTGATACTTCAGCCATTCCTTTCCAAAATGATGTGCGTAATGATACATCTGGGGAAAACACTAATTATTGTTTAAATCATCAGGTACATATTGGTGACCATTATGGAGATCATTTTAATAGTGAAAATTCTAGCATTGATAAGAATGATGGAAATACATTTAAAGAAATCCCAACGAATAATTCATCGTGTGAGGACACCCAAGAGGAGAATAGTGAAACTTGTTCTGTGGATTCTGTTGGGCAGCCCAATCAGAAAATGGCAGTGAAGGCCATAGAGATGAGAGTGGGGAAAATGAAGAAGCAGCAGTTCCTGAAAAGTCTTTGGAAATTTGTGTAGATGACTGGAGCAAGGGAAATATACTTAATTCTCGAGGAGAAAACATTGAACCTGTGAAAATTTTAGTGCCTCAGAAAAGTTTAGTGAGTAATGTAAGTAGTAATAATAATAATAATGCAAGTCCTGAACAAAAGAATCTCTGTGAAAGTTCCTGTAACAAAAAATCAAATGTGATAGATAACAAATCTGGACAGCTTACAGCTTATGATTTAATTAGCAGTCGAGCAATCAAGAAACCCATGTCAGCAAGCGCCCTTTTTGTTCAAGATCATCGTGCTCAGTTTCTCACAGAAAATTCCAAGACCAGTTTGGAGGATGCAGCAGTGCAAGCTGAAGAGCTGTGGAAGACACTGAGTGAAGAGGAAAAACTGAAGTAAGTTTCCAGAGCTTCCGTGCGACCGGAGTGTTCAGATATTTCCATTCTATATGACTCACTGGGTTGAAAAAGCTCCTTTTTCTTCTTATTTATGGAAAAGCAGAATGGAAAATACCTTGTAGCTTGTCCTAGAGTACCTTTTTGGCATTACTTTTTGGGGGGTTAATTTAGAGATTTTTACTTTTTTTTTTCTTTTTGCTTGTTTTTTATTTTATTTTTTTTTTCTTTTTTCATATAAAAAAGCTACCTTCTGGTTTAAGTTTGTAATTAAAAGTTTTACATTCTTAAGACTACCATTTTCTTTTATTTCTTTTTTATACTAATCTTCCTATTACAAGACTTTTTTAAACTTTTCTATTAGAACAGGGTTTCTTTTTTAAGATCTTGAATATTCCCTTTTTAAATTGCTCTTTAAAACATGTAACAATACAAAAAATATAACATTGTTGCAGATTTAATTTAGTGATCTTAATACTCTTCCTATTCAGTATAACTCAAAAGACTTTCTTCTAAAATCTTTTATTTATTGGCAACTTATAAACTATCGTGGATTGGAGGAGTAGGTTAATAGGTGGTTTGATCTCTTATTTACTCTTAAAAACTACATATTATTTGCCATTTTTAGATCAAATGATCTGAATAAAAAAAAAAATGATGGTGGTTTCTAGTTGACTAAAGGCACTTGGTATAATCACAGGATATTATGTTTTGAGTGATTTAGCTCACCAGAAAATGAAAGAGTGCAATTATAGTACCAATCATATATTATTACCTAAGGTATCTCAATACTATGTCAGACATCTGGGAAAACTTTTAAATGTAACTGGTCATCCAGAGTTTATATTTGGTGATAAACTACATGGATACTTGACAAATTGTTTTTCTTTTTTTATTAGCTTATTCAGTCTTATAAAAACACTATCAATGTTAAAGTAATAAAGATCACTATTAACACCAATAAGCAAAACCTCTATAAGTTAACTTCTGCTGCTGCTACTGCTGCTAAGTCACTTCAGTCGTGTCCGACTCTGTGCGACCCCATAGATGGCAGCCCACCAGGCTCCCCCGTCCCTGGGATTCTCCAGACAAGAGCACTGGAGTGGGTTGCCATTTCCTTCTCCGATGCATGAAAGTGAACAGTGAAAGTGAAGGCATTCAGTCATGCCCAACTCTTAGCTTCTACCTTTTTCTTTTTTTTTTAGTGAGGATGATGATTGTGTTTTTTCTTTTAACATATTTATGTAAAATATATATATGTTTTAATATGTATCTATAAAAGATAAACATATTCTTTTAAATAATTTATTTAAGCTTTTATTCTGTATGAAGATATAGCCAGTTAGTGAACAATGCTTTGATAGTTTCAGGTGAACAGCAAAGCGATTCAGCGATATATACACATGTATCCCTTCTCTCCCAGACTCCCCTCCCATCCAGGCTGCCACATAACATTGAGTAGAATTTCATGTGCTATACAGTAGGTCCTTGCTGGTTAAGGTACTCTTATTTTAAGTAGAGCCATAATATAATTGTCATCACTTTCTAAAATATTAATTTCTTAATGTTCAGTGTTAAATTTCTAATTATTTCATAAGTCAAATTTTAAAAGTTATGTAAAGATGCAAATGAAGGTCACACACTATGATGATGATTATTATTAGTTTTACTTTTAAAATGACACATTCGATTTAAAGATGAGAGCATTTAAGTTTTAATACAGCAAGCCCATGAAAATTGAATGGCATTGATCAGGGAGTGATGAATTGAGAGATGTCTAAGAGTAGGGAAAAAAAAGCATAGATGTTCCCAGTTCTCATGGAAGTAGGTACAGTGCAGCAGCTCCAGGTAGCTATTCCCTTTCAGCCTCAAAACAGCAGGTATTACCCCAGTCTCAGCGTTGCTTCTCCTTGCAGCCCCCAAGGTGTTAAGATACAAGGGTTATCATTAATAGACCTCATCTAAAAATGAACAAGCAGTATTCTGGAATTCAAAGTTTTCTCTGTCTTATTGCCATAAGGTAAACAGAAGAGCATTGTTGAAGACCTCTGAAGCTACACCTGGGTTCAAACCTCAGTTCTTCTCTTTTCTAGCATTATGTAAAAATGTGTGCACAGTATCTTTTGGGTTGTTGTGAGGATTAAATAAGATATATTATGTGTTATAAATGACTAGCACATTAAATAATGTTCATGATGTTAATCAGAGTTTTTAATCTGTGAAAAGGAAATTTCTCTCTTGTGATTGACATTATTTTTCATTTGCTTATTCAAGATTAAATTTAATTTGGAGGTCAGAAATAGAAACCTGTGGAGAAAATTTAGGTTTCTTGGGATCAGAGAGCTTACTACATGTCACAGAAAGCTCTGTTAGAATCTCCCAGAGCCAGAGTCTGATGATCATGGCAGACCAGGTTGAAAATCATGATTAGTGAAAAGTTAGAGCAAAAATGTTTAACACTCAAGAATTGCATTAACTACCATTTCTCTTCTAGTCTTTATCTTAGAATTCTTTTCCATGGTCTTAAGTTCTACAAGGAGTGCTAAGGAATATGAGAGCAGTATCCTACAGATAATTGGTCCTTCCATCTATTCTTCCTTTCTTTTCTCTCTTGTTTCCAGTTTTTTTTCCCCATCCTCCTTCCTCCCTTTTTTCTTTCTTTCTTCCTTTCCTCTCCTGTCTTTTTTTTCCTTATTTCTTTCAATTAGGAAATACTTAGGCTTCCCTGGTGGCTCAGATGGTACAGCGTCTGTCTACAATGCAGGAGACCCTGGTTCAGTTCCTGGATTGGGACGATCCCCTGGAGAAGGAAATGGCAGCACAGTCCAGGTCTCTTGCCTGGAAAATCCCGTGGATGAAGGAGCGTGGTAGGCTACAGTCCATGGGTCACAGAGTCGGACATGACTGAGCAACTTCACTTTTAGGAAATACTGAGAATATTCTGTGTACAAGGCTGGTATACTCTAGCTAATCATTTCACATACAGTGATAGATGATAAATAAAACATACTTTCACTAATAAAAGTACAATCTTAAAGAAACGAGTTATGAGAACACTTAGCAGTTAGGCTTAATCATATCTATGGGACAGGAGATGCTGCCCGAATAGAAACTGATCAGGATGGTATAGAGAATTTTCTGTGTAGTAGGAGCAACACATAAGAAGGCCCAGAAGCTAGAAGGAAGGCAATGTTACTGAGGAATGGAAAGATGCCCTTTATGACAGGAATGTATTATACCACAGGGGGGTGTGGTAAAGAAGGGCTTCCCTCGTGGCTCAGCCAGTGAAGACTCCATCTGCAATGCAGGAGACCTGGGTTCAGTCCCTGGGTTGGGAAGATCCCCTGGAGAAGGGAACAGTTACCAAAAACAAAGATGGTGGGATCCAGTCAGGTCAGATCATGGAAGGTTCGAAGAGTTTTGAATAAGACCTAGGATCAGGGTTTTCTACCAACAGCTTAAGCTTAGGATAGACTTTACAGCAGAAGGTTCCTACGTTTAAATTTTTTTCCTTTCTGGATTCCTCTCCCCCACCCCACCCCACCTTGCTTTCAATCTCTTTTCCTCTAGTGGATTAGAAAACCCTTTGTCTTCCTACTAGTATCTCAGTCAGTTGACTTAACTTTCGTTTCTAGTAGCCATGAATATATTTCTACTTAGAATAACTAAGAATAATACTGTAATTGGGATAATATTAAAAATGGTAAATAAACTTTGTAATTACATGTTATCTTGACATAGAGTCACTTGAGTTGGTTAGTGATAAATCAGAATTCCTATTTCTCATTTAAGTTACTAAATCTCTTAATGACATAAAGTCAAAGATAACATCTGGTTTTACTTAATATTTACTTAATATTCCTTTGGACATAACTTTTTATATTTCCCAAGGAACTAATTAAATTGACTTCTTGAATAAATCAAAAGATTAGTATCATGTGTGAAAAGTCGCACATTATAGTTATTTACAAGTAGTAACCTTCATCTTGAACTCACCCCACTGTGGGAGAAAATTTTGAATTTGAATGTCCAGGAGCTAAAAATACTTATTTATAGTACTAATTGAAGGTAAACTGTATTGAAAACTTTGTGCATTGTAACTTAGAATTTCAGATTCTAAGTGGAAATGGAAGAAAATAACATTAATAATTATGAACATGGCCTGCCTAGTCAGCAACTATAAGAAGCATTTTTCATTTACCTAATTTACAGTGAAATAAAGTCTTTTTTTTTACATTCTTATTCAGCTAATATTTATTTACTCAGTTCAGTCCAGTCGCTCAGTTGTGTCCGACTCTTTGCGACCCCGTGAATTGCAGCACGCCAGGCCTTCCTGTCCGTCACCATCTCCCAGAGTTCACTCAGACTCACGTCCATCGAGTCCGTGATGCCATCCAGCCATCTCATCCTCGGTCGTCCCCTTCTCCTCCTGCCCCCAATTCCTCCCAGCATCAGAGTCTTTTCCAATGAGTCAGCTCTTCGCATGAGGTGGCCAAAGTACTGGAGCTTCAGCTTTAACATCATTCCTTCCAAAGAAATCCCAGGGCACCAGTCACATCCACAACTGGGTATTGTTTTTGCTTTAGCTCCATCCCTTCATTCTGTCTGGAGTTATTTCTCCACTGATCGCCAGTAGCATATTGGCACCTAATGACCTGGGGAGTTCCTCTTTTGGTATCATATCATTTTGCCTTTTCATACTGTTCATGGGGTTCTCAAGGCAAGAATACTGAAGTGGCTTGCCGTTCCCTTCTCCAGTGGACCACATTCTGTCAGACCTTTCCACCACGACCCGCCTGTCTTGGGTTGCCCCGCAGGCATGGCTTGGTTTCATTGAGTTAGACAAGGCTGTGGTCCTAGTGTGATTAGGTTGACTCATTTTCTGTGAGTATGGTTTCAGTGTGCCTGCCCTCTGATGACCTTTAATTACTCAGCAAAATGTACTGAGTACAAACTACACAATGTGCATGTCTCTCGTGTTTTAGTCTCACTTTCTACATTTAATACCATTCTCCCAATAGTATTATTTTTATTTTCTAATACATACAGAGCTTCAGCTTTAACATCATTCCTTCCAAAGAAATCCCAGGGCACCAGTCACATCCACAACTGGGTATTGTTTTTGCTTTAGCTCCATCCCTTCATTCTGTCTGGAGTTATTTCTCCACTGATCGCCAGTAGCATATTGGGCACCTAATGACCTGGGGAGTTCCTCTTTTGGTATCATATCATTTTGCCTTTTCATACTGTTCATGGGGTTCTCAAGGCAAGAATACTGAAGTGGCTTGCCGTTCCCTTCTCCAGTGGACCACATTCTGTCAGACCTTTCCACCACGACCCGCCTGTCTTGGGTTGCCCCGCAGGCATGGCTTGGTTTCATTGAGTTAGACAAGGCTGTGGTCCTAGTGTGATTAGGTTGACTCATTTTCTGTGAGTATGGTTTCAGTGTGCCTGCCCTCTGATGACCTTTAATTACTCAGCAAAATGTACTGAGTACAAACTACACAATGTGCATGTCTCTCGTGTTTTAGTCTCACTTTCTACATTTAATACCATTCTCCCAATAGTATTATTTTTATTTTCTAATACATACTTGTTCAAATTTCTCCTTTAAAATGTATGTATATTACCTACAGTTTAACTCAACAGTTTCTTAAGAGTTTCTAAAGCCCAGAATTACATTCTCTAGTCTGCATTTAAAAATCTTTTTAGCAAGGTTGCTTAAATAATTACCAATCTTTAATCAACTGTGTGCCCCATTCATTATAAGATAGGTGTTTCTTGATAGAAAATAATGATACCATATATTTATTATCATTTACTAGGTTCCAGTAAATGATGGGCTTCCCTGGTTCAGATGGTAAAGCCTCTGCCTGCAACGCGGGAGACCTGGGTTTGATCCCTGGGTTGGGGGGAAGATCCCCTGGAGAAGGAAATGGCTACCCACTCCAGTACTCTTGCATGGAGAATCCCATGGATGGAGGAGCCTGGAGGCTACAGTCCATGGGATCTCAAAGAGTCAGACATGACTGAGCGACTTCACTTCACTAGGTTCCAGGAACTATTCTAAATACCTAAAACATTTTAACTCATTTTATTCCTCACATCAAAGTTATGAAGTATTTAAGATGTATATTATCTAGATATTACAGATGAGCCTACTGAAACACAGGAAAGTTAATTCATTGTGTAGAGCTGCTAAATGGCAAAGACAGGCCAGGCAGGCTGTCTCTAAGATCTCTGCTCTTAACCAGTACAATTTGCTGAAAACAAATAGTGGTTTTTAGTTCTAGATTTGTATTAGAATCACCCATGAAGCTCTCTAAAATCACTACTGCCCAAACTCAGCCTAAGTATGGAGAATTGTAAACTCTTCAGAGTGAGACCAGTAGAAAAGGGATGACATAACCACTGTACAAGACTGCTTTTGGCCCTAGAAGTTCATTTTATCCCCGTTACTATTAATCAAGATAGAAAAGACCTTTTAACTTTTTAACCCAGTATAATTTTAAAAGGTCCATTATGTTAGTTAGACCTTTGTGTTCAGTTTTTTTGAACTTATTTTTTTTTTATTGCTAACTCTAAAATGAGAAATAGTAACTGAAGAAATTAACATTTAGCCATAAAACTAAATTATAAATTTAATCATAGATTTTTTATTTTGAATGTTACTGTTAGACTGACCTTGATTTTATTAGTGTATAATTACTAGGGCTTCCATAGTGGCTCAGTGAATCCCCCTGCACAATGCAGAAGTGGCTTTGATCCCTGGGCTGGAAAAGCCCCAGGAGAAGGGAATGGCAGCCCACTCTACTGTTCCCGCCTGGGGAATCCTATGTTCAGAGGAGCCTGGCGGGCTAGTCCGTGGGATTGCAAGAGTAGGACATGACTTAGTGAGTAAACAACAATATAATTACTAAATGTATGTAAGTTTTGTGCTCAGAGCATCGTTTCTTCTGTGTTGATGTTACACCACATATTTAAGGAATTCTTCAGATCTGAAATTGACTCCTAATGTTTTATTTAATTCTTTCCTTTATTTTTTTTTCCTTTTTAGTTTCCTGTACGTTAAATGATTTTTAAAACTGGGTAAAATTTAGCTGCTGTGAAGTGCATAGATCTGAACTGTATGTAGAGAGTTCAGTGCGTTTTCACCTGTGCACACCGATGAAACCACCACCACAAACAAAATACAGAACATCTCCTTCAGCCCAGAAGGTTCTTTACTGTTACTTACAAGCCAGTCACCACTTCCAGCCACTATTCTGATTTCTGTCACATTAGTTTGGTTTTGCCAGTACTTTAACTTCTCATATATATAAAATCATGATATGTACTCCTTTGTGTCCACCTTCCCCCAAGAAAATATTTTTGGTTTTCATTCAGATTTGTTGAATGTATCCATATACTGTATTATTTTTAATCGATAAATAGTACTCAGTTGTGTAAGTATACCACAATTTGTCTTCTCAATCTCCAGCTGATGAAAATTGTGTTCTTTCCAGATTCTGGATATTATGAATTAAGTTGTGTTGTTTAGTTTCCAAATACTTGGAGTTTTTCTAAATATCATATTGCTGTGCTGTGTGTGCTGAGTGCTTAGTCATGTCTTACTCTCTGTGACCTCTTGGATGGTAGCCTGCCAGGCTCCTCCATCCATGGGATTTTCCAGGCAAGAATACTGGAGTGAGTTGCCATTTCCTACTTAAGGGGATCTTCCCGACCTAGGAATTGAACCCACGTCTTTTTTGTCTCCTGCATTGGCAGGCAGATTTATTACCACTGTGCCACCTGGGAAGCCCACTAATTTCTAATTAATTTTATCATGGACAGGTAAAATGCTGTTAGATTTAAATCTTTTGAAACTTATTGCGAATCAAGCCCAAAGGCATAGCTTGAAGAATGGACATCTAAAAAGAATCTGAATTCTATAGTTAGATGTACTGTGCTAAAGTGACAATTAAGACAGTTTCAGTTCAGTTCAGTTGCTTAGTCATGTCTGACGCTTTGCGACCCCATGAATCGCAGCACGCCAGCCTCCCTGTCCATCACCAACTCCCGGAGTTCACTTAAACTCATGAGTATCGAGTCAGTAATGCCATCCAGCCATCTCATCCTCTGTCGTCCCCTTCTCCTCCTGCCCCATCCCTCCCAGCATCAGGGTCTTTTCCAATGAGTCAACTCTTTGCATGTGGTGGCCAAAGTATTGGAGTTTTAGCCTCAGCATCAGTCCTTAGAATAAATACCCAGGACTGATCTCCTTTAGGATGGACTGGTTGGATCTCCTTGCAGTCCAAGGGACTCTCAACAGTCTTCTCCAACACCACAGTTCAAAAGCATCAATTCTTTGGCACTCAGCTTTCTTCACAATCCAACTCTCACATCCACACATGACCGTTGGAAAGACCATAGCCTTGACTAGTCGGACCTTTGTTGACAAAGTAATGTCTGTGCTTTTTAATATGCTTTCTAGGTTGGTCATAACTTTCCTTCCAAGGAGTAAGTGCCTTTTAATTTCATGGCTGCAGTCACCATCTGCAGTGATTTTGGAGCCCCCCAAAATAAAGTCTGACACTGATTCCACTCTTTCCCCATCTATTTCCCAAGAAGTGATGGAACCGGATGCCATGATTTTCGTTTTCTGAATGTTGAGCTTTAAGCCAACCTTTTCACTCTTCTCTTTCACTTTCATCAAGAGGCTTTTGAGTTCCTCTTCACTTTCTGCCATAAAGGTGGGTCATCTGCATATCTGAGGTTATTGATATTTCTCTTGGCAATCTTGATTCCAGCTTGTGCTTTATCCAGCCCAGCATTTCTCTTGATGTACTCTGCATATAAGTTAAATAAGCAAGGTGACAATATACAGCTTTGACGTACTCCTTTTCCTATTTGGAACCAGTCTGTTGTTTCATGTCCAGTTCTAACTGTTGCTTCCTGACCTGCATACAGATTTCTGTCTTTAGTTGTAGAAAATCTCTGCTGGTCTTTAGTTCATTCTAATTGATAATTACTCTGTGTGTGTGTGTGTGTGTGTGTGTGTATTAGTCACTCAGTTGTTCTGATTGATAATTACTGTGTGTGTGTGTGTATTAGTCACTCAGTTGTGTCTGATTGATAATTACTGTGTGTGTGTGTGTGTGTGTGTGTGTGTGTGTGTGTATTAGTCACTCAGTTGCGTCTGACTCTTTGCAACCCCATGGACTATACTTGTAATTTTGTTGTGCCTATGGCAGGCAGTCTTCTGGAGGAGGGCATGGCAACCCACTCCAGTATATCTTGCCTGGAGAATCCCATGGACAGAGGAGCCTGGTGGGCTACAGTCAATAGGGTGACAAACAGACATGACTAAAGTGACTTAGCACACATGTATGGGAGGAGATAGCTCAGGATCTTCCTACTCTACTTTGTTGGCCACACCTTTGCATCTCTGAATTTTGCTTTTCAAATTTTGTCTGATGGTTTCTGACATTCAATACAGTAGTCTGTGTAATGTAGTTGGTCTACCAGTTTTCCTGTTCCTTCTCAATTTTGTTTCTCTATTCCTCCTTGGAGAATTTTGAGCATTAATTTGCTAGTGTGTGAGATGAGTGCAATTGTGCAATAGTTTGAACATTCTTTGGCATTGCCTTTCTTTGGGATTAGAATGAAAACTGACCTTTTCCAGTCCTGTGGCCACTGTTGAGTTTTCCAAATTTGCTGGCATATTGAGTGCAGCACTTTCACAGCATCATCTTTCAGGATTTGAAACAGCTCAACTGAAATTCCATCACCTCCACTAGCTTTGTTCGTAGTGATGCTTCCTAAGGCCCACTTGGTTTCACACTCCAGGATGTCTAGCTCTAGATGAGTGATCACATCATCATGGTTATTTGGGTCATGAAGATCTTCTTTGTATAGTTCTGTATATTCTTGCTACCTCTTGTTAATATCTTCTGCTTCTGTTAGGTCCATACCATTTTTGTCCTTTATTGTACCCATCTTTGCATGAAATGTTCCCTTAGTATCTAGTTTTCTTGAAGAAATCTGTGGTGTTTTCCATTCTGTTGTTTTCTTCTGTTTCTTTGCATTGTTCATTTAAGAATCTTTATTTTAATCTCTCCTTGCTGCTCTCTGAAACTCTGCATTCAGCTGGGTATATCTTTCCCTTTCACTTCTTTTCTCAACTTTTTGTAAGGGCTCCTCAAACAGCTGCTTTCCTTTTTTGCAGTTCTTTTTCTTTGGGATGGTTTTAGTCACTGCCCTCTCTACAGTGTTATGAACCTCCATCCACAGTTGCTCAGGCATTCTGTTAGATCTAATCCCTTGAATCTATTTGTCACTAACACTGTATAATCATAAGGGATTTGACTTCGGTCATCCCTGAGTGGTCTAGTAGTTTTCATCCTTTCTTCAATTTAAGTCTGAATTTTGCAATAAGGAGGTCATGATCTGAGCCACAGTCAGCTTCTAGTCTTGATTTTGCTGACTGTATAGAGCTTCTCTGTCTTGTTGCAAAGAACATAATCAGTCTTTTTTCAGTACTGACCATCTGGGGATGTCCATGTGTAGAGTTGTCTGTTGTGTTGTTGGAAAAGGGTGTTTGCCATGACCAGTGTGTTCTCTTGGTAAACCTCTGTTAGCCTTTGCCCTGCTTGGTTTTGTACTCCAAAGCCAAACTTGCCTGTTACTCCAGGCATCTCTTGACTTCCTGCTTTTGCATTCTAGTTCCCTATTATGAAAAGGACATTTGTGTGTGTGTGTGTTCTAGAGGGCCTTGTAGGTCTTCATAGAACAGTTCAACTTCTGCTTCTTTGGCTTTAGTGGTTGGGGCATAGACTTGGAGTGCTGTGATGCTGAATTGTGTGCTTTGGAAATGAACTAAGATCATTCTGTCATTTTTGACATTGCACTCAAATACTACTGCTCTTTTTTTGACTATGAGGGCTACTCCATTTCTTCTCAGGGATTCTTGGCCACAGTAGTAGATACAATGGTCATCTGAATTAAATGCACCTATTCCTGTTCATTTTTGTTCACTGATTACTAAAATGTCAATGTTTACTCTTCCCATCTCCTGCTTGTGAAAGTCTCTCAATAATGTCCAACTCTTTGTGACCCCATGGCTATACGGTCAATGAAATTCTCCAGGCCAGAATACTGGAGTGGGTAGCCTTTCCCTTATCCAGGGGGTCTTCCCAACCCAGGGATCGAACCCAGGTCTCCCACATTACAGGCAGATTCTTTACCAGCTGAGCCACTAGAGAAGCCCTAGTTGACCATGTGCAATTTACCCTGATTCATTGACCTAACATTCCAAATACCTATGCAGTCTTTACAGCATCAGAGTTTACTTTCACCAACAGACACATCTACAGTGGAGCATTGTTTCTGCTTTGTTTCAGCCTCTTTATTCTTTCTGGAACTATTTCTTCCCTCTTCTGCAGTAGCATATTAGACACCTACCGACCTGGAGGGCTCATCATCCGATGTTACATCTTTTTGCCATTTCATACTGTTCATGGGGTTCTTGAGGCAAGTGGTTTGCCATTCCCTTCTCCAGTGAACCATGTTTTGTCATAACTCTCTACCATGAGTCGTCTGTCAAAAACCTATTAAAATTTTCTGTTTGAAGTTCAAACATCTATATCATCTTGAAGATTGTTTTTACTGTTCATTTTTTCTCTTTCCCATAACTCACATTGTCCTGTTTTATTGCTTGAGTGTTACCTTTTGCTTGTATAATGGACATTTTTGATGATAATGTTGCAGAAACCCTGGGTTCTGTTATCTTCTGAAAAGTATTGGGTTTTGTTCTACAACACAGTTAAGTTACTGACAGGTCCCCTGGAGCTTGGGGAGGCTTTGTTTGATACTTCTTTAGGCAAAGACTTTAAATTTTGCTGTTAGGGCAACTTCCTAAGTTCTATAATATAGTTGTGTGTTTTTTCCCTAAGAAGTAGCCCTTCTCCAATTTTAATTGAAAGCACAAACTGTTCTCCGAGTCATCTGATTATGTGAAACTTAAGCTCCAAACTCTTCTTTCTTTTGCAGCATGTAGCTATTGAAATCTCTGTTTAGTTCATTTAAGGTCTAGTGCTTACTTTCCTCTAGATTCTCACACGTAGGATTTTCTGAGATTTTCTTCTCGATTTCCAGGTGTTTTCAAAGCAGGGTGTTCTATGCTCTGATGACTCAGTCCATTGTGAGTTCAGCTTTCTGACTGAGGTCTGGCTATTCTCCCATAATGCTGGGGACTGCATCTGGTTAAAAGTGGTATAAATGTAGATCTCTTCAAGGGCTGAATCCATTCCACATTCTCTTGCTCTTCTATACTCTTGAGTGCCTGTATTAAATAGTTGATTTCTTTATTTTGTTCACAGCTTATCAGGGTTATATATTAGTGGGTTAGTGCAATACGAGCCCCTTTGCATTACTGTGCCTGGAATGCCACCTCTTTGTTTTTATAACATTTACTTCAGATGGTTAATATATTTCTCATTATGACTTTATTAGATCATTTTTATATTTATTCATAGATATGAAGAGAAAGCTACTAAAGACTTGGAAAGATACAATACACAAATCAAGAGAGCCATCGAACAAGAGTCACAAGTATCATTAAAAGATGGCAAAAAAAGGATGAAACCCACCAGTGTTTGGAATTTGGCACAGAAGCACAAGTTGAAAACCTCGCTATCTAATCAGCCAAAAGTTGATGAGCTCTTTCAGGCCCAAATTGAAAAAAAACAGAACCAAAACATTAAAATAGTTCAGATTCCCTTCTCTATGGAAAACTTAAAAAAGAATTTTGATACACAGAAGAAATTTGACTTAGAAGAAAAGGACGAATTTTACTTGATCCACAATCTCAAGTTTCCTGACGCATGGCTGATTACATCCAAAACAGAAATAATGTTGTTAAATCCGTACAGAGTGGAAGAAGCTCTGCTATTTAAAAGACTTCTTGAGAATCACAAACTTCCTGCAGAGCCACTGGAAAAACCAATTATATTAACAGAGAGGTATGGTGAAGTAATATTTTTTTTTACCCTTAAAAACATTTACTAATTGAAATTGAAGGTAAAAAGTTGAATTTCCCAGTATGGAAAAGTGGTATTTATTTAAAGAAATTGTATAATTTGATTTCTAATATTTAGTAGAATTAATGCTTTTAAATAATTTTAGAATATTCTAGATAGTTTACTTCTGCACTTAATAAATAGCAAGCTCAGTCCCCCACCACCTGTACGTTAGTAACTTCCCCAGGGTAATTCTGACATTGGATTGCCATGGCACTTCTTGTGTTGTCTTTGTTTTAACATTTCAAACATAGACCAACATAGAATTACACAGTGCTTGCCTTTATCAAGGTTTTCTCACATTTCCTCTGTCTGTCCTTGATATTTATATCTGCTCATGTATGTTTTTCCTTTTACTAAAGGATTTAGAATGATTCCCACCTAAAAGAGTTTTCAGTGTCTTGCTAAAGTGGCCATTTTCTTACCTAGCTACAATGCCTTTTTTCATACCCTACACAATACTAATTCATTGGGATTGTCTCTCATTGTCTCAAAATGTATTTTTGTATATTTTGGATTATTAAGTTTAATTTACATCTAACCCAGGTCCAGCCACTACATTTTGTTATGTATTTTAAATCTTTTCTAATATCATACCATTAACTTATTGTGGATACTTAGTCACTTATTTGTTAGAATATCCCATTGTCTCTGTCTGTCTGTTTCCTTGTGGTGATGTTTAACTTGTTTTCCCCTCCCATTTTTAAATGGGTATTAGTTCAGGAGGATTGAATAGATACTTTCTGGTAAGACTGCTTCATGGTTGATGCTATGTGCTTCATATTTCATCACATCGAAAGGCACTCATCCCTGGGTTCAGGGAAGCCTGGTGTGCTGCAGTCCGTGGGTCGCAGAGTCAGAAACGACTGAGCGACTGAACTGAAATGAGCTACTGACAACCTGACATTCCACCTTAAAGTTCCCGGTTAACTTTTCCAAAATGGTTTTATCCACAGATGACTATTGCCTGCACTAATATTATTATAGAATATAAATGGAGTATTTCCTGTTCATATCCTACATGAGCAAATTGTTTTCTCTTAAAACAAATAGCTATTAACTAAAATACTAACATTTCACTTTAATATACTTAATATTTCTTTTTTTAGCTTACATAGGTAGAAGAAATTATGATAAAGGAGGTAACCTAAAATTTAAAAGATGTGAGTTTGTTTTGTAGGACAAAGTTCTGTATCAGAACATACAGAAATAAATCAAAACTCCTTTTAAAAATGTATTCAAACCCTTGTGTTACAGACATTTCCTCCAGAAAGAAAAACAGGGCTAGAAACAGAAAAACACTTGATAAAGCTGTCTTTGAGTATAAAATTTGAAATACACTCTAGCTCTTTTTAAGGGAAGAGAGAGAAAAGTACTGTCAAATTACTTTTAATTAAACCTAAGGGTGTATTACTTTTTTTAAAATTCTTCCTTTGACAATTTCCTAAGCCAGTTTAAAGAGAATACTGCAGTAGTAATCACAGTAACTAAAGTCCAGTGTCTTTCACAGTATTCTCTTTAAACTGGCTTAGGAAACTGTGAAAGGAATAATTTAAAAGAATTAATACACCCTTAGGTTTAATTTAAACAGTTACAAAATTTGACAGTACTTTTCTCTCTCTTCCCTTTAAAAGAGCTACAGTGTATTTCAAATTTTATATTCGATTGCTTTTCTAAATGGTGTTTGTAAATTTTCATTTATATAAAAAATCTTTTTGTGCATGTACGAATTACAGGTTTTTTAAAATATTTTTCTTTATGATATTCTGTTATAATACATTAAAATTATTAAAATATATGACATAGATTAAAAATTACATTAAAATTATTATTTGGGTCTATACAGCCTGAGAAAAATCTTTCATATTTGAATAGCAACAAAGCTTCATTCAAAATTCTTTTCCCCTTTCTTCTGATATGTGACATTCCCATCATAATAAGTTTTTAAAAAATGAGTCATAAATAGGATACTTATGTGTTGGACTGTTTTTGCGTCAGATTTCTAATGCAGGTTGTATAGTTTATGTCTCAGCAGAATAGAGATCTGTGAAATACAAAGTAAGAGCTCAATAATAATAACAAAAGTGGCTAATAGTATCGCTGTCTTACTGTATGATGGGAACTTCACTAAGATTTTGCTTTCATGGTCCTATCTCACAGTAACCTAATGAGAGGTATCCACATTTTAATAAGGAGACAAGTACAGAAACGTCAAGTAACTTACCAAGGTCCATACAGTCAGTATGTAAGTGGTGTATGTGAGATTCCAGTCTTGACAGTAACTCTGGATCCTGCACGACTGCTTTCTACACTGTGTCATCACCACCACCGCTGCCACCACTGCTGGCTCGCAGGTTGATCTTCTGAATATTGGGTTGCAGCAGACAGAGCACCTCTGCTTTATAGCCAAAGTTCTCTCTGTGGTATCTGCTCTCCTCAACCTTTCAGAGATGATAAGCCAAGACATTATCCATTTGCTTTTTCGAGGAGTTCATGATTTTAATGAACAAGTAGCAGCTTATCATCTTGCACCAGATAGAATGTAGAATAGTGCCTTGTACACCTACCATATGGTGGGTGTCAACAGACACATTATTGTGAATAACATGTTTTGAAGCACCCTGAGCAGGCCTAAAACCAACATGAAAGGTTAATTTCTGCCCTAGATAATCTTTCACCACCTCAAAGTTCTGTTTAATGCTTTTACCACTCAGAACCATGTCATAGGCTACCTTTAGCAAACACATCATGCCTTTAGTATACAGGGCAAATCTCTCCAAAGTCCTGAATTATTAAATTCTTAAGTTCCTGGGAGAAAAGGTTATTTGCTTATAGTCTTATTGAAGAAGCCTTGACTAATGACAGAATATTACGCAAGGTGGACTGCATCAATAACTTGACAATGTATTGTGTCGTGGCGTTATTTATAAAGTTTTCATTTGTATTATATCGAAGGAGCACTTTTTAAATTTCATATTTAGTTTGTAAAGTTGTAGAAGATAGAAACTGGTTTTTGTCTATTCTTCCTTTCTGTATACTGTATGTGGTAGGTCTATGAAGTATTAAGCAAATGTAAAAGCAGTAGAGTTTCTCACAGGGCTCCTTACACCGTTGTATGTTGGTTACTGATAATAACACTTTTTAAAGGGCCTTAGATAACTCTTTTCCATAAATTCTCTTATTTCACTTTTTTTTTCATTTTTTTTATTATTATTTTGTTTTGTTTTAATTTTTATTTTTACTTTATTTTACTTTACAATACTGTATTGGTTTTGCCATACATTGACATGAATCCGCCATGGGTGTACATGAGTTCCAATATTTAAGAAGTTAAAGGGCCATAATTTCTTTTTCAGTCTTTTTAATGGATCCCATTATTTAGAGATTTTACATAAAATGACAGCAGATGACCAAAGGTACAGTGGATCAATTTACCTGTCCGATCCTCGTCTGACAGCAAATGGTTTCAAGATAAAATTGATACCAGGTATGATACTGTGGTTTAATATTTCCTGAGTCGGAAAAATAAATCTTGTTCCAAAAGTTACTTTCGGGTTTCATGATTTACAGATATGATGGTATGTTTTTGTCTCACCACAAGTATGATGTCAGCTGTATAAAAACAGTGTATTTCCGAAAGGTCACTTCTGCCTGAAACAAGCAAGTTTGGCATCTCTTTCAGTCCATTGCTTTGTGTTATATATAGCATTTCCATAACTAACATCTATAGTTTTTGCCATCCTTTGTCACAACTTATGCATGCTGTGTCTAACTGAATTATTAAATACTTCTTAGCTGATGAAGCAGAAATAAACATGTAGAATACTGGAATCAGCTAACAAAATTGGACATCTCTTTTTCTTTGCTAAAATGATTTACTTGTTTTCCCAATGAGGTGTCTAACATCAACAGTCTTACTGCTTGGAGAGTGAATGATTTGCTCCCATGGCTTTGCTATCAGTTCAGTTCAGTCGCTGAGTCGTGTCCAACTCTTTGCAACCTCATGGACTGCAGCACACCAGGCTTCCCTGTCCATCAGCAACTCCCAGAGTTTACTCAAGCTCTTGTCCATCGAGTCTGTGATGCTATCCAGCCATCTCATCCTCTGTCGTCCCCTTCTCTTCCTGCCCTCAATCTTTCCCAGCATCAGGGTCTTTTTCAGTGAGTCAGTTCTTACATCAGGGCTTCAGCTTCAGCATCAGTCCTTCCAGTGAATATTCAGGACTGATTTCCTTTGGGATTGACTGGTTTGATCTCCTTGCAGCCCAAGAGACTCTCAAGAGTCTTCCCCAACACCACATTTCAAAAGCATCAATTCTTTGGTGCTCAGCTTTCTTTATGGTCCAGGCTTTGCTATAAAGCCTGTTATAATACTGTTTGTTTACTATGGAAATTCACCAGGTGAGGAGAAAAGGGAAAATTCATCTGGCTAGGAGACTTCAGTTTTCCTGGCTGGCCCCTTCTCTGTTCTTTCATAGTTTCCATACTTAACTGCCTCTGCCCTATCTACCCCTGCTTCCCAGGTGGCGCTAGTGGTAAGGAACCCATCTGCAAATGCAGGCCAGTCTTGTCCTGTTACTTTGCCTTCTGTCTGGCATCAAGCACAAAGTTTCCAGAACGAGTGATTCCACTTGTCCCCTGGCCCACTCGCCCCTAAACTTCCCATGGGCAAAGTGTAGAAAAGCAAAACAATGTAGAAAAGTTTTAAAGGAATGATTTACTGAGACATGAAGAGAAAATAAGTAGAAGTGATATACAAAACCATGAAATAGGATACATACAGAAAATGCTTTGGTGTTCCATACTTTATTTTTATTGACTAGCAGTTTTAAGAAAACCTGCTCAGAACTTATTACCCCCTACCTCAATCCTGGATATTTAGATTTGGAGTAAAGAGTTAGGTCAAGTGCCAGATCTGCCATTTAAATACATGTAGGGAAGATCAGTTGGCCTCAGTGTTTCCGCATCAATAGCAGCTAATAATTATTACATGCATGGCACTAGTCTATAAGTATTACATGTATTAATTCACTTGATCTTTCTAAAGGCCTATGGTTCAGTTACTATGCACATTTCTTACAGTTAGAAAAATCAAGGCAGGAGAAGTTTAGTTTGCTTAAATACTCAGAATTAATGATAGAACCAGGATATGAACCAAAGCAATTTGCCTTTAAAATCTAGCTCTTAATTTATGTTTTTTCCTATTAAAATTTATATATTTACTTCATGAAGGTCAGTTAGCATACTACATGCCAATGGTATGTGTTTAAAGGTATGTGTTTAAATTTTCTCCTTTCCCATTCTCCAGCACCTCCTCCCTTGTAGCTCAGTCGGTAAAGAATCTGCCTGCAGTGCAGGAGACCCGGGTTCAATCCCTTGGTTGGAAAGATCCCCTAGAGAAGAAAATGGCAACCCACTCCAGTATCCTTGCTTGGAAAATCTCATGGACAGATGGTGCCTGGTGGGCTGCAGTCCATGGGGTCACAAAGAGTCGGGCACAACTGAGCGACTAACACTTTCACTCATTTTTTAGGTCCTCCTAGAAATCTTTTTTCCTCAGGGCTTCTGACATTTAAAGATTTATTTGAAGTATGGAGTTTATGTATGTGTTTAGCAAGATATTTTTTTCTTAGTCTGTTTTCCTAAATAACTTTGTGGTATTGGTGGCAAGTACTTTTTGTTTTCATGAAAGATGTTATCACAACAATTTTTGTTAGGATAATTAGCCTGTCTGTTTCAGGAGCATGTTTGTTTTTGAGTTACCCAGTAAGTTTCTGTTTCAGGGACGCATTCAGCACTTAACTTGTAGATAGTGTTTTTAAGAGTCCTATAAATGCAGGGTACTTTGCATGACACCAAAGATATAAAAATGAATAAGCTAGTCATCTGCAGGCTGACTTGAGTGGAATTTACTTAGATTATCATCAGCATTGTTTCTCTTCTCTGTAACAGATCAAGGTAAAAATATTCATCTTTCCTTTCTTCATTTTTTTTAGCTGTTTTTTCCTTCATTATTTTTTGTCATTTTTTAAAAAAGACTTATTACTCAAGTCTTTTAGCAAGTTTTACTGTATTGGACTAACTTTTGATCAGCAGTTTGCCAGTTGCCAGAAAACATCTTTGGATAAAAGCACTTGAAAGAGAGGAAGAATACATTTGGCTTTAAGGAAAAGGATTCTTAATGTGATCTTAAAGAAATATGATTGTTAATGAGAATAGTTTTATTCTGTATCAGTGAGAATTACCCATTTTGGGAACTGCAAGCTTGTCAGACCACTTATTAAAGTATTTTCAGAAAATGAGGAAGCATTTCACAGAATTTTATGAAAACTTCTTGAACGTGATTCTTAATGTCTCTTAAGTTTTTCTTATCTATGTTCTGCAAACACAGAGATTAACATATTATTCAGTTTCCTCATTTGTTCCCATATACTTTTTACCCGGGCTTCTCTGGTAACTCAAGATGGTAAAGAATCCTTGTGCAATGCAGGAGACCTGGCTTCAATCCCTGGGTTGGGAAGATCCCCTGGAGGAGGGCATGGCAACCCACTCCAGTATTCTTGCCTGAAGAATCCCCATGGACAGAAGAGCTTGATGGGCTACAGTCCATGGGGTTGCAAAAAGTCAGACATAATTGAGTAGCTAAGCACACACAGCAATTTTTACCCATATCCACAAAATTTTCCTGCATTCAGGTAGTCAGTATTAAATGTTTCAGTCTAATCATATTGCAAATAATACAGAACTAGCAATAATGAAAAGTCTCTGGACTGATAAATTTTTTCTATCTGTATATATATATATATATATATATATATATATAAAGATGTTTACTGGAATATTCTGCTACTTCCTCTTTGCCTATCTAATCCCTGTTTCAAGTCCCATTTACATTCGGTTGGTTGCTCAGACTCTCATTTTGTCTCCCTTTACTGAACTCTGTATGTTATCCCTGAACAATTGATTATGTATCTTCTTACATTGTTCTCCAGTTGTTTCCTGGGAGGAGGATTAGGATGCCTGCTCTGTTTATTATACCACCAGTGCATCTGCCATTCAGGTCAAGGAACTAGTCTGTAAATGGCAGGTTAGGAATGGGTTCATCTCAGGACCTGAAACTCTTCAAGCTACATCACTCCTCTTTTAAAATTTTCCCTTTGATAGCTTATCCAACATTGGACTATCTCTTTTTCTTTACTTATAGGTAACATTTTGTGGTCTGCAATATTAAGAATACTGTTCACAGATAGAGCCAAAAAACCCAAATCTTTGCTATTTTCTAAAAATTATAAAATGTGTTCTAAAGCTAAATTTGATGCTTGGGAAGTTCAAATAATAGATGTCAGATTTAAACATTATTCTAAAAACTAAACATTATTATTTCCTCAAACTGCTAATATATTAATAAGTTACTATAGTGGTAATTATTTTGTAGCTTATATGTATATTTATCAACACTTTGTGCACCTTAAATTTACACAGTGTTATGTGTCAAACATATCTAAATAAAGCTGGAAAAAAATAACTTACTATATTTTTATAATAACTTGTAAGGTAAACTAATCTTCAAAATAATTCAGGCTTTTAGATATTAAACCAGTAGGATAGAATTTGAATAGCAACAGTTGCTAAAACATTTAAACGAGTTTTACTTTAATAAATATCATGGGACTCCATTTTCTCTCCAAAGTAAGAAATGTTCTAAACAAATGTAGGGAACAGAACAATAATATCTGAGATTAAATGATATAAAGTACATGTGGTTTCTTTGAGCACTTATGACTTAATGTGAATGTGAAATCCTATGGGAAAGTATTATTTGTTCTTCAACTAGGGAACAAAACTTTTTCTGACAATGTTAGATTCTAATGAATGTTCACCAAATATTTTAACAGTGATTTTGTTTTCCTTAGACATTTTCTGGAATACAGTTAAAACAAAATGTAACTATATGTAGTTTTATATATTTTTTTTTCTTTTAGGAGTTTCCATTGCTGAAAACTACTTGGAAATAGAAGGAATGGCTAATTGCCTTCCATTCTATGGAGTGATGGATTTAAAAGAAATCCTTAATGCTATATTAAACAAAAATGCAAAGGAAGTTTATGAATGTAGACCTCGCAAAGTGATAAGTTACTTAGAGGTATGTATTATTAGCTTATGTAGATTGGCTAGATTTTAAGGTACTTAACTCTTTCTTAATAAAATAGTAAATGATTTTGAAATCCCTATAAGGTTTGTTATCTGTTTACAGGAGAAAAGCGCTTAAATATCACCTGGAGGAAACTTTCCCTAACCATACTCTATTACATTACTCAGTTTAATTTTGTGCAGTTACTTGCTGAAATTTTGTCTTTTAAAGAATTTAAATTTTTAATTGGAGGATAATTGCTTTACAATGTTGTGTTGGTTTCTGCCATACATCAACATGAATGAGTCATAGGTATACATATACTCCCTCCCTCATGCGCCTCCCTCCCATTTCCACCCCATTCCACCCGTCTAGGTTATCTTTTTTATCTTTCTGCTTCTCTGCACTAGAATGTCAGTTTCAGAAGAGCAAGGATGTTGCTTTTCTTGTTCTCTGCTGTATTTATAGAACCACAACAGTGACTAGCACATAATTGTTGTTTAGTAAATATTTGTTGAGTGAATAATTAAAGAATATAATCAATTTTCTGTCTTCCTATTTGCCAGTAAAAACCTATTTTCTGCTTCATGTATATCACAGTAAAATGTATGGCTTTCTCTCCACAGGGAGAAGCAGTACGTCTGTCTAGACAATTACCCATGTACTTATCAAAAGAGGACATCCAAGATATTATCTACAGAATGAAGCACCAGTTTAGAAATGAAATTAAAGGGTGTGTTCATGGTCGCCCATTTTTTCATCATTTAACCCATCTTCCAGAAGCTACATAATTATGTTTAAGAAAATTTGTTACTGTTGAAGTCAATATGGTCATAAAATAACGAATCAGGTTTAAACTGACTGTGTACTATTATGTGTTAAATGGTTGTATTGTAAATAAGGAATCACTGGCCTGTTTGTATATTGAAAATTTTTTCAAAACTATAAAAAATTAATAATATAGACTATTAATTCATTTTATTATCAAGAACCAACCTTCATAATAACTATTGGTTATAAACTCTAAATTGAAAAATACTTAACTGTTCTTGGGTGTTTGATTTACTCAGTCCAGTGAGTCAACTGTTCTCATCAGATGATTACTTTGGTCATCTGACTCAAAGGGCTGACTCATTGGAAAAGTCACTGATGCTGGAAAGATTGAGGGCAGCAGGAGAAGAGGGCATCAGGATGAGATGCCTGGATGCTTTCACCCATGCAGTGGACATGGACTTGGGCAAACTTCAGGAGATGGTGAGGCACGGGGAGGCCTGGTGTGCTACAGTCCAAAGAGTCAGGACTGGATGACTGAACATCAACAACATGGACTAAACTGTATCCTCCAAATTTTTCAGTTGAAGCCCTGACTCCACAGTGAGATGGCATTTGCAGATGAACCTTTTAAAGAGGCAGTTAGGTTTAGTGAGGATGGGGCTGGGGCACTCTTGGTGGGATTAGTGCCCTTTTAAGAAGAGATACCACGGAGTTTGCTTATTCCCTGTTATCCTTTCACCGACATCCCAATTCCTATTCCAGCTGCTGAACAGGGAGAAAAAGTGGCCCTCTAATCCAGGAGTAGAGCTCTTACCAGAAACCAGTCATGTCAGCACCTTAACCTTAGACTTCTAGCCTCTAGAACTATGAGAAAATGCCTGGGGTGCTTTTTAAGCTCAGTCTATAGTATTTTGCTATGCCAGCCTGAACTAATACACTGGGTTCCATCCTGTGTGGGGAAAAATAAAACATTCTGGCATATCTGACAGAAGTTATCAATCTTGTGTAAAGGAAAAGGGGAAAAGTACTGGGGTGGGGGAAAAGTAAGGAAATACAATTTAGAGAAGATAAAACGTAAGTTCAGAAATCCTGTTATTTACCTCTAGTTGGGGGTAACAAATGAGAAATTGCTGTCTCTTAAATGGAAATTGTTGGGCTGTGGTATCAAAATTTGTCAGAACATGGGAAGATACAGATTTTTAACAAAATTTAGATTTGAGTATTCATAGTGCATGTGTTCTTTGAAAACCAGATCCCACAGTTCAGTTCAGTCACTCAGTCGTGTCCAGCTCTTTGCGACCCCATGGACTGCAGCATGCCAGGCCTCCCTGTCCATCACCAACTCCTGGAGTTTACTCAAACTCATGTCTATCGAGTCGGTGATGCCATCCAACCATCTCATCTTTGTCGTCCTCTTCTTCTGCTTTAAATTGTTCCCAACATCAGGGTCTTTTCAAATTAATCAGCTCTTCACATCAGGTGGCCAAAGTATTGGAGTTTCAGCTTCAACATCAGTCCTTCAAATGAATATTCAGGACTGATTCCCTTTAGGATGGACTGGTTGGATCTCCTTGCAGTCCAAGGAACTCTCAAGAGTCTTCTCCAGCACCACAGTTCAAAAGCATCAATTCTTCGGCGCTCAGCCTTCTTCACAGTCCAACTCTCACATCCACATGACCACTGGAAAAACCATAGCCTTGATGAGATGGACCTTTGTTGGCAAAGTAATATCTCTGCTTTTTACTATGCTCTCTAGGTTGGTCATAACTTTCCTTCCAAGGAGTAAGCATCTTTTAATTTCATGGCTGCAATCACCATCTGCAGTGATTTTGGAGCCCCCTCAAAATAAAGTCTGACATTGTTTCCACCATTTCCCCATCTAGTTGCCATGAAGTGATGGGACCAGATGNTGGACCTTTGTTGGCAAAGTAATATCTCTGCTTTTTACTATGCTCTCTAGGTTGGTCATAACTTTCCTTCCAAGGAGTAAGCATCTTTTAATTTCATGGCTGCAATCACCATCTGCAGTGATTTTGGAGCCCCCTCAAAATAAAGTCTGACATTGTTTCCACCATTTCCCCATCTAGTTGCCATGAAGTGATGGGACCAGATGCCATGATCTTCGTTTTCTGAATGTTGAGCTTTAAGCCAACCTTTTCACTCTTCTCTTTCACTTTCATCAAGAGGCTCTTTAGTTCTTCTTCACTTTCTGCCATAAGGGTGGTGTCATCTGTATATCTGAGATTATTGATATTACTCCCGGCAATCTTGATTCCAGCTTGTGCTTATTCCAGCCCAGCATTTCTCATGATGTACTCTGCATATAAGTTAAATAAGCAAGGTGACAATATACAGCCTTGATGTACTCCTTTTCCTATTTGGAACCAGTCTGTTGTTCCATGTCCAGTTCTAACTTGCTTCCTGAACTGCATACAGATTTCAAGAGGCAGGTCAGGTGGTCTGGTATACCCATCTGTTTCAGAATTTGCACAGTTTATTGTGATCCACACAGTCAAAGGCTTTGGCATAGTCAAGAAAGCAGAAATAGATGTTTTTCTGGAACTCTTTTTTGATGATCCAGCGGATGTTGGCAATTTAATCTCTGGTTCCTCTGCCTTTTCTAAATACAGCTTAAACATCTGGGAGTTCATGGTTCACATACTGTTGAAGCCTAGCTTGGAGAATTTTGAGCATTACTTTACTAGTGTGTGAGATGAGTGCAATTGTGCAGTAGTTTGAGCATTGCCATTGCCTTTCTTTGGGATTGAAATAAAAACTGACCCTTTCCAGTCCTGTGGCTACCACTGAATTTTCCAAGTTTGCTGGCATATTGAGTGCAGCACTTTCACAGCATCATCTTTCAGGATTTGAAACAGCTCAGCTGAAATTCCATCACCTCCACTAGCTTTGTTGGTACTGATGCTTCCTAAGGCCCACTTGACTTCACATTTCTAGGATGTCTGGCTCTAGGTGAGTGATCACACCATCATGATTATCTGAATCATAAAGATCTTTTTGTATAGTTCTTATGTATTCTTGCCACCTCTTGTTAATATCTTCTGCTTCTGTTAGGTCCATACCATTTATGTCCTTTATTGAGCCCATCTTTGCATGAAATGTTCCCTTGGTATCTCTAATTTTCTTGAAGAGATCTCTTAGTCTTTCCCATTCTGTTGTTTTCCTCTTTCTATGCATTGATCACTGAGGAAGGCTTTCTTATTTCTCCTGCTATTCTTTGGAACTCTGCATTCAAGTGGGTATATCTTTCTTTTTCTCCTTTGCTTTTCACTTCTCTTCTTTTCACAGCTATTTGAAAGGCCTCCCTACATAGCCATTTTGCTTTTTTGCATTTCTTTCTCTTGGGGATGGTCTTGATCCCTGTCTCCCGTACAATGTCACAACCTCCATCCGTAGTTCATCAGGCACTGTATCTATCAGATCTAATCCCTTGAATCTATTTCTGACTTCCACTGTATAATCATAAGGGATTTGATTTAGATCACACCTGAATGGTCTAGTGGTTTTGTCTACTTTCTTCAGTTTAAGTTGAATTTGGCCATAAGGAGTTCACGATCTGAGCCACAGTCAGCTCCTGCTCTTGTTTTTGCTGACTGTATAGAGCTTCTCCATCTTTGGCTGCAGTGAATAAAACCAGTCTTATTTTGGTATTGACCATCTGAGGATGTCCATGTGTAGAGTCTTCTCTTTTGTTGTTGGAAGAGGGTGTTTGCTATGACCAGTATGTTCTCTTGGTAAAAGTCTATTAACCTTTGCCCTGCTTCATTCTGTATTCCACAGACAAATTTGCCTGTTACTCTAGGTGTTTCTTGACTTCCTACTTTTGCATTCCAGTCCCCTATAATGAAAAGGACATCTTTTTTGGGTGTTCGTTCTAGAAGGTCTTGTAGGTTTTCATAGACCCATTCAACTTCAGCTTCTTCAGCGTTACTGATCAGGACACAGACTTGGATTACTGTGATACTGAATGGTTTGCCTGGGAAACTAACAGAGATCACTTTGAATAAGGAATACAGAAAGATTAGCTGAAATCATACTGACTTCTTTGTAGACAAGAAAGACAAATGACTCTCCATTCTTCCAGTAATCTATTATCACCACAAACTAGCCAAATGTGAAACGTCTCTCTAATTCTATTATGGCCTCATCCCAGAGAATCTAAACTGAAGATCCTCACAAGGCAATGAAGGCCTCAATAATTGTCAAGTGAACTTTCTCTATTTGTTACCGCAGAGCCTATATCTCGTTAGTCTGGATCAACTGTACTGTCAATTCTCAAGCAGCCTGCTTTCTCTACCTGCCATTAACTTAGCTAAAGTATTCTCTGAATCTTAATGTGTGCTTCCCTGCTTAAAAACTTTATTAGCTTCCCACATCCTTGGGATAAAATCTGCCAAATCCTTAGAGGTCTAGGAGATCCTTTAGGATGAAGGTACGGCCTATCATTCTTATCCAATCTCCATTTCTCAAGAACCAGCAGTGTAGGATTTCTTGCACTAAGCAGTGCATCAGCACATACTATTCCTTCTGCTTGAAATATGTTTATTTTTCCCTCCTGTATACTTCCTTAACTACTTGCTAGTTTCTTCCACAGGTTTCTCCAAGGGAGTAGGTGCCCCTCTACACTTCCATAGTATATGCTGTGTGTGTTCTCAGTCATTTCTGACTCCTTGTGACCCCATGGACTGCAGCCCACCAGGCTTCTCTGTCCATGAGATTCTCCAGGCAAGAATGTTGGAGTGGGTTGCCATTTCCTACTCTAGAGAATCTTCCTGACCCAGGGATCGAACACCCATCTCTTACGTCTCCTGCACTGGCAGGTGGATTCTTTACCACTGCACCTCCTGGGTAGTACATGCTACATAACCCCGTAACAATTATATTACACTGCAATAATATTTTTCATCTGGAGGGCAAGGAATGTCTTTTCTGTAATGTGTTCAGCACTGAGTGTGACACTCAGTAATGTCACTGAAAAAGCATAGAGACAAATACATAACAAAAGGAGAAATGGGGGAGTTAAAGTAATTCTGAGTCCAATTTCAGTAGGGTGGAAGAAATCTACTCCCCACTCATCCACTGATTAGTTTAAAAGATTTTATGGAAAAAATGAACCTCTTCAGAAGCAGTTAAATATGGTCAATTGTAATACTGGCCATATTAACTGAAAACTAACTGAAATCCCATGTCCTGCTAATGAATATTCATGACAAATAAGGGGGAAAATTAGTGTGTTAGAAATAACTGTGTACTTTGGAGTCAAGTTCAGCATCTTCATTGCAGAGATGAAAAAGTATGGGCTAAAAGAAATGGACCTGAGATTGTTAGGAGAACTTTGATATAAGATATGGCTGTGGCTCTCCTAATGTGGCTCAAAGTTGATAACCACTGAAACAGGACTTTCAAAACTAGAAAAAGGAATTTTACATTAATTTACAGTGGCTTAAGAAGGAGTAAAAAGTGTGATTAAAAGAATAAGCAAGCAGAGAAAACAATTTCAAGGCAGAAGTGGAGAGAGCTCAGTACTGTGTTGTTAGTATTACAAGAAACAATGAAGCATTTTGATGATTAAAATGTTAAAGGTGATATCACCCAAAAGATGGAGAATAAATTAACAGGTCACTCTTAATTATTCATGTCCATGAAGAGAAGTAATTGATATCTTGAGCCACCTTTTATTTGGTTTTGCAGTAAAATGTATGATTTTTTCCCTCAGTACTTAAACTCTTCTTTTTTTGTTTGTGGTAATATCAACATTTGAAGTAAAACTAGTAAAGTACTAGAACAGTTGTGGCCACTCAGGCAACTTGGAGTTAATTATTCTGGGTTCTATTTTCTCACCTGTAAAATTGGTTGGATTATTACCATCTCAAAGGTTCTTTTTAGCAACTATGAATCCATAAACACTAGTTTGCCAAAATTAATCTAGAATTTCAAGAATACGTCTAGATCATCTAAATACCTTAATATCATTACTGGTATTTTTTAATCTCAGCAACTTTGGTTTTTATGCTAGTGAGTCAAACTCTATCTCCAACTTCAATAAATAGATCGTATTTACATTATTTGTTAAGAAATACAGGCTGCAGTGGAATAGATGGCAATTCCGGCAATCTGAAGCCATAAAATCTGGCTAAGATCACCCAATTCAGGTCTAACATTTTCTAGTAGGTTTAAAATTTGAAACCTTATAGACATTGCTGGATCACACATGGCTACCCACAAGGAGAAAGATCTATCCAAAGCGGCCTTCAGGCTTCATCTCTGCATGACTTCCACGTCACCCTAGTGCTAAAGCCCAGACTTAGATTCCAAGCAAAACCCTTGGGCCTCAGGAACCTCTTGGGAGACACCTTAGGAGTACTCCCTCTTCCTTGCCAAGCTGTAACCTACTGATAAAAACAGGCAGTTGGGCGTGAGGCTTTCCTTTCCTTCCTGATCTCCTCGCCTTTCCCTTAATCTCCAGCTTCCCAAACTGCAGCGGCCGTCACCTCCATCCTGGGAATAGGGCTTCGCGTGGCCACTGCCCCCTCCAGCCATTCTGTCCCCAGGTTGGCAGCTGCGCTGGGTGCGGCTTCCTGTAGGGGATGGGGAGGCTCATGTAGGGGCGGAGCTTCCACGACCTCCCCAGGAGCTGGGAGGCGGGGCCTCAACAGAACACCCCTCCCACAGCCATCCTGCCCCCTAGATTTCACAAACTGCCTCTCAGTTAATCTAGCACTCCTTAGAGAGGCGACAGAGGCTGATTTGTAATTACTTCTTTCCCCAAATACTTTGTTGTTTAGTCACTATGTCGTGTCCATCTCTTTGCGACCCTATGGACTGTAGCTCACCAAGCTCTTCTGTCCATGATCTCCAGGCAAGAATAATGGAGTAGGTAGGCAATGGCACCCCACTCCAGTACTCTTGCCTGGAGAATCCCATGGACAGAGGAGCCTGGTGGGCTGCAGTCCATGGGGTCGCGAAGAGTCGGATACGACTGAGCAACTTCACTTTCCCTTTTCCCTTTCATGCACTGGAGAAGGAAATGGCAGCCCACTCCAGTGTTCTTGCCTGGAGTAATCCCAGGGACGGCAGAGCCTGGTGGGCTGCCGTCTATGGGGTCGCACAGAGTCGGTTCACGACTGAAGCGACTTAGCAGCAGCAGCAGCAGCAGCAGCCGTTCCCTTCTCCAGGGGATCTTCCCAACCCAGGGATTGAACCCAGGTACCCTGCATTCCAGGTGGATTGTATACCATCTGAGCCACCAGGAGAGCCCCTCTCAAATACTTATCTTGACTTTAATGAGTAGGACCTGTTTCTCACATCAAAACAGTGTGAAAATGGTAAAGAACACGAGCTCTGGGATTGGAGTCTCAATTGTACCTACAATCCTAAATCTGATGAAAAGATTAATGAGATCATATAAAGTAAGTACATAATGTATATAGCAAATTGGTGGTAAACATTTGTCCTAACTACTAACTTAATCCAATATAAAGTACTGCAAAGAAAATGTAAAATGAATTTATTCTTTTAAGAAGCCATTGTAGGACCTCTTCAGCTTTCCAAGTGGCACAGTGGTGAAGAATCCTGCTGCCAATGCAGGAAGCTCAAGAGATGCAAATTCAATCCCTAGTAGAGAAGATGCCTTGGAGAAGGAAATAACAACCCACTCCAGAATTCCTGCCTGAAAAATTCCATGGACAGAGGAGCCTAGTGGGCTATAGTCCATGGGGTCACAAAGAGTCAAACACAACAGCAATTGAGCATGTAGTGCCTTTTACAGTAGACTGTAAGCTGGAAAATGATTCCAAAATTTAGCTTAGGTAGGTCTGGTACAAATGTATGATACAAATTTTGTTATTCTATATATCTCTGTGAACTTCTCTTTCCTCAATTATCCATTAATTAAAAAGGATTATTCCTAGAAATATGTCCCAGAGAGAGCCCCCAAATTTTTAAAGGGAATAATGGGAAAGACTCCAGTATTTGAGTTGTTGGAAACCAGACAGTGTTAGGAAAAAAGTCCCAGGTACAGGTAGAATTTCAGGTATCACAATTTGTACCTCCTAACACAAACATCTTAATTTTAAAATTAATGAAATTTGAAAATTTCTGTAATTTTCCTTGAAAATTACAGGTGGTATATATGGAGACACTGTATACAGTATAACATTTTACATAACAAATACAATCACTGAAAATCATAAATATAACCCCATGAACAGTATGAAAAGGCAAAAAGATAGGACACTGAAAAATGAACTCCCCAGGTCGGTAAGTGGCCAATATCCTACTGAAGATCAATTGAGAAATAACTCCAGAAAGGATGAAGAGACGGAGCCAAAGCAAAAACAACACCCAGTTGTGTATGTGACTGGTGACAGAAGCAAGGTCTGATGCTGTAAAGAGCAATATTGCAGAGGAACCTGGAACATTAGGTCCATAAATCAAGGCAAATTGGAAGTGGTCAAACAGGAAATGGCAAGACTGAACCTTGACATCTTTAGGAATCAGCAAACTAAAATGGACTGGAATGGGTTAATTTAACTAGATGACCATTTTATCTACCACTGTGGGCAAGAATCCCTTAGAAGAAATGGAGTAGCCATCATAGTCAACAAGAGAGTCCAAAATACAGTACTTGGATGCAATCTAAAAATGACAGAGTGATCTCTGTTCATTTACAGGGCAAACCATTCAGTATCACGGTAATCCAAGTCTATGCCTCGACCAGTAATGCTGAAAAAAGCTGAAGTTGAAGGGTTCTTTGAAGACCTACAAGAGTTTCTAGAATGAACACCCAAAAAAGATGTCCTTTTCATTATAGGGGACTGGAATGCAAAAGTAGCACGTCAAGAAACACTGGGACTAACAGATGAATTCGGCCTTGGAGTACAGAATGAAGCAGGGCAAAGACTAATAGAGTTTTGCCAAGAGAACACAATGGTCATAGCAAACACCCTCTTCCAACAACACAAGAGAAGACTGTACACATGGACATCCTCAGATGGTCGATACCAAAATCAGATTGGTTATAGTCTTTGTAGCTAAAGATGGAGAAGCTCTATACAGTCAGCAAAAACAAGAGCAGGAGCTGACTGTGGCTCAGATCATGAACTCCTTATTGCCAAATTCAGACTTAAATTGAAGAAAGTAGGCAAAACCACTAGACCATTCATGTGTGACCTAAATCAAATCCCTTATGATTATACAGTGGAAGTCAGAAATAGATTCAAGGGACTAGATCTGATAGACAGAGTGCCTGATGAACTATGGATGGAGGTTGTGACATTGTACAGGAGACAGGGCTCAAGACTATCCCCAAGAGAAAGAAATGCAAAAAAAGCAAAATGGCTGTCTGGGGAGGCCTTTCAAATAGCTGTGAAAAGAAGAGAAGTGAAAAGCAAAGGAGAAAAAGAAAGATATACCCACTTGAATGCAGAGTTCCAAAGAATCGCAAGGAGAGAAAAGGCCTTCTATAGTGACCAATACAAAGAAATAGAGGGAAATAAGAGAATAGGAAAGACTAGAGATCTCTTCAAGAAAATTAGAGATATCAAGGGAACATTTCATGCAGAGATGGGCTCGATAAAGGGCCGAAATTGTATGGACCTAACAGAAGCAGAAGATATTAAGAAAAGGTGGCAAGAATACACAGAACAACTGTACAAAAAAGTCTTCATGACCCAGATAATCATGATGGTGTGATCACTCACCTAGAGCCAGACATCCTGGAATGCGAAGTCAAGTGGGCCTGAGGAAGCATCACTATGAACAAAGCTAGTGGAGGTGATGGAATTTCAGCTGAGCTGTTTCAAATCCTAAAAGATGATGCTGTGAAAGTGCTGCACTCAATATGCCAGCAAACTTGGGAAACTCAGCAGTGGCCACAGGACTGGAAAGGGTCAGTTTTCATTCCAATCCCAAAGAAAGGCAATGCCAAAGAATGCTCAAACTACTGCACAATTGCACTCATCTCGCACACTAGTAAAGTAATGCTCAAAATTCTCCAAGACAGGCTTCAACAGTATGTGAACCATGAACTTCCAGATGTTCAAGCTGTACTTAGAAAAGGCAGAGGAACCAGAGATCAAATTGCCAACATCAACTGGATCATCAAAAAAAAAGCAAGAGAGTTCCAGAAAAACATCTATTTCTGCTTTATTGGCTATGCTAAAACCTTTGATTGTGTGGATCATAACAAACTGTGGAAAATTCTTCAAGAGACTAGTATACCAGACCACCTGACTTGCCTCTTGAGAAACCTGTATGAAGTTCAGGAAGCAAGTTAGAACTGGACATGGAACAACAGACTGGTTCCAAATAGGAAAAGGATTACATCAAGACTGTATATTGTCACCCTGCTTATTTAACTTCTATGCAGGGTACATCATGAGAAACGCTGGGCTGGAGGAAGCACAAGCTGGAATCAAGATTGCCGGGACAAATATCGATAACCTCAGATATGCAGATAACACCACTGTATGGCAGAAAGTGAAGAAGAACTAAAGAGCCTCTTAATGAAAGTGAAAGAGGAGAGTGAAAAGGTTGGCTTAAAGCTCAACATTCAGAAAACTAACATGGCATCCAGTCCCATCACTTCATGGGAAATAGATGGGGAAACAGGGGAAACAGTGTCAGACTTTATTTTTCTGGGCTCAAAATCACTGCAGATGGTGACTGAAGCCATGAAATTAAAGACGCTTACTCCTTGGAAGGAAAGTTATGACCAACTTAGATAGCATATTCAAAAGCAGAGACATTATTTTGTCAACAGAGGTCCGTCTAGTCAAGGCTATGGTTCTTCCAGTAGTCACGTATAGATGTGAGAGTTGGACTGTGAAGAAAGCTGATTGCCAAAGAATTGATGCTTTTGAACTGTGGTGTTGGAGAAGACTCTTGAGAGTCCCTTGAACTGCAAGGAGATCCAACCAGTCCATCCTTATGGTGATCAGTCTAGGATGTTCATTGGAAGGACTGATGTTGTAGCTGAAACTCCAATACTTTGGCCACCTGATGTGAAGAGCTGATTCACTGGAAAAGATCCTCATTCTGGAAAAGATTGAAGGCGGAGGAAAAAGGGGACGACAGAGGATGAGATGGTTGGATGGCATCACCAACTCAATGGACATAGATTTGAGTAAACTCTGGGAGTCCGTGATGGACAGGGAGCCCTGGTGTGCTGTGGTCCCTCAGGTCACAAAGAGTCGGATATGACTGAGCAACTGAACTGAACTATTCAAAGTGTTAATGCCTCTTGAGAAATCTGTATGCAGGTCAGGAAGCAACAGTTAGAACTGGACATGGAACAACAGACTGGTTCCAAATAGGAAAAGGACTACGTCAAGGCTGTATATTGTCACCCTGCTTATTTAACTTATATGCAGAATACATCATGAGAAACGCTGGACTGGAAGAAACACAACCTGGAATCAAGATTGCTGGGAGAAATATCAGTAACCTCAGATATGCAGATGACACCACCCTTATGGCAGAAAGTGAAGAGGAACTGAAGAGCCTCTTGATGAAAGTAAAAGAGGAGAAGGAAAAAGTTGGCTTAAAGCACAGCATTCAAAAAATGAAGATCATGGCATCCAGTCCCATCACTTCATGGGAAATAGACGGAGAAACAGTAGAAACAGTGTCAGACTTTATTTTTTTGGGCTCCAAAATCACTGCAGATGGTGACTGCAGCCATGAAATTAAAAGACGCTTACTCCTTGGAAGAAAAGTTATGACCAACCTAGATAGCATATTCAAAAGCAGAGATATTACTTTGCCGACTAAGGTCCGTCTAGTCAAGGCTATGGCTTTTCCAGTAGTCATGTATGGATGTGAGAGTTGGACTGTGAAGAAGGCTGAGCACCAAAGAATTGATGCTTTTGAACTGTGGTGTTGGAGAAGACTCTTGAGAGTCCCTTGGACTGCAAGGAGATCCAACCAGTCCATTCTGAAGGAGATCAACCCTGGGATTGCTTTGGAAGGAATGATGCTAAAGCTGAAGCTCCAGTACTTTGGCCACCTCATGTGAAGAGTTGACTCATTGGAAAAGACCCTGATGCTGGGAGGGATTGGGGGCAGGAGGAGAAGGGGACGACCCAGGATGAGATGGCTGGATGGCATCACTGACTCCGTGGGCGTGGGTCTGGGTGAACTCTGGGAGTTGGTGATGGACAGGGAGGCCTGGCGTGCTGCGATTCATGGGGTCGCAAAGAGTCAGACACAACTGAGCGACTGAACTGAAATATCTTTTTAAAAAATTGATAAATCTGGTGCTTAAATTTTAATCTAGGCTTGTATCTGATCCCATTTGGAAACAACCTAAAGTGTTAGCTATTCCTAAAATACTTTTATCTATAAAGGACTTAAATATACTTTTCTAGATAACATTTGCACCCAGATACTTAACAGATAAAGTAATGACCGGCAAATTTCAAATTTTCTTGAACTTATTTGAATGTTGAACTTACTGGATTTTTATGAAGTTTCTCATAGACATCTTAATTGTTTTTCAATTTAGATCATAGAAATGAATGATGAATTAAGAAGAAACTGGCAAGAAATGGACTTGAATGGATGGAATGTATTTTGGGAAGGAAAGGGTATGTTTTCAAAAGTTAATCTGATTTCCTTCAAAAGAACAGTTTTTTCCTAAATGTGCTGTTATTTTATCTATGACAAGACAATGATGTTAACCTGACTAGAAACATATTTTAAATATTTTGCTAATAGTAAGTGAAAATGTTTTCCATGTGTGTTTACATCTTAATAACTAAATGTATATAACATATTTACTACCTATTTCAAAGTTTTTTGCACTCTTTTTAGTCTTTTGTTCTTAGCTTCCCTAGTCATATAAAAAAACTCATAAATCAAACTTTTCCCTCCATACATAGTGATGATCCTTGATGTCCCAGATAAAAACAAGATTAAAGCACAAACCTCTACACATGAGGTTTCCAACTTTTCAAAGCTTCTATAGGAGTAATCAAGTTTTAACTACTTTTCCCATTTAAAACTCAAATGAAATATACTGTCCTTCTCTACCCCCAGAGTTGAATACTTCATTTTTTCTAGGTTTCTTCAACTGACAAGTTTGAGGATACTCTGTGTATTCTAGTAGGTCAGTTGTAAGTATCTGTGGGTTGTACATCTCCACATTCAACTGACCATGCATCAAAAATATTCAGGCGCAAAACTTGAATTTACCATATACCAACAATTTACCATACGCCAGCTCCCTGGTGATTCAGATGGTAACAAATCTGCCTGCAATGCAGAAGCTGTGGGGGACATGCGTTCAGTTCCTGGGTTGGGAAGATCCCCTGGAGAAGGGAATGGCTACCCACTCCAGTATTCCTGCCTGAGGAATTCCATGGACAGATGAACCTGGTGGGCTTCAGAAGTCTGTGGGGTCACAAAGAATTGGACATTACTGAGCAAATATTTATATAGTATTTACATTATATTTACAACTATATACAAAGTATTTACATGGTAGTATATTTTGTAAGTAGTCTAGAGAGAGATGAGTTAAAATATACAGAAAGGTCTGTATAGGTTACATGCAAATACCATGCCATTTTATATGAAAGACTTGAGCATCTTCTTAGATTTTGGGATCTGTGGGGAATCCTGGAACCAATTTTTCATGGATACCAAGTGATGGCTATATATGAGTATAGCCTAAGTCAGCACTTCTCAAATTTTAATGTGCATATGAATCTCCTAGGCATCTTGTAAAATATACATCTGATTTATTTTTTTAATTAATTTTTATTTTTTAGTTTGTTTTGCTTTACAATACTGTATTCGTTTTGCTATACATTGACATGAATCAGCCACGACTATACATGAACTCCCAATCCCGACCCCCACCTCCCCCCTCCCGCCCCACACCTTCTCTCTGGATTATCCCCGTGCATCAGTCCCAAGCATCCTGCATCCTGCATCAAACCTGGACTGGCGATTCGTTTCAGTTATGATATCATACATGTTACACTGCCACTCTGCCAACTCATCCCACCCTCTCCCTCTCCCACAGAGTCCAAAAGCCCGTTCTATACATCTGTGTCTCTTTTGCTGTCTTGCATACAGGTTTATCATTACCATCATTCTAATATACGTCTGATTTAGTAGGTCTGGAATAGGATCTAATATTCTGCATTTCTGACAAGTTCCCAGGTGCTGCTGGTTCAGGAACTATATTTGAGTTAACAAGAGCGCACATAATTTTTGGCCAAATGCTAGATTCTTGAAAAGACTGCACATAAATTGTTAATCCGAATATGCTGAAAGTCAGGCAGAATTATGAATGTGTTTATGGCTCACCACTTTTGTTAGGAAGTCAAATTTAGGTTTTCTTTTGTGACATCATTCTTTATAAAGAAGCAGGATATATATACAAGTTGACCTTTGGTATCCGTGTGGGTTGGGATCTGAGGGGAATACCAGAATACATGAATGCTCAGGTCCATAGTGGGCCCTCTGTTTCCACAGATGTGGAACCTGGTAATACTAACATCTGGCTGTATGCTTATTGAAGAGAAGTCATGAATAAGTGTATCTGCATAATTCAAACTTGTGTTGTTCAGGGATCAACTGTTCTCAAAGTATTACTGAAGTGGGTGGGGGTTAGACACTCAGTCGTGTCCACCTGTTTATGAGCCCATGGACTGTAACCAGTCTCCTCTGTCCGTGGAATTTTCTAGGGAAGAATACTGGAGTGGGTTGCCATTCCCTTTTCTAGCGGATCTTCCTGACCAAGGAAGGGATTGACCCCTTTCTGCATTGCAGGTAGATTGCCACCAGGGAAGCACTACCGGGGTAGCTGACTCCAAAATAACCACCATTAGCTTTCCCTTCTTATACACACAAGCCATCTCCCCAGTAAGAAGTAGAATCTACTCCTCCATTCCCTTGAATCTGGGCTAGTTTTTGATTCCTTTTACCATTAATTAGATTATAACAGCAGTGAGGCTCTATGCCTCCCAAAGCGAAGTCAGATGCCTTGTCGCTTTCCTCATGGCTCTCTTGAAACTTCTGGGGAAGTCAGTCACCTCATAAGAAGTCAGCCTACCTTGAGTCTGCCATTATGTGAAAAAGTACAAGCCTGCCAGGTGAAGAGGGCATGTTGAAAATGAGATGCTTGACTAGTTGATTCCCAGTTGTTCAGTCATCCTAGCTCAGGTGCTGGATGTTGAGTGGCAACACCTTTCATTGATTATGATCTCAGCTTCCATCTGATTATTTGAGGTACCCAAGGGAGGACTGCCCAGCTGACTCATCAGCTGCCCAAACTATGAAAGATAATCTGTTAGAAAAATAACTGACCCAATCAAAAAATGGGCCAAAGAACTAAATAGACATTTCTCCAAAGAAGACATACAGATGGCTAACAAACACATGAAAAGATGCTCAACATCTCTCATTATCAGAGAAATGCAAATCAAAACCACAATGAGGTACCATTTCACACCAGTCAGAATGGCTGCGATCCAAAAGTCAACAAGCAATAAATGCTGGAGAGGGTGTGGAGAAAAGGGAACCCTCTTACACTGTTGGTGGGAATGCAAATTAGTACAGCCACTATGGAGAACAGTGTGGAGATTCCTTAAAAAATTGCAAATAGAACTGCCTTATGATCCAGCAATCCCACTGCTGGGCATACACACCAAGGAAACCAGAATTGAAAGAGACACGTGTACCCCAATGTTCATCACAGCACTAATAGTCAGGACATGGAAGCAACCTAGATGTCCTTCAGCAGATGAATGGATAAGAAAGCGGTGGTACATATACACAATGGAGTATTACTGAGCCATTAAAAAGAATACATTTGAATCCGTTCTAATGAGGTGGATGAAATGGCTAACAAACACATGAAAAGATGCTCAACATCACTCATTATCAGAGAAATGCAAATCAAAACCACAATGAGGTACCATTTCACACCAGTCAGAATGGCTGCGATCCAAAAGTCAACAAGCAATAAATGCTGGAGAGGGTGTGGAGAAAAGGGAACCCTCTTACACTGTTGGTGGGAATGCAAATTAGTACAGCCACTATGGAGAACAGTGTGGAGATTCCTTTAAAAATTGCAAATAGAACTGCCTTATGACCCAGCAATCCCACTGCTGGGCATACACACCAAGGAAACCAGAATTGAAAGAGACACGTGTACCCCAATGTTCATCACAGCACTAATAGTCAGGACATGGAAGCAACCTAGATGTCCTTCAGCAGATGAATGGATAAGAAAGCGGTGGTACATATACACAATGGAGTATTACTGAGCCATTAAAAAGAATACATTTGAATCCGTTCTAATGAGGTGGATGAAGCTGAAGCTGATTATACAGAGTGAAGTAACCCAGAAAGAAAAACACCAATACAGTATACTTAGACATATATATGGAATTTAGAAAGATGGTAATGATAAACCTGTATGGGAGACAGCAAAAGAGACACAGATGTATAGAACAGCCTTTTGGACTCTGTGGGAGAGGGAGAGGGTGGGATGATTTGGGAGCGTGGCAGTGTAACATGTATGATATCATAAGTGAAACGAATCACCGGTCTAGGTTCGATGCAGGATGCAGGATGCTTGGGACTGATGCACGGGGATAATCCAGAGAGAAGGTGTGGGGGGGAGGTGGGAGGTGGGGGTCAGGATTGGGAGTTCATGTACACTCATGGCTGATTCATGTCAATGTATAGCAAAATGAATACAGTATTATAAAGCAAAACAAACTAAAAAATAAAAATTAATTAAAAAAAAAGAAAGACAATCTGTTAAACCACTAAGTTATGAGGTGGTACAAGTGGTAAAGAATCCACCTGCCAATGCAGGAGATGAGACACAAGAGGCGCGGATTTGATCCCAGGGTTGGGAAGATCCCCTGGAGGAGGAAATGGCAACCTACTCCACTATTCTTACCTGGAGAATTCCATACAGAGAAGCCTGGTAGGCTGTAGTCCAGGGGGTTGCGAAAGAGTTGGACACAACTAAACATGCACACATAATGCATTCAGAGATAGATAAACAGAACATTTACCTTATGCCAGCTTGAGGAGTTTTATAACTGAAATGTCATGTTGATCTTACAGAAAATGAGAGGTTGCAAATGCATCTGAAATTTTCATGTAAATGATACTGTAGGCTAGGGTTTTTTTTTATTATTATTATAAACTTACTCATGTAATATCTAGGTCTTAGTTTCATTAATATGTTCTAGTACTAAATAACATATTTGAGTCAATTTTATGATCATGCCTTCGAGATTGCGGAAAATATTAATTTGGAAATCTGATTTTCAGCTCTTCCGCATAATCACTAGAATCCCCCATTCTTACCAGTAAATGCTGTCACCTATCCATGGGATGAAACTATGAGTGAGAGGTGAGGTGAGGTGAAGTCGCTCAGTCGTGTCCGACTCTTTGCGACCCCGTGGACTGTGATGTACTAGGCTTCTCTGTCCACGGGATTCTCCAGGCAACAATACTGGAGTGAATTGCCATTTCCTTCTCCAGGGGATCTTCCCAACCCAGGGATCGAACCTGGGTCTCCCGCATTGGAGGCAGACGCTTTAACCTCTGAGCCACCAGGGAAGATTATGAGTGAGAAGATTAATATTCTTTATTGAATATTAACTTTTATTTTTGATTCATGCCATGATTTATCTAGATATTGCTCTTTACATTAGTTTCTTAAGGGGCTTTATTGTTTCATAAAGAATGATTTTACAGACATTTAAAAACAGGAGGAGAAGGGGATGACAGAGGATGAGATCGTTGGATGGCATCACTGACTCCATGGACATGAGTTTAAGTAACCTCCAGGAGTTGGTGATGGACAGGGAAGCCTGGCATGCTGCAGTCCGTGGGGTCGAAAAGAGTCGGACATAACTGAGATACTGAACTGAACTGAACTGAAAGATTAATAGATATATGTGAAAGAGATTTGTATATATTCAGGAATAGCTACACCCAGTAAAGAACTATAGGAAAAACAGTTGAATATATCAAAAACTCATCAAGAAAAAAGAAAAAAATTCTTAAAATGAATTTTTTTCTTTTGTTTGTTTGTTTCTTTTTTCTTTTTCTTTTTTTTTTTTTGACAAGAAACACAAAGAGGAAAACTCCACAGCACCTCAAAAGGCTAATATCTTTTGAGGTAGAAATATGTAGAGGGAATAAACCGTGTAATTTATAAGAAAAAAAGAAAAAAGATTTAAGTGAATTTTTTTAAATAAGGAAAACAAAGAGCAAAACTCCACAGCATGCAAAAGGCTGATGTGAAGGTGGAAATATGTTGGGGAATAAACAGTGTGATTTATAAAAAGAAAGAATCTTAAAATGAACTTTTTAATTTTTTTTTAATTTTTATTTTTACTTTATTTTACTTTACAATACTGTGTTGGTTTTGCCATACATTGACATGAATCTATCTCGGGTGTACATGAGTTCCCAATCCTGAAACCCCCACCCCACCTCCCAACCCAATAACAAGAAAAACAAAGAAGGAAACTCTACTGCACTGCTAAAGGCTAATGTGAAGGTGGAGATATGTTGTGGAAATAAACAGTGTCATTTATAAGAGGAAAAAAAAATTAAAAAGAAAAAAGTTTTTAGACTCTCAAGGTCGTAGATCTTGGTTGTGGAGTCCACCCCTGTGAAGGGGGTTGCATTAGTGTCCTATGATGTTTTCCTGGTTGGGGGAGCTCGTGCCTGTGTTCTGGTTGATGGAGCTGGTTCTCCTCTCTCCGAAGGGCAGTGCAGTGTCCAGTAGGAGGTTTTGGAGTGTCTTTAGGTTCAGTATGCCTTTGGGCAGTGTTCTGGCTTGGGCAGTGTTCAGTTCAGTTCAGTCACTCACTCATGTTCGACTCTTTGCGACCCCATGAATCGCAGCATGCCAGGCCTCCATGTCCATCACCAACTCCCGGAGTTCACTCAGACTCACGGAGAATTCCATGGGCGGGGGAGCCCGGTGGGCTGCTGTCTCCGGGGTCGCACAGTCAGAAACACTGAAGAGACTTGGCTGCAGCAGCAGCAACACTAATAATTATTCCCACTGTATGGACATCCTTCAGGGGGCCAACAACTCCTTTTTTCCTCCCAAAGCAATGATACAACTCCTATATCCTACTGCGTATGTTTATTCTATATTTGGTATTCAGTTCAATTCAGTTCAGTTGCTCAGTTGTGTCTGACTCTTTGAGACCCCATGAAGCACAGCACGGCAGGCCTCCATGTCCATCACCAACTGCTGGAGTCCACCCAAACCCATGTCCATCAAGTCAGTGTGCCATCCAACCGTCTCATCTTCTGTCATCCCCTTCTCCTCCTGCCCCCAATCCCTCCCAGCATCAGAGTCTTTTCCAATGAGTCAACTCTTCGAATGAGGTGGCCAAAGTACTGGAGTTTCAGCTTCAACATCAGCCCTTCCAATGAACACCCAGGACTGATCTCCTTCAGAATGGACTAGTTGGATCTCTTTGCAGTCCAAGGGACTCTCAAGAGTCTTCTCCAACACAACAGTTCAAAAGCATCAATTCTTCGGTGCTCAGCTTTTTCCCAGTCCAACTCTCACATCCATACATGACTATTGGAAAAATCATAGCATTGACTAGATGGGCCTTAGTTGGCAAAGTAATGTCTCTGCTTTTGAATATGCTATCTAGGTTGCTCATAACTTTTCTTCCAAAGAGTAAGTATCTTTTAATTTCATGGCTGCAGTCACCATCTGCAGTGATTTTGGAGCCCAGAAAAATAAAGTCTGACACTGTTTCTACTGTTTCCCCATCTATTTCCCATGGAGTGATGGGACTGGATGCCGTGATGTTAGTTTTCTGAATGTTGAGCTTTCAGCCAACTTTTCCACTCTCCTCTTTCACTTTCATCAAGAGGCTTTTTAGTTCCTCTTCACTTTCTGCCATAAGGTTGGTGTCATCTGCATAGCTGAGGTTATTGATATTTCTCCCGGAAATCTTGATTCCAGCTTGTGTTTCTTCCAGTCCAGCGTTTCTCATGATGTACTCTGCATATAAATTAAATAAGCAGGGTGACAATATACAGCCTTGACGTACTCCTTTTCCTATTTGGAACCAGTCTGTTGTTCCATGTCCAGTTCTAACTGTTGCTTCCTGAACTACGTATGGGCAGTGTTAGGCGCGTCTATTTCCGCAGCTGCTTCAAAGTGACCCTCTCAGCGTATCTGCAGTGCTGCCAGCCTCCTACTTGTTCCAGGGATCATTGCCAGTGCTTCTGTTCCCCTGTCCTGCCCTGAGCTTCTGGCACAAGCTTGCTGAGTAGGGGCTTGTGTGGACTTTTCTTGTACCTTCTGCATCACGGAGACTTGTGCGGACTTCCTGTAGCCCCCCTGAGCTCACTTTCTGAGTAGCAGGGCTTGTGTGCACTTGTCTCAGTTCCTGAGGCCCGCCCTCTGTGTCACAGAGCTTGTGCGCACTTGTTTTGGGCTCTCCAGGGACTGTGTGGGAGAAGGCAATGGCACCCCACTCCAGTACTCTAGCCTGGAGAATCCCATGGACGGAGGAGCCTGGTGGGCTGCAGTCCATGGGGTCGCTAAGAGTCGGACATGACTGAGCGACTTCATTTTCACTTTTCACTTTCATGCATTGGTGAAGGAAATGGCAACCCACTCCAGTGTTCTTGCCTGGAGAATCCCAGGGATGGGGAGCCTAGTGGGCTGCCATCTGTGGGGTCGCACAGAGTCAGACACGACTGAAGCGACTTAGCAGCAGCAGCAGCAGCAGGGACTGTATGCACTTGTATAGCTTCCTGGGTGCTGCACTCTGCCTCGCGGGACTTGTGTGGACTTGTTTCGGCTCCCCGGGCTGGCTTCTGCATTGTGAGACTAGTGTGCAGTTGTTTCGGCTCCTTGTGCCTCCCTCTGCATGGTCGCCAGTTTTATATGCACTTGTTCTGTCTTACCACCTGCCCTCTGGGGGTTATGTGTTCTCTGGACTGTGCCAGCAGGTTTGTGTGTGCTGCTCAAGTTTGTATGCCTCCCCTCTATCAACACCCCAGCCCTGCCCTTTGCATCATGGGGGTTTTGTGCACCAGCTGTGTTTGTATGCCATGCCACACTTGGCTTGGTTTCAGATCTTATGTTCAAATGTTTAATCCATTTTGAGTTAATTTTTGTGTATGTTTTAAGTTAGTGATCCACTATCATTCTTTTACATGGGACTGTCCAATTTTTCCAACACCATTTATTCAACAGATTGTTCTTTCCCCACTGTATATTTTTGGCTTCTTCGTCATGAATTAATAGGTTATATATATAATATATAATTAATAGGTGTTATATATGTATATATACACACATATATATATATACAGCTTTATTTCCAGGACTATTCTGTTTCATTGATCTATGTATCTGTTTTCCTACTAGCACCATACAGTTTTAATTACTAGTCTTTGTAATATAGTTTGAAATCAGGTAGTATGATGTCTTCAGCGGTTTTTTTTCTTTCTGAAGGTTGCTTTGGTTAGTCAGGGTCTTTTGTAGTGCCATAAAAAATTTAGAATTCTTTGTTCTATTTTTGTGAAAGCTAAATTTGAATTTTGATATGGATTGCATTGAATTTTTTATATTGCTTTGTGTAGTATGGACATTTTAACAGTTTGTCCAACGCTTAAGCATGGAATATCTTTCTATTTATTTATATCATCTTCAATTTCTTTCATTAATGTCCTGGAGTCTTTTTATATCACATCTTTTACAAACCCACAGCAAACATTATCCTCAATGATGAAAAATTGAAACCATTTCCCCTAAAGTCAGGAACAAGACAAGGGTGCCCACTCTCACCACTACTATTCAACACAGTTTTGGAAGTTTTAGCCACAGCAATCAGAGCAGAAAAAAGAAATAAAAGGAATCCAAACTGGAAAAGAAGAAATTAAACTCTCACTATTTGCAGATGACATGACCCTCTACATAGAAAACCCTAAAGACTCCACCAGAAAATTACAGAGCTAATCAGTGAATATACTAAAATTGCAGGATATAAAATTAACACACATAAATCCCTTGCATTTCTATGCACTAACAATGAGAAAACAGAAAGAGAAATTAAGGAAACAATTCCATTCACCATTGCAATGAAAAGAATGAAATACTTAGGAATATATCTACCTAAAGAAACAAAATACATATATATAGAAAACTATAAAACACTGGTGTAAGAAATCAAAGAGGACACAAATAGATGGAGAAATATACCATGTTCATGGATTGAAAGAATCAATATAGTGAAAATGAGTATACAACCCAAAGCAATCTATAGATTCAATACAATCCCTATCAGGCTACCAACAGTATTTTTCAGAGAACTAGAACATTAATTTCACAATTTGTATGGAAATACAAAAAAACCTTGAATAGCCAAAGCAATCTTGAGAGAGAAGGATGGAACTGGAGGAATCAACCTGCCTGACCTCAGGCTCTACTACAAAGCTACAGTCGTCAGGACATTATGGTACTGGCACGAAGACAGAAATATAGATCAATGGAACAAAATAGAAAGCCCAGAGATAAGTCCACGCACCTATGGACACCTTATCTTTGACAAAGTAGGCAAGAATATACCATGGAGTAAAGATAATCTCTTTAACAAGTTGTGCTGGGAAAACTGGACAACCACTTGTAAAAGAATATAACTAGAACATTTTCTAACACCATATACAAAAATAAAATGGATTAAAGATCTAAATGTAGGACCAGAAACTATAAAAATCCTAGAGGAAAACATAGGCAAAACACTCTCCGACATAAATCACAGCAGGATCCTCTATGACCCACCTCCCAGAGTAATGGGAATAAAAGCAAAACTAAACAAATGGGACTCAATTAAAATTAAAAGCTTTTGCACAACAAAGGAAACTATAAGCAAAGTGAAAAGACAGCCTTCAGAATGGGAGAAAATAATAGCAAATGAAGCAACTGACAAAGAATTAATCTCAAAAATATACAAGAAACTCCTGCAGCTCAATTCCAGAAAAATAAATAACCCAATCCAAAAATGAGCCAAAGAACTAAACAGACATTTCTCCAAAGAAGACATACAGATGGCTAACAAACACATGAAAAGATGCTCATTATCAGAGAAATGCAACTCAAAACCACAATGAGGTACCATTTCACACTGGTCAGAATGGCTGCGATCCAAAAATCTACAGACAATAAATGCTGGAGAGGCTGTGGAGAAAAGAGAACCTTCTTACACTGTTGGTGGGAATGCAAACTAGTACAGCTACTATGGAGAACAGTGTGGAGATTCCTTTAAAAACTGGAAATAGAACTGCCATATGACCCAGCAGATGACATGATACTGTATATAAAAGCAGTATGCCACTGCTGGGCTACACACCGAGGAAACCAGAATTGAAAGAGACACGTGTACCCCAATGTTCATTGCAGCACTGTCTATAATAGCCAGGACATGAAAGCAACCTAGATGTCCATCAGCAGATGAATGGATAAGAAAGCTGTGGTACACATACACAATGGAGTATTACTGAGCCATTAAAAAGAATACATTTGAATCAGTTCTAATGAGGTGGATGAAACTGGAGCTGATTATACAGAGTGAAGTAAGACAGAAGGAAAAACATCAATTCAGTATACTAACACATATATATGGAATTTAGAAAGATGGTAATGATAACCCTATATGTGAGACAGCAAAAGAGATACAGATGTATAGAACAGTCTTTTGGACTCTGTGAGAGAAGGCAAGGGTGGGATGATCTGAGAGAATACCATTGAAATGTATATTATCATATGTGAAACAGATCACCAGTCCATGTTCGATGCATGAGACAGTGTGCTCAGGGCTGGTGCACTTGACCCAAAGGGATAGGATGGGGAACGAAGCAACTGACAAAGAATTAATCAGTTCTTTGGGAGGGGGTGGGAGGGGGTTCACGATGGGGAACACATGTAAACCCATGGCTAATTCATGTCAATGTATGGCAAAACCCACTACAGTGTTGTAAAGTAATTAGCCTCCAATTAAAATAAATGAATAAAGAATTTTAAAAAGAAAAAATATATATACAGGTCTTTTGCCTCCTTGGTTAAATTTATTCTTGGTATTTCTGATGTGATTACAAATGGGATTGTTTTCCTTATTTCTCTTTCTGATAGTTTATTGTTAGTGTAAGGAAACAAAACAGATTTATGAAAACTGCACCTTTGTTGAATTCATTTATTGTTAGTGTAAGGAAACAAAACAGATTTATGAAAACTGCACCTTTGTTGAATTCATTTATTAGTTCTAATGATTTTTTGATAGCCTTTAAGGATTTTTGTATATAGTATCATATCATCTGCAATCAGTGACAGTGTTACTTTTTCCTTTCCAGTTTATCTTCTCTGACTACATGCCTAGGACTTTCAATACTGTATTGAATAAAAGTGGGCCTCATTGTTTTGTTCTTCATCTTAAAGAAAAGCCTTCAGTTTCTATCTACTAGCTTGTTAGCTAGAGTTTGTCACATGTGGCTTTTGGTTTTGTTATGTTGAGGTGAAAGTGAAAGAGAGTATTAGTAACTCAGTCATGTCTGACTCTTTTTGACACCATGAAATGTAGCCTGCCATGACCCCTGTCCATGGAATTCTCTTGGCAAGAAAACTGGAGTGGTTAGACATTTCCTTTTCCAGAGGATTTTTTCCAGCCCAGGGGTCAAAGCCAGGTTTCCTGCACTGCAGGTGGATTCTTTACCATCTGAGCAACTGGGGAAACCTGTTATTTTGATATATGTTCTCTCTATTCCCACATTTCGAGTTTTTTTTAATCATCAGTCAGTTCAGTTCAATTGCTCAGTCATGTCTGACTCTTTGTAACCCCATGAACCACAACACACCTCCCTGTCCATCGCCAGTTCATGGAGTCCACCCAAACTCATGTCCATTGAGTTGGTCATGCCATCCAACCATCTCATCCTCTGTTGTCCCCTTCTCCTCCTGCCTTCAATCTTTCCCAGCATCAGAGTCTTTTCAAATGAGTCAGCTCTTCACATCAGGTGCCCAAGGTCTTGGAGTTTCAGCTTCAACACCAGTCCTTCCAGTGAACACCCAGGACTGATCTCCTTTAGGATGGACTGGTTGGTCTCCTTGCAGTCCAAAGGACTCTCAAGAATCTTCTCCAACACCACAATTCAAAAGCATAAATTCTTCAGCACTCAGTTTTCTTTATATTCCAACTCTCCCATCCATACATGACCACTGGAAAAACCATAGCCTTGACTGGACAGACCTTTGTTGACAAAATAATGTCTCTTCTTTTTAATATGCTGTCTAGGTTGGTCATAATTTTTCTTCCAAGGAGTTCAGTTCTGTTCAGTTGCTCAATCGTGTTCGACTCTTTGCAACCCCATGAATTGCAGCACACCAGGCCTCCCTGCTATCACCAACTCCCGGAGTTCACTCAGACTCACATCCATTGAGTCAGTGATGCCATCAAGCCATCTCATCCTATGTCATCCCCTTCTCCTGCCCCCAATCCATCCCAGCATCAGAGTCTTTTCCAATGAGTCAACTCTTCCCATGAGGTGGCCAAAGTACTGGAGCTTCAGCTTTAGCATCATTCCTTCCAAAGAAATCCCAGGGCTGATCTCCTTCAGAATGGACTGGTTGGATCTCTTTGCAGTCCAAGGATTCTCAAGAGTCTTCTCCAACACCACAGTTCAAAAGCATCAATTCTTCAGTGCTCAGCCTTCTTCACAGTCCAACTCTCACATCCATACATTACTACAGGACAAACCATAGCCCTGACTAGATGGACCTTAGTTGGTAAGATAATGTCTCTGCTTTTGAATATGCTGTCTAGGTTGGTCATAACTTTTATTCCAAGGAGTAAGCGTCTTTTAATTTCATGGCTGCAGTCATCATCTGCAGTGATTTTTGAGCCCAGAAAAACAAAGTCTGACACTGTTCCCATTGTTTGCCCATCTATTTGCCATGAAGTGATGGGACCGGATGCCATGATGTTAGTTTTCTGAATGTTGAGCTTTCAGCCAACTTTTTCACTCTCCTCTTTCACTTTCATCAAGAGGCTTTTTTGTTCCTCTTCACTTTCTGCCATAAGGGTGGTGTCATCTGCATATCTGAGGTTATTGATATTTGTCCCAGCAATCTTGATTCCAGCTTGTGTTTCTTCCAGTCCAGCGTTTCTCATGATGTACTCTGTATATAAGTTAAATAAGCAAGGTGCTAAGGAGTAAGCGTCTTTTAATTTCATGGCTGCAATCACCATCTGCAGCGATTTTGGAGACCAGGAAAATAAAGCCAGCCACTGTTTCCACTGTTTCCCCATCTATTTGCCATGAAGTGATGGGACCAGATCCATGATCTTAGTTTTCTGAATGTTGAGCTTTAAGGCAACATTTTATCGTCGGTTCAGTTCAGTTCAGTTCAGTTCGGTCCTCAGTCATGTCCGACTCTTTGTAATCCCATAAATCACAGCAAGCCAGGCCTCTCTGTCCATCACCAACTTTCAGAGTTCACTCAAACTCATGTCCATCGACTCAGTGATGCCATTCAGCCATCTCATCCTCTGTCATCCCCTTCTCCTTTGCCCCCAATCCCTCCCAGCATCAGGGTCTTTTCCAATGAGAAAGGATGTTAAATATTGTCAAGAGCTTTTTCTGCACCAGTTGAGATGATCGTTTGATTTTTATCCTTTGTCTTGTTGATATGGTGTATAATGTTGATGGACTCGTGGATTTTGAACCATCCTTTCATTCTTTGAATAAATTCCACTTGATCATCGTATATGATAGTTTTACTGTACTGTTGAATTTGGCCTATAATTTGCTATTTTTGTAAGGTCTCTTTCTGGTTTTGGTATGAAGGTAATATTGGCCTTGTAGAATGAATTTGGAAGTGTTTCAAATTAACTTTTCTTTAAATGTTTTGACAGAATTTTGACAGAATTTATTTGTGAAGCTGTCTGGTCCTGGACTTTTTTATTTGTTGGAATTTTTGATAACTGATTAAGTTTCATTACTGGTAATCAATCTGTTCAGATATTTTATTTCTTACTGATTCAGTCTTGGGAAAGTGTATCTTTTGGGGAATGTATCCATTTCTTCTAGGTTGTCTGATTTCTTGCCTTGTAATTATTCATAGTAGTCTCATGATTCTTTGTATTTCTCTGGTATCAATAATAACATCTCTTCTATTTCTGATTTGATTTGGGCTCTTTTTTCCTTGGTAAGTATAGAGAAAATTTTGCCAGTAGTGTTAGTTTTTCAAAAATTACCTCTTAGTTTCATTGATTTTTTTCTGTTGTATTTTTAGTGTCTATTTCATTAATTTCTTTGCTAATCTTTTTTATTTTCTTCCTTTTACTAATTTTTAACTTCATTTGTTCTTTTTCTAGTTATTTGAGACATAAAGTTAGGTTGTTTATTTGAGACTTTTCCAGTTTCTTGAGGTAGGCATTTTCACTGTGAACTTCCCTCTTAGAACTGCTTTTGTTGCATCCCATAAAATTTAGTATGTTACGTTTCCATTTCTATTTGCATCAAGATGTTTTTTAATTTCTCTTTTGATTTTTTTCATTGACCTGTTGGTTACTGGTTACTCAGTAGAATCTTGTTTAATTTCCACATGTTTGTGAATTTTCCAGTTTTCTCTGTGCCATTAATTTTTTGTTTCATACTATTGTGATTGGAAAACTTGCTTGGTATGATTTCAGTCCTCTTAAATTTGTTAAGACATGTTTTCTGACCTAACATATGATCTGTCTTGTGCTCTTGAGAAGAATGTGTATTTCGTTGCTTTTAGATGAAATACTTTGTAAATATTTATTAATACCTGGTCTAACTGTGAAGAAAGCTGAGCACCAAAGAACTGATGCTTTTGAACTGTGGTGCTGGAGAAGACTCTTGCGACTCCCTTGGACTGCAATGAGATCCAACCAGTCCATCCTAAAGGAGACCAGTCCTGGGTGTTCATTGGAAGGACTGATACTGAGGCTGAAATTCCAGTACTTTGGCCACCTCATGTGAAGAGCTGACTCATTGGAAAAGACCCTGATGCTGGGAGGGATTGAGGGCAGGAGGAAAAGGGGACGACAGAGGATGCGATGGCTGGATGGCATCACCGACACGATGCACATGAGTTTGGGTGAACTCTGGGAGTTGGTGATGGACAGGGAGGCCTGGCATACTGCAATTCATAGGGTCGCAAAGAGTTGGACACGACTGAGCGACTGAACTGAACTGAACATGTGTTCAGGTCAATGTTCTCTTTTTAATCTTCTGTCTGGATGATCTGTACATTGGTGTAAGTGGCTGTTTTAAGTCCCCCACTGTTGTTGTATGACTGTCAGTTTCTCCTGTTACATCTTTTAATATATGCTTTATTTATATGATTAGGTGCCACTATGTTGAGGGCATAATTATTTGCAAATTTTATAACCTCCTGTTGGATCACTCCCTTTATCATTATGTAATGCTTTTCTTGTCTTTTATTACAGTCTTTGTTTTAAAGTCCGTTTTAACTGATTTAAGTGCCAGCTTTCTTTTGGTTTCCATTTGCATGGAATATCTTTTTTCCATCCACTCCTTTTTAGTCTGCCTGTGTGCTTATATCTGAAGTGTGCCTCTTGTAGACAGCAAATAAGTAAGTGGGTCTTGATTTTTATTCACTCATCCTCTTTATGTCTTTTAATTGGAGAAGTTAGTCGATTTATATTCAGAGTAATTATTGACAGGTCTGTGCTTATTGCCATTTTTTTTTCCTAACCTGTAGTTTCTCTCTGTAACCTTCTTCCTCTCTTACTTCTCCTTTGTAGTTTGATGACTTTTTTTTTTTTAGTGATATGCTTATATTCCTTTCTCTCATGTGTGTGTGTGCACATTTACTATAGGTTTTTGCTTTATGGTTACCATAAGGCTTACATACAACAACTTGTATCTATAACAGTTGGTTTGAAGTTGATAGCAAATGAAATGTGTTCCCATTCTAAAGCTCCACATTTTTACTGTTCCTCTACCTCCATGTTTTATGTTTTAAAAGTCACATTTTATATCTTTCTGTCTTGTATATCCCTTAACTAATTATTGTAATCATGGTTTTTACTACTTTTGTCTTCTAAAGTTCATAAGCTTTATAAGTAATTTGCTCTCTTTCCTGTATATTTATTTTTCAGTGAGATTTTTTTCTTTAATTTATGTTCTTTTTACTAACTAGCACCCTTTATTTCTACTTTAAAAGTCCCTTTTAACATCTCTTATAAAGCTAGTTTAGTGGTGATGACTCAGCTGGAATTCCATCCATTTGAAATAACTCAGATGGCTTGAAATACAACCTTCAAAAAATGAAGATAATGGCATCCGGTCCCATCACTTCATGGCAATTAAATGGGGAAACAATGGAAACAATGATGGATTTATGTTCTTGGGCTCCAAAATCACCTCAGGTGGTGACTGCAACCATGACATTCAAAGACACTTGCTCCTTGGAATAAAAGCTACAGCACACTAGGCAGCATATTAAAAAAAAGAGCATTACCGACAAAGGTCTGTATAGTCAGAGCTGTTGTTTGTCAGTAGTCATGTGAGAGTTGAACTGTAAAGAAGGCTGAGCACCAAAGAATTGATGTTTTTGAAATGTGGTATTGGAGAAGACTCTTGAGAGTCCCTTGGACTTCAAGGAGATCCAATCAGTCCATCCTAAAAGAAATCAGTCCTAAATATTCATTGGAAGAACTTGGAAGAACTGATGCTGAAGCTGAAGCTCCAGTACTTTGGCCACCTGATGGGAAGAGCTGACTCATTTGAAAAGACCCTGGTGCTGGGAAAGATTGAAGGCGAGAGAAGAAGGGGATGACAGAGGATGAGATGGTTGGATGGCATCACCAACTTGATGGAGATGAGTTTGAGCAAGCTCTGGGAGTTGGAGATGGACAGGGAAGCCTGGCGTGCTGTGGTCCATGGGGTCACAAAGAGTCAGACATGACTGCATGACTGAACTGAGTGGTGATGAATTCATTTAGCTTTGGCTCACTGGAAAACTCTCTCTCTCCTTAAATTCTGAATAGTAATTTTACCATGTACAGTTTTCTTGGTTGGAATTTTTTTCTTTAAGTGCTTTGAATATATCAATATTATGCTATTCCTCTGAACCACAATGTTCATGCTAAAAAATCTGTTAATAGTCTTATGAGGGTTCCCTTGAACCTAGTAAGTTGTTTTTCTCTTGCTTCTTTTAATATTTTCTCCTTGTCTTTGATTTTTGATATTTCAGTTATGTGTCTTTGTGTAGGTCTCTTTGGTTCACTTGACTGGCCAGTTCTAGGTGCTAGTAATATAGGAAGATACTGAACTCACCTCCTCCCACAGGGTCACTGAAGCTACAACTACATATGGGACAATTTCCTCTTTTAAAACTTGAAAAAAAAAAAAAACTATCCTCTTTAAAAACCTAATGGCTGAATGACAACTGTGCATTGACAGATAAAAAGAAAATCTTATCAAAATGTGTTGGATAGGCTGGGGCACAACTTGCCATCAACCTTACCCCCAGTAAGCAACCTACAACTAAAGAGAACTCAAACCTAGAGCTTCTCCCTGAGCAATAAAGGGTTCAGTCCCAAATTTAGTTCCCCATTTGTAAAGGCATGCAATTGAGAGATGACCCTCCCACACTGAAAGAGTCTCTAAACGAGGAAAGAAAAGGTGACCTGAACACCACTTATTTCCAAAAAGGATTTGTGGTGGATTAGAGTTAACAGAACAAATAAATGAGAGCAAAACCATTCATATAAAAGAAAATGTTCAGGTTAAATAGTATGAGAAAGAGAAAGTGAAAGAACACAGAAAAATGAAATGAAATTCATTTAGCTTTGGTTCACTGGAAAACTCTCTCCTTAAATTCTGAATAGTAACTTTACCATGTATAGTTTTCTTGGTTGGAATTTTTTTCAACCAAGAGCTACAGCTACAGCCAAAAGGAAGAAAGGAAGAATCCNGACAGGGAGGCCTGGCGTGCTGCGATTCATGGGGTCGCAAAGAGTCGGACACGACTGAGCGACTGAACGGAACGGAGGGACCTTGTATAAATGGAATCCTATATTCTTTTTCTGACTGGCTTATTTCACTCAGCATAATATTCTCAAGGTTCATTCACACAATTACTCTTTAAAATACCCCTTCTTAAAATCAGTAGTTATATGTATTTATTTCTTTGCTCAAAATGGCTTCTTACATCCACTTCTATAGTCAATTTTCATCTTCCTAAAATACATGATGTGAGAAACTGTGAGAAGTTCAGTATGTTGTAAACTCAATCTTTTCCTAAAAATCTCTTAATTTCCTCTCCTCTTCATCTTGAATAATTTAATTGAGTACACAATTTTCAGCTGATAGCAATTCTCCTTTTAGTACTTTTAAGATATTTTCTCAATGTCTTCTTGCCTATACTATAACTGACGGGAAGTTTTCTATCTAAATGGCATTTCTCTAATAGAGAACTATCTTTTTCCTTAGTATTTAAGATTTTCTCAGATTTCTTTTTTATGTTAATGAAAAAGAGCCTATATATTTGTAGGTATGAATATGTACAGTTTATCTTTCTTATCAAACTCATTTTGATTTCTGTATGCATAAGTATGTGTTTGCATATCTTTAGAGAGAAAGAGAGAGAGAGAGAGAGAGAGTGTGTGTGTGTGTGTGTGTGTGTGTGTGTGTGTGTGTCTATATAGAGAGAGTTGGTTTTGTTTAGGTTTACGTACATCAGTCAGTTCAGTTGCTCAGTCATGTCTGACTCTTTGAGAACCCATGAACTGGAGCACGCCAGGCCTCTCTGTCCATCACCAACTAACAGAGTTTACTCAAACTCATTTCCATTGAGTTGGTGATGCCATCCAACCATCTCATCCTCTGTCATCCCCTTCTCCTCCTGCATTCAATCTTTCCCAGCATCAGGGTCTTTTCAAATGAGTCAGATCTTACATCAGGTGGCCAAAGTATTGGAGTTTCAGCTTCAGTAGCATTCTTACAGTCAATATTCAGGACTGTTTTCCTTTAGGATGGACTGGTTGGATCTCCTTGCGGTTCAAGGGACTATCAAAAGTCTTCTCCAACACCACAGTTCAAAAGCATCAATACCTTGCCAACAAAGATCCATCTAGTCAAGGCTATGTTTTTCCAGTAGTCATGTATGGATGTGAGAGTTGGACTGTAAAGAAAGTTGAGCGCAGAAGAATGGATGCTTTTGAACTGTGGTGTTGGAGAAGACTCTTGAGAGTCCCTTGGACTGCAAGGAGATCCAACCAACCCATCCTAAAGGACAACAGTCCTGAATATTCACTGGAAGGACTGATGCTGAAGCTGAAGCTCCAATACTTTGGCCACTGATACAAAGAACTGACTCATTAGAAAAGACCCTACGACTGGGAAAGATTGAAGGCAGGAGGAGAAGGGGACAACAGAGAACGAGATGGTTGGATGGCATCACCAATTTGATGGATATCAGTTTGAGCAAGCCCTAGTAGTTGGTGATGGGCAGGGAAGCCTTGGCATGCTGCAGTCCATGGGGTTGCAAAGAGTCGGACAAGACTGAGCCACTGAACTATACTTAACTAGTCATTACATACTGGATGCTCCCTGGAATGGAGTATCTCCTAGAGATGGTAGCCTTTTGTTTGATATATTATGTGCCATGCTAAATCATTTCAGTAGTTTCCGACTCTGTGTGACCATATGAACTGTAGCCCACCAGGCTCTTCTGTCCATGGGATTCTCCAGGCAAGAATACTGAAATGGGTCGCCATTCCCTTCTCCAGTGGATCTTCCCAACCCAGGGATCGAACCAGGGTATCTTCTGTCTAACCTGCACTGACAGGTGAGTTCTTTACCACTAGCACTACCTGGGAATAACACCAAACCTTCTGTAAGCCCTTTCTTAGTGGAGATGTTTGAGATACTGCTGGCAGGAAGGGAAAATTCATACCTGTAATATAATTTGTAATCAAGATAAATCATTGCCTTTTCCATAATTATGGTCCAATGTACTAACATGACACCATTTGTTTCTCCTTTAGGGATGATTCCATATTACAGGCTCAGTATTGATCTCTGTTCCCAATAAGTTGGATGTTTGGCAGCAGTAACAGCTAGATCAGTCTTGATAAGTAGGAGACTGCGCTGCAGTCTCCTTGTATAGCCATCATCCCTGCAACTGTGGCTATGATATTCATGTGTTTGTTGTTACAGCTCTGAGGATAGAGGCTATTTGATGTCAACTGTTTGAGTCATTCAGTCTGTTTGTTCCAATATTATTCTGGGGAATATGTTTTATGGTTGTTGCTCACATACAATACAAAATTCTTGACACTCTTGCCCATCTCCCTAGGGCCATCCATATAACTTTACCTCAGACTTTCTGGCCCTCAAACTAAAAATATTTCTCCTTTCAGGTCCCTGAACAAACTTGTCTTTCCATGCAAAATGGATGACTAGGTGTACCACCAAAATTCTGCTCATTGAGAGAATTTATCCTGGTCTCGTCTTTTTTAAACCCACCCATGAATGGATCTGTAGGGCAACTACCATCCTTTTCTTGACTTTCACCCACATACTGATTTGAATCATTCATAAATAAAGCTCAAACTTTTCCTTTTATCAGGAACTAGTCATTACGTATCCATCATGCAGCCATAGAGATGAGTTTAGGAAGTAGGTGTCTACTACACGTGTTACCTACTAAATCTTTTCACTTGGATAGAAAGTGAAAGTGTTAGTCACTCAGTTGTGTCCAATTCTTTGTGACCCCATGAACTGTAGCCAACCAGGCTCCTCTGTCCATGGAATTCTCCAGGCAAGAATGCTGGAGTGGGTTGCCGTTTCCTTCTCCAGGGGATCTTCTGCTCCAGGGATTGAAGCTGGGTCTCCTGCATTGCAGGGAGATTCTTTACCATCTGAGCCACCAGGGAAGGGATCTATAAAGATAAAGGATATGGTTCAATAAAGTCTTGACAGTACCCAAAGTACTTCCAAGTAAGTCTATAAAGTAAGATAATCATATCTCAAAAAGACTGTGAGTGAGACTTTTGGTATGTAGGATTGACTGGAATCAATACAAAGGAAATCCATGACTGTTTCTTAAAGCTGTTCTAGCAAAAGGCACCACAGGTTTGAACTGAAAGAAACTGAGGCTCTACAGATATAAAAAAACTTTAGGCCCCAACTTTCTATAGGCAGGGACCAGACCATGACAGCATCTTAACCACCAAGAAGAGCCCTTTTCAGAAGTGACTAGGGAGGAGTATAAAATAAATAAATAAACAAAGATCCTTCCACCTCACCAGAGGACAGAGCAAAGAGCCATGAAGAAGCATGGATGGGAACGATGTTCACCAAGAAACATTATGCTTCCCCAAGGTGGAGGTATTTGGAAATACTTGTCTAGCAGGATTTCAAAATTGGTATGAGCCAGTCAGTGACTCCTATCTGTATCTCATTCTTCTCTTTTTCAAATGGAAGTATCCTTTATAGTTATCCTTCCCTTTTTCCACCATCATATATTGAATATTTGAGAGGAGATACTTTATCCTATAAGTTTCTAGGTCTTTGAATCACAAAGAGATACTCTAAAAATTCATGTGATCCTAAATTTTAAATCTGATGTCATGCTTGAATGAGACTTTGGGGGTGTCTTGAAATGAAAGAGAGTGTATATTACATATGGTTGATGAAAGAATAGTTACAACTGTAAAAGAAGATTGTAGTAGATTAGATTTATTTTATTTTCTTTTTAATTTTTACTTTATTTTACTTTACATTACTGTATTGGTTTTGCCATACATTGACATGAATCCACCATGGGTGTACATAAGTTCCCAATCCTGAACGCCCCCTCCCACCTCCCACCCCATATCAACTCTCTGGATCATCCCTGTGCACCAGCCCCAAGCATCCTGTATCCTGTATCGAACATAGACTGGTGATTCATTTCTTACATGATAGTATACATGTTTCAGTGCCATTCTCCCAAATCATCCCACCCTCTCCCTCTCCCTCAGAGTCCAAAAGTCCGTTCTATACATCTGTATCTCTTTGCTGTCTCGCATACAGGGTTATCATTACCATGTTTCTAAATTCCATATATATGTGTTAGTATACTGTATTGGTGTTTTTCTTTCTGGCTTATTTCACTCTGTATAATCAGCTCCAGTTTCATCCATCTCATTAGAACTGATTCAAATGTATTCCTTTTAATGGCTGAGTAATACTCCATTGTGTATATGTACCACAGCTTTCTTATCCATTCATCTGCTGATGGACATCTAGGTTGTTTCCATGTCCTGGCTATTATAAACAGTGCTGCAATGAACATTGGGGTACATGTGTCTCTTTCAATTCTGGTTTCCTCGGTGTGTAAGCCCAGGAGTGGGATTGCTGGGTCATATGGCAGTTCTATTTGCAATTTTTTAAGGAATCTCCATGCTGTTTTCCATAGTGGCTATACTAGAGAAGGCCTTTGACAAAATTCAACATCCATTTATGATAAAAACTCTCAAGAAAGCAGGAATAGAAGGAACGCATATCAACATAATAAAAGCTATATATGACAAACCCACAGCAAACATTATCCTCAATGGTGAAAGTAGATTATATTTAAAACATTGTTCAACAGAGAGTCATTTGTCCCCTTCCTCCTCTGAAGAGGAGGATTTTTTTTTTTTTTTGCCCTTATTTAATTTGGAGTTTGGCTATATAATGTCCTTTGGCCAAATGAATGTTAATAGACATGACAAGACCAGAGGCTTGCAATGTGCTTACATGACTAAGATTTCTTTCTTGCATTCCAGCTTTTCACATCAGAAGAATATGCCTCAGGTATACTGATTATTATGATAACAGAAACGTAGGGCATACTTAGACCGAACTTGTGGCTAGAGCCAAAGTCAGTTGAGTTTAAATAAGATTTCTCAAACCTTAGTAACAATAGGCTTGCAAGAAATAAATGAAAGTTTATTCCCTAAAACACTTGGTATGCCACCAAGTGTTTGGATGATTGGCTACACAGCAAAAGCCAAGTAATATAGGGAAAATTTTCTCAGATAAAGAATTCAATTTAGGTGGGGGGGGCGGGGAGTTTAGGGATTAACGGGGCTTTCCCAGTGATTTAGTGGTAAAGAATCCTCCTACAAGTCAGGAGCTGCAGGATACACGAGTTCGATCCCTGGGTCAGAAAGATCCACTTGAGGAGGGCATGGCAACCCATTCCAGTATTCTTGCTTGGAGAATTCCATGGACAGAGGACCCTGGTGGGCTATATAACCCATGGGGTCACAAAGAGTTGGACACGACTGAAGTGACTGGGCATGCACACAGGAGATTAAAAGATACAAACTGCTGTGTATAAAATAAATAAACAATAAGGATATATTATACAATATAGGGAAATATTACACTATTTTGTAATAACTTTAAATGGAGCATAATATATAAAAATATTAAATCAATATGCTGTATACCTGAAACTAATATTATACCATAAAGCCACTATACTTCAATAAAAAATAAAGTTTAAAAGGACCCAGTTTCTGAGTTGTTTCTTTATTTGCATCTTATTCGTAATTTGACCTGTTGTTGTTACCTGAATGTGGTGCCCAACACCAGTTCATATTTTGAAGCCCTAATCCCCAGTGCCATGCTATTTGGAAGCGGGGTCTCTGGAGGGCAATTAGGATTACATTATGAGAGTGGGGTCCTCATGATGGGATTTGTGCCTTTATCAAAATAAAGGAAGAAACAGGAGATGGCTCTCTCACCCTGACTGACTACTTGAATTCAGCCATCAATCACCAGCTGTCTTTGGACTGAGACTTACACAATCTGCACCTTCTGCAGATTCTCAGGTCTTCAAACTCAGACTGGAATTTACACCAATGGCTATCCTAGCCCTCAAGCTTCCAGACAGAAGATTACAGGACTTCTTAGCTTCTATAACTGCTTAAGCCAATACACACACACACACACACACACACACACACGTATATCCTATATATGTACATGTGTGTCCTATACATTTGTGTGTATGTAGGATACATATATATCGGATATATATACAAATATTTAGGATATGTATGTCCTATAGTTCTGTTTCTTTGAAGGATCTTGACTAATAAAGAAATTGGTACTAAGAAGTAGGATACTGCTGTAACAAATACCTAAAAATGTGGACCAGCTTTGCAACTGGATAATGGGAAGAGGCTGGAAGAATTTTGAAGTGCCTGGTAGAAAAAGCTCATGTTGTCATAAGGGAATGCTAAAGGTGATGTTGGTGAGACCTCAGAAAGGAAAGAGGAGAACTAGAGAGAAAGCATCCTCCTTCTTAGAAAATACATAATCATGAACAGAATGTTAGTACGAATGTGGATGGTAAAGGTCATTCTAATGAAATCTCAGATGGAAATGAGGAACCGACTATTGGAAACTGGAGGAAAGGCTTTCACTATTAAAAAGTGGCCACGAATCTGGCTGACTTGTGTTTGTGTTCTAATGTATAGTGGAAGGTAGAACTTGCAAATGATGACAGTGGATTTTTAGCTGAGATTTCTAAACAAAGTGTGAAGAAGTAGGAGTAGCTTGGTTCCTTCTGATTGCATATAAGACATATTTAAATTGAAGATAGAACTATTGAGCAAAAAGGAGCTAGAACTTAAATATTTGGAAAATTCTGATCCTGCCCACACACACACACACAAATAACAAAATGTATTCATAAGAGAATGCTAAGGGTATGGCTGACTGACCATTCAATTGGGACTTTAACATGGGCGTGAATCACAGATCTAATCAACCACCCCAGCAACCTTGCCAGTTTAAACTGGAAGGAATGGAGAGGGACAAAACCAAAGAAAGCTGTCAGAGTTTTTACACCCTAAATCACCCAAACCGTAATGCTGTTTATCTGTGAACAGGTGCTATTCTTCAAGATAAGGGAAGAATGGTCCTGGGGGGTGATTCAGAGATCATCGGGGCCACCACCACATTTTCAACAGGCTAGACAGCCACCAAGCGAAGCCAGAGTGAGACTGCCTGGAGCTGTGGAGGCATGACACCCACTGTCAGAGCTGAGGTGTAGACTGCGTGTTCCCACTGAGCCGCTGGGGAGTACTGCCACTCCAGGAGATTTGAGCATCTAACCAAGGCTATTCTCTCACCTTAAGATCCAATGGGAATTGCCTTGCTAGAGTCTAACTTGTTGGAACCCACACCTTTCCTTTCTCACACTTCTCCCATTGAGAATGGAAATGTCTAACCTATACCTGTCTCACACTGAATTACGCAAGTACAAAACTTGTCTAGTTACACAGGTTCACAGCTGCAGAGGAATTTTTGCCTTAGGATGAATCATACCTGGAATCTCACCCACATAGGATTTAGATGAAACTTTGAGGTTCGTGACATTGTACAGGAGATAAAGACCATCCCCACAGAAAGGAAATGCAAAAAAGCAAAATGGCTGTCTGGGGAGGCCTTACAAATAGCTCTGAAAAGAAGAGAAGTGAAAAGCAAAGGAGAAAAGGAAAGATATAAGCATCTGAAAGCAGAGTTCCAAAGAATAGCAAGGAGAGATAAGAAAGCCTTCTTCAGCGATCAATGCAAAGAAATAGAGGAAAAGAACAGAAGGGGAAAGACTAGAGATCTCTTCAAGAAAATCAGAGATCCCAAGGGAACATTTCATGCAAAGATGGGCTCAATAAAGGACAGAAATGGTCTGGACCTAACAGAAGCAGAAGATATTAAGAAGAGGTAGCAAGAATACACAGAAGAACTGTACAAAAGAGATCTTCATGACCAAGATAATCACGATGGTATGATCACTCACCTAGAGCCAGACATCCTGGAATGTGAAGTCAAGTGGGCCTTAGAAAGCATCACTATGAACAAAGCTAGTGGAGGTGATGGAATTCCAGTAGAGCTATTTCAAATCCTGAAAGATGATGCTGTGAAAGTGCTGCACTCAATATGCCAGCAAATTTGGAAAACTCAGCAGTGGCCACAGGACTGGAAAAGGTCCGTTTCCATTCCAATCCCAAAGAAAGGCAATGCCAAAGAATGCTCCAACTACTGCACAATTGGACTCATCTCACATGCTAGTAAAGTAATGCTCAAAATTCTCCAAGCCAGACTTCAGCAATACGTGAACTGTGAACTCCCTGATGTTCAAGCTGGTTTTAGAAAAGGCAGAGGAACCAGAGATCAAATTGCCAACATCCGCTGGATCATGGAAAAAGCAAGAGAGTTCCAGAAAAACATCTATTTCTGCTTTATTGACTATGCCAAAGCCTTTGACTGTGTGGATCACAATCAACTGTGGACAATTCTGAAAGAGATGGGAATACCAGANTGTGGCTGATTCATGTCAATGTATAACAAAACGAATACAGTACTGTAAAGCAAAACAAACTAAAAAATAAAAATTAAATTGTCAAAAAAAATAAAGATCTTTGTTTTTAGCAAAAAAATAAATAAATAAATAAAAGAAGTTTCAATGAAAAAGGAAATACCATTGCTACAGACTACACAGTCTCCCACAAAGATATCAGGTCCTAATCCTCTGAATTTGTAAATATTACCTTATTAGGAAAAAAGAATTTATATAGATGTGATTAAGTTAAGGATCTCAAGATTGGGAAATTATACTTACTAGATGATCTGTGGCCTTCCAAATGCCATTACAAATATCTTTATAAGAGAGAGAGACAAGACATGAACTGAAGACAGGGTCAGGGGCTGATGGAGCCGAGACAGATCTGAAGACGGGACTAATCTAGTTATATGAAAGTCGCTCAGTCATGTCCGACTCTTTGTGACCCCATGGACTATAGAGCCCATAAACTTCTCCAGGCCAGAATACTGGAGTGGGTTGCCTTTCCCTTCTCCAGGGGATCTTCCCAACTCAAGGATCAAACCCAGGTCTCCCACACTACAGGCAGATTATTTACCTGCTGAGGAATAAGGGAAGCCCAAAAGAACTAGAGTGGGTAGCCTATCCCTTCTCCAACAGATCTTCCTGACCCAGGAATCAAACCAGGGTCTCCTGCATTCAGGCAGATTCTTTACCAACTGGGCTATCGGGGAATACAATCTAGTTATATAGCAAGGAATGTCAGCAGCCCCCAGTAGTTGTAGAAGGCAAGGAATGGATGCTCCTCTTGAGTCTTTGGAGGGAATATCTTGATTTTGGACTGGTGAAATTTATTTCAGACTTCTGCCTGAGGATAAATGTCAGTTGTTAAGCCAGTAGGTTTGTGGTAATTTGTTATAGCAGTCACAGGAAATTAACATAACTGCTCCACTACAGACTTTGAAGTCACTAAAATATTAATAACAGAAAACTATGGGAAATAGATGGGGAAACAGTAGAAAAGTGTCAGACTTTATTTTTTTGGGCTCCAAAATCACTGCAGATGGTGACTGCAGCCATGAAATTAAAAGGCGCTTACTCCTTGGAAGAAAAGTTATGACCAACCTAGATAGTATATTCAAAAGCAGAGACATTACTTTGCTGACTAAGGTCCGTCTAGTCAAGGTTTTTCCTGTGGTCATGTATGGATGTGAGAGTTGGACTGTGAAGAAGGCTGAGCGCCGAAGAATTGATGCTTTGGAACTGTGGTGTTGGAGAAGACTCTTGAGAGTCCCTTGGAGTGCAAGGAGATCCAACCAGTCCATTCTGAAAGAGATCAGCCCTGGGATTTCTTTGGAAGGAATGATGCTAAAGCTGAAGCTCCAGTACTTTGGCCACCTCATGCGAAGAGTTGACTCACTGGAAAAGACCCTGATGCTGGGAGGGATTGGGGGCAGGCAGAGAAGGGGACGACAGAGGATGAGATGGCTGGATGGCATCACAGACTCAATGGACATGAGTCTGAGTGAACTTCGGGAGTTGGTGATGGACAGGGAGGCCTGGCGTGCTGCGATTCATGGGGTCGCAGAGTCCGACACAACCAAGCGACTGAACTGAACTGAACTGATGAACAATGTTATGCAAATAAATTTGAAAACAGAAATAGAGGCACAAATTCCCACAAAAATACAAACATGATACAAGAAGAGATTTAAAATTTTGAATGATGCTATAAAAATTTGAATGATGTATATACTTGCTATAAAGTATAGTCCTAAGGAAATAACTTTAGAGAAAATATCTAAAGTTGGACGATAAAGAAAGCTGAGTGCCAAAGAATTGATGCTTTAAAACTGTGGTGTTAGAGAAGAATTTTGAGAGTCCCTTGGACAGCAAGGAGATCAAACCAGTCAATCTTAAAGGAAATCAGTCCTGAATATTCATTGGAGGACTAACGCTGAAGCTAAAGCTGCAATACTTGCCACCTGATGGAAATAACTGACTGATTGGAAAAGACCCTGATGCTGGGAAAGATTGAAGGAAAGAGGAGACAAGGATGACAGAGGGTGTGATGGTTGGATGGCATCACCGACTTGATGGACACGAGTTTGAGCAAGCTCTGAGAGTCAGTGATGGACAGGGACCGTGCTGCAGTCCATGGGGCTGCAAAGAGTTGGACATGACTAAACTGACTGCAACCTCCCCTCACACATTACATTTGGAGATACCTTTTAGACACCAAGAAGTCTAGTGTGCAGTTGGAGTCTTAATTCTTAGAGAAAATATCAGGCACTCCTGGTTTCTGCATCAAATTCTATGATGCATTTACCAAATAAATAATGTAATAAATGAGATTAGCACAATAAATGCATTTGGTTCTAATTCAAGTTTTTCAAGAAAAGGAAAACTAAAGGAGGTACATTTCTTCCATCTTGTTTTATGACAACTTTTATATCATAACATGAAAATTATATCATGAAAAAAATTAAAGGATTTTCGTATTCATAAATAGAGATGGAAAAATTCTTAAATAAAACATAAGCAAATCAAATTCAGCATAATATAAAAAGATTACCATACTATGATCAAGTTAAGTTTATTTCAGGAATGCTATATTAAAATAGCAATCAATAAGTTGCCACATTACCAGAGCAAAGAAGAAAAATCACAGAATATCTCAGTAGATGCAAGAAAAGGTATAACATTCAAAGTCCATAGAGTATAAAAATTCTTGGCAATTGGTGGAAAAGAAGGAAACATCCTTTATCTATTAAAGAATGTCTGTATGGAACCTACATCAAAATTAATCTATCAAAATTAATGGAGAAAGCCAAAAGCATTTACTTTGAGACAAGGAATAAGGTAAGTGTTCTTATCTCACTAGTTTTATTAACATGGGATGAAGGTCTTTGCCAGTCCAGTAAGACAAAAGGAAAGAAGTAAAAGACAAAGGGTTTAGAGGAAAGAAATAAAGCATATGTGAAAGATAAGTTTGAGTATGTAAAAAATTCAAAAGAACTCACAGACAGCTAATTTGAATGAATATGTAAGTTGATGCAGGTTGGTGGATACAAACTAAATATACCAAGCAATTTTAATTTTAGATGTCAGCAAAAGACAGAACACAAATTTAAATAAAAATGAACTCTAGACATAATTTTTATAATAGCAGCAAAATATTTCTAATATGCTATAAGAACTCGTTTTTTTTTAAAAGATGCTGCTTTGTAAGAAAATAAGTGCAAGAAAAATAAAATTGAGGGTTATAACATATTCATGAATTGGAAGTCTCAATGTAACATAGATATGTATTTTCTACAAATTGATCTAGAGAATGAATGCCATCCCAGTTAAAATATTACCAGGTATGTGCAATTAACAAGATGATTTTGTACTTTATATAGAAATGCTAAATGCCAAGATACTTAGGTAAAAGACGACATGAAGAGGAGTTGCTCAGTCAGCTATCTAGCCTTATAGTATTTTAGGAAGTAATTAAGAGTGTGCAGGATTGGCACAAAGATTGACAAATGAATGAATAGAAGAGTGGACCCAGAAACAAAGGTGTATAGCAAAGGTGACACTGGAGCTGCAGGGAAAGGTCAATCTTTCCCATTGAGTGTTTGAACAACTGGATGTTCATATAGAAAAACAAAAAGATAAAAACCGTGACCTCCACTTCATGTCATACCAAAAAAATCAATTCCAACTAATTCAATCATATAAAAGAGTAAGGTAAAACAATAAAACATTTAAAATATTTGAAAGCCTCTTCATAACCTCAACGAAGGGAAGAATTTTAAAACTGGGTACTATGTAAAGTAATTAGCCTACAATTAAATAGATATCTATTTAAAAAATAAATAAATAAAACTGGTTACTAAAAGCACAAACTGTAGAAAATGATTGATAACTTGGATATTAAAATTAAGAACTACTTTCTCATAATATAGCATTGAGAGTGAAAATCTAAGCCACAGTGTTAGAGAAGTTATTTTCTACACATTAAAGTGACAAATGATACATACTGAGAATATACGGAAAAAACGACAAATCAATAAGTTCAAGCCACCAGAAATGTGAATGAAGCAATTGCTTAAACAGAAACTTCATAAAAAAATAACCAAAATGCTAATAAAAATATGAAAAGGAGGTCAATATTATTAAGCAGGGAAATGAGAAACATTATAAAACATATATTAATACATAGTCATCAGAATGACTAAAATTTAAAAGTATGCAATAACATTCCAAAACCTTTAGAACTTTCTCTCACACTGTGAGCAGGAAAAGATACAGACATAATCACATGGGAAGAGTTTAGAAGTAACTGCTGAAGTTGAACTTCATGATAGTCATGCTGTTTTTTATTTCTCCATCTATTAGTGTCCTCTTTGATTTCTTTCATCAGTGTTTTATAATTTTTTATATATAGGTCTTTAGTTTTTTAGGTAGGTATATTCCTAAGTATTTTATTATTTTCATTGCAATAGTGAATGGAATTGATTCCTTAATTTCTTTTTCTACTTTCTCATTATTAGTGTATAGCAATGCAAGGGATTTCTGTGTGTTGATTTTATATCCCGCAACTTTACTATATTCATTGATTAGCTCTAGTAATTTTCTGGTGGAGTCTTTAGGGTTTTCTATGTAGAGGATCATGTCATCTGCAAACAGTGAGAGTTTTACTTCTTCTTTTCCAATTTGGATTCCTTTTATTTTGTTTTCTGCTCTGATTGCNTGTGTGTTGATTTTATATCCCGCAACTTTACTATATTCATTGATTAGGTCTAGTAATTTTCTGGTGGAGTCTTTAGGGTTTTCTATGTAGAGGATCATGTCATCTGCAAACAGTGAGAGTTTTACTTCTTCTTTTCCAATTTGGATTCCTTTTATTTCTTTTTCTGCTCTGATTGCTGTGGCCGAAACTTCCAAAACTATGTTGAATAATAGCAGTGAAAGTGGGCACCCTTGTCTTGTTTTGACTTTAGGGGGAATGCTTTCAATTTTTCACCATTGAGGATAATGTTTGCTGTGGGTTTGACGTATATAGTTTTTATTAAGTTGAGATATGTTCCTTCTATTCCTGCTTTCTGAAGAGTTTTTTAAATCATAAATGGGTGTTGAATTTTGTCAAAGGCTTTCTCTGCATCTATTGAGATAATCATATGGCTTTTATTTTTCAATTTGTTAATGTTGTGAATTACATCGATTGATTTGCGGATATTGAAGAATCCTTGCATCCCTGGGATAAAGCCCACTTGGTCATGGTGTATGATCTTTTTAATGTGTTTTTTAATTCTGATTGCTAGAATTTTGTTAAGGATTTTTGCATCTATGTTCATCAGTGATATTGGCCTGTAGTTTTCTCTTTTTGTGGCATCTTTGTCAGGTTTTGGTATTAGGGTGATGGTGGCCTCATAGAATGAGTTTGGAAGTTTACCTTCCTCTGCAATTTTCTGGAAGAGTTTGAGTAGGATAGGTGTTAGCTCTTCTCTAAATTTTTGGTAGAATTCAGCTGTGAAGCCATCGGGACCTGGGCTTTTGTTTGCTGGAAGATTTCTGATTACAGTTTCAATTTCCATGCTTATGATGAATCTGTTAAGATTTTCTATTTCTTCCTGATTCAGTTTTGGAAGTTTATACTTTTCTAAGAATTTGTCCATTTCTTCCACGTTGTCCATTTTATTGGCATATAATTGCTGACAGTAGTCTCTTATGATCCTTTGTATTTCTGTGTTGTCTGTTGTGATCTCTCCCTTTTCATTTCTAATTTTATTGATTTGATTCTTCTCCCTTTGTTTCTTGATGAGTCTGGCTAGTGGTTTGTCAATTTTATTTATCCTTTCAAAGAACCAGCTTTTGGCTTGATTTTTGTTATGGTCTCTTTTGTTTCTTTTGCATTAATTTCTGCCCTAATTTTTAAGATTTCTTTCCTTCTACTAACCCTGGGATTCTCCATTTCTTCCTTTTCTAGTTGCTTTAGGTGTAGAGTTAGGTTATTTATTTGACTTTTTTTCTTGTTTCTTGAGGTATGCCTGTATTGCTATGAACTTTCCCCTTAGCACTGTTTTTATAGTGTCCCACAGGTTTGGGGTTGTTGTGTTTTAATTTTCATTCGTTTCTATGCATATTTTGATTTCTTTTTTTTTATTTCTTCTGTGATTTGTTGGTTATTCCAAAGCGTGTTGTTCAGCCTCCATATGTTGGAATTTTTAATAGTTTTTCTCCTGTTGAGAAAAGGTTAGATTGAGATCTAATCTTAATGCATTGTGGTCAGAAAAGATGCTTGGAATGATTTCAATTTTCTTGAATTTATCAAGGCTAGATTTATGGTCCAGGATGTGATCTATCCTGGAGAAGGTTGCATGAACCCTTGAGAAAAAGGTGAAATTCATTGTTTTAGGGTGAATTGTCCTATAGATATCAATTAGGTCTAACTGGTCTATTGTATCATTTAAAGTTTGTGTTTCTTTGTTAATTTTCTGTTTAGTTGATCTGTCCATACGTGTGAGTGGGGTATTAAAGTCTCCCACTATTATTGTGTTATTGTTAATTTCCCCTTTCGTACTTGTTAGCATCTGTCTTCCATATTGAGGTGCTCCTATGTTGGGCACATATATATTTATAATTGTTATATCTTTTTCTTGGATTGATCCTTTGATCATTATGTGTAGTGTCCTTCTTTGTCTCTTTCACAGCCTTTGTTTTAAAGTCTATTTTATCTGATATGAGTGTAGCTACTCCTGCTTTCTTTTGGTCTCTATTTGCATGGAATATCTTTTTCCAGCCCTTCACTTTCAGTCTGTATGCGTCCCTTGTTTTGAGGTGGGTCTCTTGTAGACAACATATATAGGGGTCTTGTTTTTGTATCCATTCAGCCAGTCTTTGTCTTTTGATTGGGGCATTCTATCCATTTACGTTTAAGGTAATTATTGATAAGTATGATCCCGTTGCCATTTACTTTTTTGTTTTGGGTTCGGGTTTATACTCCCTTTTAGTGTTTCCTGTCTGAGAATATACTTTAGCAATTGTTGGAGAGCTGGTTTGTTGGTGCTTAATTCTCTCAGCTTTTGCTTGTCTATAAAGCTTTTGATTTCTCCTTCATATTTGAATGAGATCCTTGCTGGCTAGAGTAATCTGGACTGTAGGTTATTTTCTTTCATCATTTTAAGTATGTCTTGCCATTCCCTCCTGGCCTGAAGAGTTTCTATTGAAAGATCAGCTGTTATCCTTATGGGAATCCCCTTGTGTGTTATTTGTTGTTTTTCCCTTGTTGCTTTTAATATTTGTTCTTTATGTTTGATCTTTATTAATTTGATTAATATGTGTCTTAAGGGTGTTTCGCCTTGGGTGTATCCTGTTTGGGACTCTCTGGGTTTGTTGGACTTGGGTGATTATTTCCTTCCCTATTTTAGGGAAGTTTTCAACTATTATCTCAAGTATTTTTTCATGGTCTTTCTTTTGGTCTTCTTCTTCTGGGACTCCTATAATTCGAATGTTGGAGTGTTTCATATTGTCCTGGAGGTCTCTGAGATTGTCCTCATTTCTTTTAATTCATTTTTCTTTTTTCCTCTCTGATTCATTTATTTCTACCATTCTATCTTCTATTTCACTAATCCTCTCTTCTGCCTCTTTCTACTGTTTGTTGCCTCCAGAGTGTTTCTGATCTCATTTACTGCATTATTCATTACATATTGACTCTTTTATTTTTTCTATGTCCTTGTTAAACCTTTCTTGTATCTTCTTAATCCTTGTCTCCAGGCTATTTATCTGTGATTCCATTTTGATTTTAAGATTTTGGATTATTTTCACTGTCATTATTCAGAATTCTTTATCAAGTAGATTCCCTATCTCTTCCTCTTCTGTTTGGTTCGGTGGACATTTATCCTGTTCCTTTACCTGCTGGGCATTCCTCTGTCTCTTCATCTTGGTTATATTGCTGTGTTTGTGGTGGCCTTTCTGTATTCTGGCAGTTTGTGGAGTTTTCTTTATTATGGAGTTTCCTTGCTGTGGGTGGGGTTGTATCAGTGGCTGTCAAGGTTTCTTGGTTAGGGAAGCTTGTGTCAGAGTTCTGGTGGCTGGAGCTGGATTTCTTCCCTCTGGAGTGCAATGAAGTGTCCAGTAATGAGTTATGAGATGTCAATGGTTTTGGAGTAACTTTGAGCTGCCTGTATATTGAAGCTCAGGGTTGTGCTCCTGTGTTGCTGGAGAATTTGTATGGTATGTCTTGCTCTGGAACTTGTTGGCCCTTGGGTGGTGCTTGGTTTCTGTGTAGGTATGGAGGCATTTGATGAGCTCCTATCGATTAATGTTCCCTGGAGTCAGGAGTTATCTGATGTTCTCAGGATTTGGACCTAAGCCTCCTGCTTCTGGTTTTCAGTTTTGTTTTTACATAGCCTCAAGACTTCTCCATCTATACAGCACCAATGATAAAACATCTAGGTTAGAGATGAAAAGTTTCTCCACACTGAGGGACACCCAGAGAGGTTCACTGTTTTTGAAGACAATAATCTGCTTTTCTGGGTGCCTGATGTCCTCTGCCAGCACTCAGAAGTTGTTTTGTGAAGTTTACTCAGCATTGATGAATTTGTGAGGGAGAAAGTGGTCTCCCCATCCTATTCCTCTGCCATCTTAGGACTGCCCCCTATCTCTAATATTCTTGAAGAGGTCTCTAGTCTTTCCCATTCTGTTATTTTCCTCTATTTCTTTGCATTATTCACTTAAGAAGGCCTTCTTATCTCTCCTTGCTGTTCTTTGGAACTCTGCATTCAGATGGGTGTATCTATTCCTTTCTCCTTTGTCTTTTGTTTCTCTTCTTTTCTCACCTATTTGTAAGACCTCCTCTGACAACCATTTTGCTCTTCTGCATTTATTTTTCTTGGGGATGGTCTTGTACAATGTCACGAACCTCTGTCCATAGTTCATTAGGCACTCTGTCTATGAGATCTAATCCCTTGAATCTGTTTCTTACTTCCACTGTATAATCATAAGGGATTTGATTTAGGTCATACCTGAATGGTCAAGTGGTTTCGCCTACTTTCTTCAATTTAAGTCGAGTTTGGCAATAAGGAGTTCCTGATCTGAGCCACAGTCAGCTCCCAGTCTTTTTGTTCTTTGCTAACTGTATAAAGCCTCTCCATCTTTGGCTGCAAAGAATACAATCAGTCTGATTTCAGTAGTGACCATCTGTTGATGTCCATGTGTTGACGTCCAGTTGTCTCTTATGTTGTTGGAAGAGTGCGTTTGCCATCATTAGTGCATTCTGTTGGCAGAACCTCTTAGCCTTTGCCGTGTTTTTCCTTGTACTCTATGGCTAAATTTGCCTGTTACTCCAGATGTCTCTTGACTTTCTACTTTTGCATTACAGTCCCCTATGATGAAAAGGACATCTTTTGGGGGGTGTTAATTATAAATGGTCTTGTCAGTCTTCTTAGACCCATTCAACTTCTTTGGCATTAGTGGTTGGGGCATAGACTTGGATAGCTGTGATGTTGAATGGTTTGCCTTGGAAATGAACTGAGATCATTTTGTCATCTTGAGATTGCTCCCAACTATTGGGTTTTGGAAACCAACCCTGAATATTCATTGGAAAGACTGATGCTGAAACTTCAGTACTTTGGTCACTTAATGCAAAGGGCTGACTCACTGGAAAAGACCCTGGTGCTGGGAAAGAAGAGAAGGGGCTACAGAAGATGAGATGGTTGGATGGCATCATCAACTCAATGGACATGAGTCTGAGCAAACTCCAGGAGGTAGTAGAGGACAGGGAAGACTAGCATGCAGAAACCATGGGCTTTGCAAAGTCCATGTTGCAGAGTTGGACCTGACTGAGCAACTGAACAATTCAATTGTATTTTGGATTCTTTTGTTGACTATGATGGCTACTTCATTTGTTGACTATGATGGCTACTCCTTTTTTTCTAAGGGATTCTTGCTCACAAATGTACATATAACGGTCATCTGAATTAATTTTGCCCATTCCCATTCATTTTAGTTCATTGATTGCTAAAATGTCAGTGTTCACTCTTGCCCTCTCCTGTTTGACCATACCCAGTTTCCTTGATTCATGGACCTAAGTTACAGGTTCCTATGCAGTATTTACAGCATCGGACTTTACTTTCATCACCAGATGCATCTACAACTCAGTGTCATTTCCATTTTGTCTTAGCCTCTTCATTCTTTCTGGAGTTATTTCTCCACTCTTCCTCAGTATATATTTCACTTTATATATTACATATTTTATCTTTCCTGTGTGCCCACATGCTTACCTCACATCTTTCAGTCTTTTGTGTATGCTTTCAGTTCACACATGCACCAGTATACACATAATATCTATTACACAATCAGTCCAGTCTCCCAAGTCATGGATATAGGACTTAACACCTCCCTGATGATCTTGTTAGTTCTATTTCATAAAATTTCCTGCATCTCTGTGTCTTCTCAGCCTCCCAAGGCCACTGCCCTAGTTCAGCTCTAATCACTGTTGGCCTCAACCATTTTAAATAACCTCCAGTCTCCTTTTCTCCTAGCTAGGAATCTAAAGTAGTAATCTGAAGTTATTAGCATATGAACTTCTTGTCCATATTTCATGTTGCTACTGAAGAATCTTTCTCAAATAGAAATCTAATCAAATCACTCTCTTGATTATAATCAGTTATAAGTCAAAGTTCTTAGTGTGATTGATATACCAAATATGTCTTAGTCTTCCCCCTCTTCTGTCTTGTCGCCTCATTTCCAATCTTTTTTCTCTGATACCCTGAACATTGAAATGCTAAATTGCTTGAAGTTTTCCAAAATAAACCCATTTTTCCCTGCTTCTGTATCTATTCCTCTCTTCAGAGTATGTCTCCAATTTCTTGCTACCTAATGCCTGCTCTCCCCCACATCAGTCCAAGTCCACCCATCAAACTTTTACTTATCCTTATCTTTCAAGACCCAGTGCTGTGCTGTGCTTAGTTGCTCAGTTGTGTCTGACTCTTTGTGACACCATGGACTCATCTGTCCATGAGGCAGGATCACCTGCCTGGCTCACGTGTCCATGAGGATTCTCCAGACTCAGAATTAATATTTATTCCTGAAAATTAATTTTGATCTCCCTAGCAGTCACTCCTTAATGTGTTTTCATAGCAACTTGCTTATATTTTACCATCCATCCATACTACCTCATTTATTTTTCTTATTATGTATTTTTCATTATATAAATCCTGTCTCTAAATACATATCTTTCCTTCTTTTCCTCATTACCATGCTTTTTTCTACTATATAAAAACATATAAATAGGTTTCTAAATAATCAATACTATAAAATGTATAGTTTTATAGTGCATAATATATTAATTAAGTCTATGTATCTGTGTTCTCTCTGCTAGATTTTAAAACCCTAACAAGTAAGGCCACCTTTTGATTTTATCTTTGTATTTTTTTTTTAAATAACATCCTGGTATATTGAAGTCACTAAATGAAATTTAACTTATTCATTTGACAGGTATTTGTTGAGGGCTTTTATATACCAGGAGCATTCTAGATTCTGACACAACAGTAGAGAACAAAGCACACCAAAGCCCTGGCCTTCATAGACCTTATTATATTCTCTGCTTAATGACTATATAATTAAAATTTGTTAAACCCACTTCTTCAGATACAGAAAATATTCATTCATGAAGCAGAGTTTACTCTTTTTTGTATGTGTGAGATCATTTATGTATGTTACTATAGATAGTAATCTGAAGTTATTCTAAATGTTAATCTAAATGAATGCTATTATAGTCCTCTGTTTTTCATACAGTGTAAGAACACCTCAAAAAGTCTTTCTCGGGAGTATCTCATCAATGACAGATGAGGAGGTTAGGATTAAATTAACTATAAAATTTGTCAACTTTTTGGATGTAAATGACAAAAAAGTATTGATTAATAATTCACTATAAAATAGTTTTATAAGAATTTAAGTTACCATCCTGCCTTTTTTCTTAGAATCCCAAGTACTTTCCTTATTTTCATGTGTTTATATATTTCTACATATTATTTTATGTTTCACAGAATTAGAACAGCCTTATACCATATGTAAAGTTAACAGAGGAATTATTTACTACTGCTTGGTGGCACCTTATGGAGGTTGCTAGTTTCCTGAACTTCATATTTGCTAATGAATTATTTCTAACATGTAAAAAAAATAGATTCTTTTGTGTTCACTACATAGGTTTAATAAAGTTAGCCACATTTTCTTCAGTATTTTCTACCTGGTAGCTTATTAGAACTGCAGAATCTCAGTACCTCCCCTATGTCCTCAGTCCTAAAGAATTAGAATCTGCATTTTAACAAAATTCCCAAATTATTTGAAACTTTGCTGTAAATCTTTTTATAAAGGAGGATATGTTTCCAGCTAAACTCCTCCTGTCCTACTATCTTAACCTCTCTCTCACAAAAAGTTAATAGCTATCCTCTGCATTCTTCCTGTCCATAATTTTGTCACATAGGTTTGTATCCCTAATTATGCACATGTGAACACAAATATTTTCCTGCAACTTTTTTCACTGAACAGTATTTTTGAGGCTTATCCATGTTTTGCTACTTGGGAAATTCTTACCTGCCCCCCAGTATTACCAAGATTTTCTCTCATGTTTTCTTTTAAAAGTTTTACTACTTAGCTTTTCATACTTGTCAGAGGCAACAGGCAATTAAGATGATTATATTCAAACTTTTGCAATAGGGACAATGTTCATCAGTAAGGACCATTTCAGAGTAAATGAAGGGGACTTGAGGTTTTATAAAGAAGGGAAGAAAAGGAAGTTATAATCTTCGAGGAAGGGTAGATGTGGGTCACATCAAGAATATATGAGGGCAGAGTGGCCTTTTGTAGTCAGTTCTGCAAACACAAAAAAGGTAAAAGGATTTCTCAGCTATCACTTCTTCTAGGGAACACAAGCCTCAGAAAAAGTTCAACGTTGTCACACTTAAGGACGGAATTCATCTAGAGTTTATTTTGTGTATATTCAAATAGTGCTCATTATCATATGAATTATCATTTTTCTTTTATCCTAATGATATTTATTGTTACAGAGGTCCATCCTTCCTCCATTGATTTCTGGATTTCCTATTCTGTTTATTAGTCTGTTTGTCTGTCTCAGAGTTAATATGTAGTTTTTATTGTTATAGTTTTGTAAAATATGTCTGTTCTAATTTTTAAAGATAATTCTATTTGTTTGTTTTTATTTTTGGCTATGTTGGATCTTCACCCCTGCACGGGCCTTGCTCTAGTTTCAGAGGAACCACTATCCAGTTGCTGTGCATGGACCTCTCACCGTGGTGGCCAGAGCACAGGCTCTGCGTGCACAGACTTCAGCAGTTGCAACATGTGGGCTCAGTATTTGCAGTTCTAAGGCTCTAAAGAACAGGCTCCATAGCTGTGATGCTCTGGCTTAGGAGCTCTGCAGTATGCTGGATTCTCACAGACCAGGGACTGAACCCATGTACCCGCATCAACAGGCTGATTCTTCACCACTGAGCCACAGGGAAGCCTCTGTGCTAAATGTTTTTGAAAGGAGTGTCCAGTTGTTGGTGCAAAGTTGTAAAATAGTAGCTCATCACTAAGTCATCACGTTATTCTTTTCACAGAGGTAACTGGTGACTGTATTATCAGAAATGAGATAATAAGTGAGTTTTTCATCCTCCACTCTATTTTTGATCCATACTCCTTTCAAAGATATTTGACCATGGATTCAAACTTGTTTCTATAATAGTTTTAAAATCTTATTTACGATCCAAATTTTGTGTCTTTTCCTGTTTGGCTATTGCACTTTTTCATCCCTATTATCTGGGAATCTACTGTCTCTTTTTTCATATATTATCCCTTTAGTTATTATCTTCCTTCTCTCTTCTTTATTCCTTGTTATCTTAAGAATATATTTCCTTCTCTTTTTGGCTCCTACTTACTTTTTGAGATAATTTTATAAATTGTGTCACTGTTATTTTTTATTTCACAAGAAGTAGGATTTTTTTTTTTTTTTTAAAAAAAAGCTATCTAAATTCCCACCCAGACTCAATTTGTATTCTTTTGGATTTTTTTCTGTGCCTGTGCACAGTATTCATGAAATTAGGATAGTGTTAAATATGCTTGTCTGTATCTTGCTTTTCTTGTCAATAATCTTCATGTCAGTATATAAAGATTTAATCACTGTTTTAGTCATAGCATAGTATATTCTAATACATATTGATTTGATAGAACTTGCTGAAACAGTATTGAATTGTTGCAATTTAGTTTGCTTCCAATTGGTTATCCCCATTATATATACATATTTTTACAAAAATGTATGCCCATTTATTTGGTTAGGGTAAATTCATAAGATGTGAGATTTTTAAGTCTAAGAATATGATTTTTTAAAAAAGATACTTTATACATCACATATTTATTCCCCTGAAACATGTTGTCAGTAAATCTCACATCAACAATAATTTTGAGTGGAGATTTTACTATATTTCTCCTAATACCAGCTATCTTTGCCCATTAGGCAAGTAAAATATTACCAATTATTTTAATGTGAATTTCACTGATTACTACTAAATATAAAAATACTTTCTTGTGTTAATTGATCATTCTGTTTTTTCTCTGGTAGTGCCCTCTTCTTTACCATTTTTTTCTATTTGAATGCCAGTATTTTTATTATTTGTAAGAAGATCTATATTGGAGAGACTAGACTTTGTTCTAAACATTAAAGCCAATATTACTGGTTTATTATATGTATTAACATTTAATTCAGTTCAGTTGCTCAGTCCTGTCCACTCTCCCTAACGTCAGGCCTCCCTGTCCACCACCAACTCCCAGAGTTTACTCAAACTCATGTCCATCGAGTCGGTGATGCCATCCAACCATCTCATACTCTGTTGTCCCCTTCTCCTCGCACCTTCAATCTTTCCCACCATCAAGGTCTTTTCAAGTGAATCAGTTTTTGCATCAGGTGGCCAAAGTATTGGAGCTTCAGCATCAGTTCTTCCAAGGAATATTCAGGGCTAATTTCCTTTAGGATTGACTGGTTGGATCTCCTTGCAGTTCAAGGGACTCTCAAGAGTCTTCAAAAGCATCAATTCTTCGGTTCTCAGCTTTCTTTATAGTCCAACTCTCACAGCCATACATGCTTACTGGAAAAACCATAGCTTTGGCTAGACAGACCTTTGTTGGGAAAGTAATGTCTCTCTTTTTAATATGCTTTCTAGATCGGTCATAGCTTTTCTTCCAAGCAGCAAGCATCTTTTAATTTCATGGCTGCAGTCACCATCTGCAGTGATTTTGGAGTCCAAGAAAATAACGTCTCTCACTGTTTCCATTGTTTCCCTATCTCTTTGCCATGACTGATGGAACCGGATGCCATGACCTTAGTTATCTGAATGTTGCATTTTAAACCAACTTTTTCACTCTATTCTTTCACTTTGATCAAGAGGCTTAGTTCTTTGCTTTTGGCCATAAGGGTGGTGTCATCTGCATATCTGAGGTTATTGATATTTCTCCCAGCAATCTTGATTCCAGTTTGTGCTTCCTCCAGCCCAGCATTTCTCATGATGTACTCTGCAAAGGTTAAATAAGCAGGGCGACAATATACAGCCTTGACATCCTGCTTTCCCAATTTGGAACCAGTCTGTTGTTCCATGTCCAGTTCTAACTGTTGCTTCTGCATACAGAATCCTCAGGAGGCAGGTCAGGTGGTCTGGTATTCACATCTCTTGAAGAATGTTCCACAGTTTGTTGTGATCTACACAGTCAAAGGCTTTGGCATAGTCAATAAAGAAGAAGCAAATGCTTTTCTGGAACTCTTGCTTTTTCTATGATCCAACGGATGTTGGCAATTTGATCTCTGGTTTCTCTGCCTTTTATAAATCCAGCTTGAACATCTGGAAATTCACAGTTCATGTACTATTGAAGCCTGGCTTAGAGAATTTTGAGTGTTGCTTTGCTAGCGTGTGAGATGAGTGCAATTGTGTTGTAGTTTGAGCATTCTTTGGCATTGCCTTTCTTTGGGATTGGAATGAAAACTGACCTTTTCCAGTCCTGTGGCCACTGCTGAGTTTTCCAAATTTGCTGGCATACTGGGTGCAGCATGTTTTAACTTAAATTAATTAAATTTAGTTAATTAAATTAGTTAATTAATTAATTTAATTAATATTTGATTTGATGATAGCAAATTTTGCTATGTAGATGTTTTTTGATTTTATATAACCAAAGTATTATGAGTTTCTCTTAGGTTTTTGTTCTCAGTATTATTAATTCAAAATTATATAAATATAATTATGGTACTTTTAAAATTTAATAAACATCTTAATTCATACAGAAATTAATTATATAAAAATGACATGAGTCTCTACCGTTTTTCCAAAAATGTTAGCCAGCTAACTTAACATATAAATCATGTAAATGAACATTCACCTGAAATGCTGTTTATCATATACTAAATTATTATATGCAGTTATTATGTACATGCAAATATGTTAGCTTTGTACCCTTAACTGTTTCTTTACCTGTGCACTTTTCTTTCCTCTTCTGTAAAACAGAGATAGTACTTATAAATTTATTAAGAGAACTAAATATGTGTCATAAAGTGAAAGTGAAAGTGAAGGCACTCAGTTGTTACCAACTCTTTGCAACTCCATGGACTATAGCCCATCAGGCTCCTTCCTCCATGGGATTCTCCAGGCAAGAGTACTGGAGTGGGTTGCCATTTCCTTCTCCAGGGGATCTTCCTGACCCAGGGATCGAACCCAGGTCTCCTGCATTCCAAGGAGATGCTGTAACCTCTGAGCCACCAGGGAAGAAGCCTATGTGTCATAAATAAAATACAAATATGTATAAAACTTATTTCATTTAACACAGTGATTGACTCATAATATATGCCTAATAAATAAGGTATTATTTATTTTTGTTATTAACATTGTTGAGTCTATTTTGTTATCAGAACCATACTTTTATCACTATAGCTATGTAATAAGTTTTCATATCTGGTAGTGTTAGCAGCAGCAGTAGTGTTGTAGCCACACATTCTGGGAAACAGACTCACTCAGAAAACAATGCAGATAGTGGAGTGCAGTCTATTACACCAGCCGGCCCAAGGCAGCGTCTCCTCTTAGACAAGGACCCTGACCAGTTTTTCTGAAAACATTATATACTCTAAGTGTGCATGCCCAAACGCAGATCCCCAAATTCCCTGAAACTAGTTTGAACAAAGGAAAAGAAAGATACAATCAAAGTTACCGGTGATTCATATGCCTTAAGCCTAGGTAGATAACTGGAAAATTATCAATAAGCATAATAGAATTTATGATTCTATTCCATTACACAGATAATTAGGGTATTCTTTTAGACAACAGAGAGGCTAGGTATGAGCCATGGGGCTCTTCCATCTGGGGGGCTTGGTTTCCCAGTTGGTATGTCGTTTCCATAGATACTGGGCGTCTAGCTCAAAGTCCACAGTCTGGCCCAAGATGGAGTCCTGCTTTTAAGATGGAGCCTGTTCTGTCTGTTTCCTCCTTCAGTAGGGCAAAATTTCCAACTTTAACTTTGATTCTTTGAAACTTAGGAGATTTTTTTCATCTTTATCTGTTAAAATTTCATCTATCTTTATTAACTGTTTATTCTCTACAAGATATATATAAATCAGATGCTCTAAATACCATTCTTTTATTTTTATCTAAATACTGTTCTTATTTTCTTTTTATTTCCTGAGAAAATTTACTAGGTGTCTTATTTTTCCTAGAAAGATTACTAAGTATATTATCTTCTTTTTAGTTATTTTTTCTTTCCAGTGCTGCAGTCTTAAATTCATAAAATATTTCATCCATATATTTTCAGAGGTTTAATATGAGAATTAAGTTTGGTGCAATTACAAATGTAGAATTCAGAAAATCACCAGGAAATTCTTGGTAATTCTTGTTTTCTAATTTTAAAGTCTTTTTTTTTTTTTAATGCAAAATATATTCTACACAAGTTGCATGATTAGAGATTTCTTACAAAAATTTTCTTTATTTTTTCTTTAAAGCTTTGGATTCAATATGTCAACTGGTATGTATGATAATTATTAAAATATCACATGAATGCTTATAAATATGCTGTTAAAGTAAACATGTGTAGGACATAAACACTATCAGTAATAGATCTCTGAATTACCTTTTTTGGGTCAGCTATGAAAAACTCATACTTCAGTGTCCCTCTTTTGCTTTCTTTTTATTTTTTTCATGAGTCATAAATTTTTGAGTTTTTAAACTCGTTTCAGTAAGAAGACTAGTAATAGGAAGATTATTACATTTTACTGCTCAACTTGGCAGCATATATGTTCTTTCCCTTTCATTGTTCAAATGCATCAAATAAAGATGATTCTTTATTAATGATCTCTTAGAGAGCTAATGGGGGTAAACTAAAAAGATAGAAACCAGCCACTGGAAGATGAGGAAGGAAGGAAAGGCTATAGATTTAACAGGATAGTGAAGATTTTTAAAATAGGTTTCTTTAAGATCTTAGTATAAGAAAAATTCAAAGCATAAAGTATAGAGGAAATATTTGTAAATGGAAAATCAGGGAGTGAAAATTGAGCAAGATAGCTGTATACCTTATATCTGTATATTCTATTCTACTTAATAGTTTTCCTTGAAAGGTATAAAAACGCTAAGTACTGAATGTTATTAGGTTTAATTTTAATTATGGTAGATTGTGGGTTGATAAAATTAATCCAAAATAGTATGAATAATTTGGAGAATATTGGGATTTCTTGTATTTAACTTATGCTAAAAAACACATGTTAAAATAAATTCCTTACCACTGTGCTTAGATAGCTGAGTTATTGCTAAACTACCGCACAATAATTTACATTTATAATGATGATTCCTAGAGCAAGGCAAGATCTTGAAGAGATTTTTAAATCATTTAAAGAAGATTAAATTTTTTTCACTATAGTTTGTGTTAAATATATCTTATTCATTGTATCTTAGTTCTTTAAATATTGACAGCCAACATTATCATCACTGTTAGAATCAGTAATAATTTGAATGTCTTTTATATGTAAACATTAAGTTAAATGACTTTGTTAGAGCATTCAAAAGGGGGATGGTAATTTGTAAAGATACTTCAGAAGATAAGGAAGCAAGACTGATTATGTATATGACTTATCGAAAGTAAATCAGCATTTTATAGTTATTCTTAATGCAAAAATTTTAACTTACAAATATTAAGTGATAGTGATTATTTAGATTATTCAACACTTGCTTTCTTTGTTTTATGTACAACTTTCAATAACACTTCTAAGCTTAAAATATGTTTTATCTATTCATGTTGATTGAATTGTGATTAGTATCTGCATTAGGAAATACAATGAGCAAATCAGTAACTCTGTCTCTTTACATTTATGCATAGTACTTGAGGGCTTACATTTTAGTATCACATACATTTTAATGTAATCCTTGCAGAAATGCTATAGACCATTACTCTGCTTTTCAGATGAAATGCAACATATTAAGTGACTAAACCAAGGTTTGTCCCTGTACATCTATGTACTGTTGGATCACTCCTCTTCTAACCATGCTAGCATTCTGTGTGTGTGTGTGTGTGTGTGTGTGTGTGTGTGTTAGTTGCTTAGTTGTGTCCTACTCTTGGTTACCCCATGGACTGTAGCCTGCCAAGCTCCTCTGTCCATGGAATTCTCCAGGCAAGAATACTAGAGTGGGTTGCCATTCCTTTCTCCACGGGATCTTCCTGACCCAGGGGTCGAACCCCTAGGTCTCCCCATTACAGGCAGATTCTTTACCATCTGAGCCACCGGGGAAGCCTATTCTACATAGTTGCTTACAAAATTATGGTCCCACCTATACTCTGTTATACAGACAAAGTATTTGTTTCTTTTAGTCATCTCTAAATGTATTAAACTTGTTAACAGAGCATGGGAAAAGATTACCTAACTGGATTCTTTAGTGGGAAATGTAAACACAGTTTCCTGGTGAGTCATTTTGGCTATGTTAAAGACAGAACCTGTTCTTTAAAGTCACTTTTGGGATAAGATATTTGAAAAGAAGGAATGGTTTTGGAAATCTGTGTGCAATAATTGACTATAGTGAATTTCAGTCCTTAATCCTCACATGTACCATAAGAAAATCTACCTTAACAGAAAATATGGCAAAGAAAGATGATTTTCTGTACTACAGAGAACACTGGATCTAGAGTGAAGAGGCCTATGTTCAAACAGTGACTCTGGTACTTACTAGTTCAGTGACTGTAGGGAAGTCATTTATCACCTTTGATTCTTTTCCAGCTTTCTCACTTGAAAAATAGGAAAAGAATACTTCCATCATCTGACAGAATTATTTAATGGAACAAGAGCATATATATCAAAATACTATATAATTATTTTAATTTATTGCTACTAAAATGATGTATGTTTATGTATCTCTATCACTTTTTTATCCAAAAGAGAAGGATGGGGTTAAAAAGGCCCCTCTGATTCTAAAACTCTATCACCAATAAGTAAGTTTTACAAATAAATATTTAAATTCAGGACTGAAGTTTCCATCTAAAAGAAAACTTGATATAGTCTTTGATAAGAATAAGATACATTGTGTACTGTAACTATTTCATAATTTAATTGTTCTCAAAACCTAGATTTTTAGTCTTGAAAGTAGAGACAACTGCAGTTGTGTTTCCTTAGAGATCAGTGCTTTAGTTACCAATACACAGTATGCTCCATGTGCTCAGTCATGCCCAACTCTTCACAACCACACAGACTGTAGCCCACCAGGCTCCTCTTGAATTTTTCAGGCACGAATACTGGGGTGGGTTGCCATTTCCTGCTGCAGAGGCTCTTTCTGACACAGGGATCAAACCCACGTCTCTTGAGTCTCCTGCATTGGCAGGAGGGTTCTTTACCACTAGTGCCATCTGGGAAGCCCTAATACACAGTATACCATGTTTCCATTCCTATGGAGCTGCATACAGAAGTAATTTGAAATTGTTTATTCTTTTAAAAATGTGAAAATAAGGAAGTTTACCTCAGTCCAGGGCTGGCTGAATAAAGGGTATAGCTAGAAGTAGGTAGCTCGGATGTGACTGAGAGTCACAGTTCCCCTGCCTGCCACACACATCAAAATCTAACCTCATCCTTTTGGGAAAAAAATCTGTAGCAAATAATGTAGTTTTAGATTCCTGTCATGAAAGGAAATTTTTATCCTTTGTCTTCAAAATCTGTAGTCAACAGGATTACGTTGACTCTTTGGCTAAAGTAAATCTTTGGTTAAAATAAATTTAGATATTTATTCTGTTAAAAGTGCTTACTGTTCCCAGTCTATTGTGTTGTGCTTATTGCTCAGTTGTGTCCAACTCTTTGCAAACCCATACCCTGTAGCCTACCAGGTTCCTCTGTCCATGAACTCTCCAGGCAAGAATACTGGAGTAGGTAGTCATTCTCTTCTCCAAGGGGTCTTTCCGATCCAAGGATCAAAGCCACATCTCTTGAGTGTCTTGCATTGGCAGGCGAATTCTTACTGCTGAGCCACCAGGGAAGCCCATCCTCAATCAATAGTCTGTTGATGATTTCCTGTTAAATTGAGTCAGAACAACATGGTTTCTAAGCCCTCAGCAGCAGTGGGAAACTGCTTTAATCACTTTTATGTAGCATCAGCTTAAACAAAAGAGAACTTGAGGATTCCTCTTTAACATTTACATTCAGCTTTAGGAATATAGATTTTTTGCAGCAAAGACTGAAAATTTTTTTCCAGCATTAGGGAGGATTTTAGGCAGGCAGATGTCCCAAGGAAGGAAGTTAACAATTTGGTTTACCTTTTGCATTAATTTTAGAGTCATTTTTCTCCAATTTGAGCTGGATTGCAGACAACAGTGAGCAGAGTAAAAGAGTAGATAACATTTTCCACTCATTTTGAATCAGGTCTTCGTGTGATGTGACCAGAAGGGAACCCCTTCCAGGGCCTGAGAGCAGGCTCTGGTCTAACACTTGGAAGTGAATTGTTGACTTGGCCAAGGAGACACCTGTACTGATAAAACAAAAGACTTTATCAGAAAGGGGTGCCTGGGCTGAGAGCCGCAGGGTATGGAAACCCAGGAGAACTGCTCTACCAGGCGGCTTGAGCCTCAGGTTTCACAGTAACTGGGTCAGCTTTCCAGGTCATCTCTGGCCAGCCATCTCGCTTGTGCCCATCCTTGGTCTGATTCAAAGCTCTTCCTGGTGGTGCACACATCTTTCAGTCAAGATGGTTTCCAGCATGAGGGTTTCTGGGAGGCTGGCAAGACATACTGTCCTTCCTCCTGTTGGCCCCTCCAGAGTTATTTCAGTTGGCAGTAGGTAGCTTGTCAGTTCTGTGTTCCTTTTGGGACCTCCTATTGTGAGACAATTCATGCAAGCATTTATTGTCCTGCCTCGCCAAGGTGGGCATTTTCGGTCAGTGGTTCCCTAACAGTGAGATTTTGCATTTTACTTGAAATATGAATTCTCCAACCATCACATTTTCATACATTTGAAATGTATTTATCAAGCATTTAATATGTTAAGAGGAAGAAGCACAAGCTGGAATCAAGATCCCAGGAGAAATATCAATAACCTCAGATATGAGGATGACACCACCCTTATGGCAGAAAGTGAAGAGGAAGTAAAAAGCCTCTTGATGAAAGTGAAAGAAGAGAGTGAAAAAGTTGGCTTAAAGCTCAACATTCAGAAAATGAAGATCAGGGCATCTGGTCCCATCACTTCATGGGAAATAGATGGAGAAACAGTGGAAACAGTGTCAGACTTTATTTTTCTGGGCTCCAAAATCACTGCAGATAGTGATTGCAACCATGAAATGAAAAGACGCTTACTCCTTGGGAGGAAAGTTATGACTAACCTAGATAGCATATTCAAAAGCAGAGATATTACTTTGCCAACAAAGGTCTGTCTAGTCAAGGCTATGGTTTTTCCTGTGGTCATGTATGGATGTGAGAGTTGGACTGTGAAGAAAGCTGAGCACAGAAGAATTGATGCTTTTGAACTGTGGTGTTGGAGAAGACTCTTGAGAGTCCCTTGGACTGCAAGGAGATCCAACCAGGCCATCCTAAAGGAGACCAGTCCTGGGTGTTCATTGGAAGGTCTGGTGCTGAGGCTGAAACTCCAATACTGTGGCCACCTTATGCAAAGAGTTGACTCATTGGAAAAGACCCTGATGCTGGGAGGGATTAGGGGCAGGAGGAGAAGGGGACGACAGAAGATGAGATGGCTGGATGGCATAACTGACTCAATGCACATGAGTTTGGGTGAACTCCAGGAGTTGGTGATGGACAGGGAGACCTGGTGTGCTGCAATTCATGGGGTCGCAAAGAGTCAGACACGACTAAGCGCAACTGAACTGAACTGAACGATACTGTGTTGACTAAACTCATAATTATCAGAGACATTCTTTGAGTATGATACTATTATCTTCACTTTATCAGTGAGGAAATTGATTTTTAAGAGAAAAACTAGTCCAAGAAATAGCTGATTAGTGTCATATCAGGCATTTGAACCTGTATCTTTCCATTCTCTGTATTCCTTATGAAGGGCCTTTCTAGGTTCTGCCTTTTTCCTTCTGCCTTTCTAGGTTCTTTGGCTGTTCTTCTAATCAAATTGACAAGAGACAGGTTAATAGGGGAAAAAAAAATTTACATATGTACAGGATCATCATAAAGATATAAAGACTCAGCCAAATATAAAAATGCAGCCAGGACTTCCCTGGTGGCACAGTGGTTAAGAGTCCACCTGCCAATGCAGGGGACACGGGTTCCATCCCTGGTCCAGGAAGATCCCACATGCTTCAGAGCATCAGAGCCCCTGCCCCACAGCTACTGAGCTTCCACTCGAGAGCCCATGAGCTACTGAAGGCCTTGCACCTAGGGCCACTGCTCTGCAATGAAAAGCCTGCACACCGCACGTGCTCGCAGCACCTAGAGAAAGCCGGCACAGAGCATCAAAGGCCCAGCACAGCCAAAAAGAAAGAAAACTACAGAAAATAAAAATGCAGCCAAACACCCTGAGAGAAGGGAAGGGGTAGGCGCCTGGGGATGCAAAGGCGAGGAATACCCCATTGTAGGAAGCAGGGAAAACAAAAGCTGTGCTGTTATGCAGATAAGTGTCTTAGGTAAAAAGTGCCTCTGGTAATTGCTCCCTTCCTAGTATCAACCCCCTTTCCAGTATAAATTTAGGCAGTTGAGGGGGAGGAAAAGAGCTTTTCCTGAATCTGCTGGGATTTTGATTGCCATTAGCTCAAAATAATGTGTGAAAGTGTTTTATTCTGGAGGGGGTCACAGATTCTGCTCCCCTTTACTTAGTTTCTCAAAATATGAAAGTATTTTTTAAATTACAAAATTAATTCCAGTTCACTGAAGAAAATTTGAATACAGATAAAAAGAAAATAAAATATCCATAATCTTACCACATAGAAAAATATTTTATATATTTCTTCCAGTATATTTGAGATATATATATGTATTATAGTTGAGAATATTTGGTATATATAGTCTTATTCTCGGAGGAGGCAATGGCACCCTACTCCAGTACTCTTGCCTGGAAAATCCCATGGGCGGAGGAGCCTGGTAGGCTGCAGTCCATGGGGTTGCTAACAGTTGGACGCGACTGAGCGACTTCACTTTCACTTCTCACTTTCATGCATTGGAGAAGGAAATGGCAACCCACTCCAGTGTTCTTGCCTGGAGAATCCCAGGGACAGGGGAGCCTAGTGGGTTACCATCTATGGGGTTGCACAGAGTCGGACACGACTGAAGTGACTTAGCAGCAGCAGCAGCAGCAGCAGCAGTCTTATTCTGCTTTTTGAACTTTCCATTATACAAACTTTATTCCATGTTTTATAATTTTGAGCGTTATTTTTAATAGCTGCATACTATTATAGCATATGGGCTTCCCTCATAGCTCAGTTGGTAAAGAATCCACCTGCAATGCAGGAACCCTGGTTCAATTCCTGGGATGGGAAGATCTGCTGGAGAAGGGATAAGCTACCCACTCCAGTATTCTGGCCTGGAGAATTTCAAGGCCTGCATAGTCCATGGGGTCTCAAAGAGTCAGACACAACTGAACAACTTTCACTTTCTTTCACTTTTCATTTTAGCATATAGATAGATATACTATCATTTTTAAAAAAACATTCATTTATTTTTTAATATTTAGGGTAGTTTCTCCAGTTTTTTAATTTAAAATTTCTTGACATAACACTTAAATTTGCAAAGAGCCAAGAAAATATTTGTCAGATAATTACTACTTTGTATGACAATTTTAAATTTTGGAAATATTTTCATATAAGCATAACACTTAAGTATACATATCTGTTAATCTCAATCATGGTAATTTTACATTTGCTAAAATGCATGGGCAAATACTAGAGGGAATTACACTAAAGTCTTAAATAAGGTGCATTATCTCTTACCCAGAATATTTAAAGCGCTTCCTAACTGACCTTTTAATTTCACTCTTCCTTCCTTATCATCAGTTCTCCACATAACAGCCAGAGCTGCTTTACCTACCTATAGAAACCATTTAAAATCATTTCTCTGCACAGAACTACTAGTGCCTTTGTCATAGTGAAATTTTGAGTCCTTACCATGACCTGCAAAGTCTTATTTATGCCTCCCAGCTGCAACTTCCATTTTCTCTCTGATTTTAATATCCTGCATCAGGTTCCCTGTTTCATTTCTGTAGCCACACTGGGCCCTTAGATGCTCCTTCAAAGTGTCAAGCATGCTCTTTTCTCAGGGTCTTTCTAGTTACTTTTCATTCAAAATCACTCTAAATATCCGCACTGTCTGTTGACTGACTTCCTTGATGCTCCTGCATGAGTGTCATTTTATCAAAAAAGAATTCCCTAGTCACTCTATAAAAAATAGCTTTGCTCTCTTCCCATCACTTTTTGCTACTTATCCTACTTTTTCTTTTTATCACTGACCTAACTGGCAACCCACTCCAGTACTCTTGCCTGGAAAATCCCAAAGACAGAGGAGCCTGGTGGGCTGCAGTCCATGGGATCGCAGAGTCGGACACGACCGAGCGACTTCACTTTCACGCGTTGGAGAGGGAAATGGCAACCCCCTCCAGGGTTCTTGCCTGGAGAATCCAAAGGACAGGGGAGCCTGGTGGGCTGCTGTCTATGGGGTCGCACAGAGTCGGACACGACTGAAGCGACTTAGCAGCAGCAGCAGTCAATGTTTAGTCATTTCTCACTACTCTCTAGAATTTAATCTTCATGAAAACAAGATTTTAGTCATTGCTGAATCACAGACTCTGAAACAGAGCAGGGTTTATAAAGGGCATTCAGTAATTATTTATTGATTGAATGTTTTCTCTGAGTAGTAGAATATTAGGTGGTTTCAATTTTCTCCCAAATACTTTTCTATACTTTATAACTTTTTCTTTTGCTATGTTGGGGATAAAACTATTACTGTATAGTGTAACAGCTTTAATAAGTAGCAGTTTTTTGAAGAACTCTTTTTTCATTCTGAGTAAATAAAAATATAATTTCTACACATTTTTATTCAAGATTTTTACATCTGTTATTCATTCATCCCCCAAATCTGCCCAGTTATCTAACTTGCCTTTCAGTATATTTACACACATCTTGCAGCCTATTGTTTCTGTTTTCTTAAAGTCACCTAACTAGAGGCTTCCCTAGTTGAAGGATCTGCCTGCAATGCAAGAGACTGGAGTTTGATCTCTGGGTCAGGAAGATCCCCTGGAGAAGAAATGGCAATCCACTTCAGTATCCTTGCCTGGGCAAATCCATGGATAGAGGAGCCTGGAGCACTATAGTCCATGGGGTCACAAAGAGTTGGACATGACTGAGCGATTAACACTTTCACTTTAACCTAACTAGAGACTTAGGGGCTTCCCTGGTGGCTCAGAGGTTAAAGCGTCTGCCTCCAATGCGGGAGACTCAGGTTCAATCCCTGGGTTGGGAAGATCCCCTGGAGAAGGAAATGGCAACCCACTCCAGTATTCTTGCTTGGAGAATCTCATGGACTGAGGAGCCTGGTGGGCTGCAGTCCATGGGGTCACAAAGAGTCGGGCACGACCGAGTGACTTTACTTACTTACTTACTTAGAGACTTGGGCCTGCTCTAATTTTGAATGTCATCAGTGCGTCATACACAGCTTATATCCAGAGGTCTACCATCATCTGGGGATTCCTTTTATATCTCTCTTGAATTGATTTCCATTTTCTGGATCCTATGTCTTGCTCTTTCTTATTTTGCTGTTTTTGTTCAGTTGCTCAGTCATGTCCAACTCTTTGCAACCACATAAACTGCAGCATGCCAGGCTTTCCTTTCCTTCACTATTTCCCAGAGTTTGATCACACTCATGTCCATTGAGTCAGTGATGCCATCCAACCATCTAATCCTCTATCACCCCCTTCTCCTCCTGCCCTCAATCTTTCCCAGCATCAGGGTCTTTTCAAATGAGTCAGTTTCCACATCAGATGGCCAAAGTATTGAAACTTCAGCATCAGCATCAGTTCTTCCAATGAACATTCAGCGTTGATTTCCTTCAGGGTTTACTGGTTTGATCCCCTTGCACTCCAAGGGACTCTCAAGTCTTCTCCATCATTACAGTTTAAAAGCATCATTTCTTCAGGGCTCATCCTTCTTTATGAGCCAACTCTCATATCTGTACATGACTGCTTAAAAAGCCATGCTGCTGTGTCGGGAGCCAGAGTGAGGAATCCCACCCGTGACAGGGTCACGTGGCAAACTCAAATGGCAGGGCAATTTGAGTCATCGGATTTCTCCCTGGTTTTTCCTGAACATGTGCCCCCCAAAATAAGAATTTGTCTGTTTTCCCATTTCAGCTTAACCTCCCTTTGATAATGCTCTAGCCTGCCTAACAAGTTCCCCTGACCTTCTACAAGCTTGTATATTACTCACAACCTCCCAACTGTGAGGGGCACAAAAGCCTAAAGTTTCAAAGCCTTTTCAAATTCATATTGGTGACAGGATTTCACGGTTGACTCAATGATTGCTGCCAGACTTCCTTATTTTTTTATCTATCAGGCACCCAGGAAGATGTAATCAATGCAAATGGGATATGGAAAAGGATAGCTAGTAGTTTTGATGTTAGCAATACTAGACTTTTGCTATAAATCACTGTACTTCCTTTTATTACAAACTGCTGTATTTTTATTTAGTGTTTTCTGAGAGTGGCATTCAGACTTTGGAAAGATTAACACAAATGAGTCTTCTGGTTAACAAAACTTCATCAGAAGAGAGCCATAGAAATGTTAATAGGCCTCTTGGCCAGAAGATAATGTAAACCACCTGGGACTTTTGTAACAGGAGAGTATGCAAAAAAGAAAGCCTTGTCTCAATGAGGGTCAGGACTGCTACCTCTGCGTAACTCTGCATATTCTATTATGTACAACTTGGGGTATATAAGCTGATTTTGAAAAATAAACTGCCCTTTTTTCCCCCCTTCCTTTTTCCCTTTTCCTTTTTTCCTTCTCCCCTTCCCTCTCGGAGAGTCTTGCACTGATGCTGGGCTTTCCCCGTGTCTCCTATTTTCTCTGATTTCTGGCTGAATTCCCATCTGGGGCGCGGAGGCTCGCCATGTCTACTTACCTGTCCCGGCTGCTAAGATCCGTAAGAGAGAGAGCCCAGGGCGGGGCACTCTCCGATATTCAAACGGACGCAATTTTTTTATCTATCAGGCACCCAGGAAGATGTAATCAATGCAAATGGGATATGGAAAAGGATATCTAGTAGTTTTGATGTTAGCAATACTAGACTTTTGCTATAAATCACTGTACTTCCTTTTATTACAAACTGCTGTATTTTTATTTAGTGTTTTCTGAGAGTGGCATTCAGACTTTGGAAAGATTAACACAAATGAGTCTTCTGGTTAACAAAACTTCATCAGAAGAGAGCCATAGAAATGTTAATAGGCCTCTTGGCCAGAAGATAATGTAAACCACCTGGGACTTTTGTAACAGGAGAGTATGCAAAAAAGAAAGCCTTGTCTCAATGAGGGTCAGGACTGCTACCTCTGCGTAACTCTGCATATTCTATTATGTACAACTTGGGGTATATAAGCTGATTTTGAAAAATAAACTGCCCTTTTTTCCCCCCTTCCTTTTTCCCTTTTCCTTTTTTTCCTTCTCCCCTTCCCTCTCGGAGAGTCTTGCACTGATGCTGGGCTTTCCCCGTGTCTCCTATTTTCTCTGATTTCTGGCTGAATTCCCATCTGGGGCGCGGAGGTTCGCCATGTCTACTTACCTGTCCCGGCTGCTAAGATCCGTAAGAGAGAGAGCCCAGGGCGGGGCACTCTCCGATATTCAAACGGACGCTGGTGGCCTAACGTAGATGGTGCAAACCTCTCGTCTCGAGGTTTTATTGGTTTTCCACGTAAACCAAGTTATTCAGCCCTCTTTTCTCCATCTCAAGTTTCTTACTACACTATTTCTTCCTAATCTATTCTTATATTTCTAAATAAATAAGTTTTTCCTTGCCGATGCCGTCCCCACTTCGAATCACCCTGGATCCACCGGGGCTGGACCCCGGCACTGCTGCTGCTGCTAAGTCGCTTCAGTCGTGTCTGACTCTGTGCGACCCCATAGACGGCAGCCCACCAGGCTCCCCCGTCCCTGGAATTCTCCAGGCAAGAACACTGGAGTGGGTTGCTATTTCCTTCTCCAATGAATGAAAGTGAAAAGTGAAGTGAAGTCGCTCAGTCACGTCTGACTCCTAGCAACCCCATGGACTGCAGCCCACCAGGCTCCTCCATTCATGTGATTTTCCAGGCAAGGGTACCGGAGTAGGATGCCATTGCCTTAGCTTTGCCTATACAGACCTTTGTCGGCAAAGTGATGTCTCTGCTTTTTAATACACTATCGAGGTTGGTTTGTTTTACTGCCTTATTTTAGGGGATTGCCTCCTCTATTAATTTTTTTGAAAAATAGTGCCAGAGAATTGAATTTTTTGAGACTTGGCATATCTAAATCACTTACATAGGATAGAGAACTCTAGTATATAATAAAATTTCTCACAAAACTTTAAAGGCTTTCCTTGTTTTTGGTCTTGGCTTCCAGTACTATCTAAAACCATCAGTTATTACTAACTATAAAAGTCCTGGATGAAATTTAAGCATTGACTCTGCATGTTTTGCTTGTTTTTAGATATGTCTGAAAGTCAGCATTCTGAGAATATATAATAAGGTTTTCATCTGGTTTTACTATTGGTTTGTTACACAGTTTGAGAGTTTGTTTTTGCTTCAGTTTTCAGTCTCAGTTTACTTGTATTTAGTTTCATTTTAAGCTATGTAAAACATGTGTATAATGTTCAAAGTAAACACCTGAATGAAAAAGTGTTTCCCCCCTCCACCATCCCATTCTGTTCCTATTTCTTACAAACAACCATTTTCATTAGGTTTTGTTTTCTCATTACTTGCTTTTGCAAAAATATACAAAGGCATATATGTTCAGGAGTCCCTGGAGGCTCAGTGGTATAGAATTTACCTGCCAGTGCAGGAGATGCGGGTTCAATTCCTGATCCAGGAAAATCCCACATGCCATGGAGCAGCTAAGCCCTGCACCAGAACTCTCTGAGCCTGTGCTCTAGAGCCCCAAAGCTGCAACACCTGGGTGAACACGCCACGACTACTGAAGCCCGTGAACCCCAGAGCCCACGCTCCACAAGAGAAGCCGAGGCAATAAGAAACCTGCGCACCACAACTAGAGAGAGCCTCCACCCTCCACGACTAGAGAAAAGCCTGTGCAGCAATGAAGGCCCAGCACAGCCACAAATAGATAAGTAAACTGTCTTTATGAAAAATAATGATCATCTGAGTTAAATTCACCCATTCCAGTCCATTTTAGTTCACTGATTCCTAAAACATCGATGTTCATTCTGCCATCTCCTATTTGACCACTTCCAACTTACCTTGATTCATGGCTAACATTCCAGGTTCCTACGCAATATCACCAGATGGTGATACTGAAATCAGATTGATTATATTCTTTGCAGCTGAAGATGGAGAAGTTCTCTACAGTCAGCAAAAACAAGACCAGGAGCTGACTGTGGCTCAAATCATGAATTTCTTATTGCCATTTCAGACTGAAATTGAAGAAAGTAGGGAAAACCACTAGACTATTCAGGTATGATTTAAATCAAATCCCTTATGATTATACAGTGGAAGTAACAAATAGATTCAAGGAGTTGGATCTGATAGAGTGCCTGAAGAACTATGGATGGAGGTTTGTGACATTGTACAGGAGACAGAGATCAAGACCATCCCCAAGAAAGAGAAATGAGAAAAGGCAAAATGATTGTCTGAGGAGGCCTTACAAATAGCTGAGAAAAGAAGAGAAGCAAAAGGCAAAGGAGAAAAGGAAAGATATACCCATTTGAATGCAGAGTTCCAAAGAATAGCAAGGAGAGATAAGAAAGCCTTCCTCAATGATCAGTGCAAAGAAATAGAGGAAAACAAGAGAATAGGAAAGACTAGAGATCTCTTCAAGAAAATTAGAGATACCAAGGAAAGTTTTCATGCAAAGATGGGCTCGATAAAGGACAGAAATGGTATGGACCTAACAGAAGCAAAAGATATTAAGAAGAGGTGGCAAGAGTATACAGAAGAACTATACAAAAAAGATCTTCATGACCCAGGTACTACAGTGGTGTGATCACTCACCTAGAGCCAGACATCCTGGAATGTGAAGTCAAGTGGGCCTTAGGAAGCATCACTATGAATGAAGTTAGTGGGGTGATGGAATTCCAGTTGAGCTGTTTCAAATCCTGAAAGATGATGCTGTGAAAGTGCTACACTCCATATGCCAGCAAATTTGGAAAACTCAGCAGTGGCCACAGGACTGGAAAGGGTCAGTTTTCATTCCAGTCCCAAAGAAAGACAATGCCAAAGAATAGTCAAACTACCACACAATTGCACTCATTTCACACACTAGCAAAGTAATGCTCAAAATCGTCCAAGCCAGGCTTCAGCAGTACATGAACCATGAACTTGCAGATGTTCAAGCTGGTTTTAGAAAAGGCAGAGGAACCAGAGATCAGATTGCCAACATCTGTTGGATCATCAAAAAAGCAAGAGAATTCCAGAAAAATATCTGCTTCATTGACTACACCTAAGCCTTTGACATTGTAGATCACAACAAACTGTGGAACATTCTTCAAGAGATGGGAATATCAGACCACCTGACCTGCCTCCTGAGAAATCTGAATGCAGGTCAAGAAGTATCAGTTAGAACTGGACATGGAACAAGAGACTGTTCCAAATCAAGGCTGTATATTGTCACACTGCTTATTTAACCTATATTCAGAGTACATCACACAAGATGCTGGGCTGGATGAAGCACAAGCTGGAATCAAGATTGCTGGGAGAAATATCAATAACCTCAGATATGCAGATGACACCACCCTTATGGCCAAAAGCAAAGAAGAACTAAAGAGCCTCTTGATGAAATTGAAAGAGGAGAGTGAAAAAGTTGGCTTAAAGGTCAACATTCATAAAACTAAGTTCATGCCATCTGGTCCTATCAGTTCACAGCAAATAGATGGGGAAACAGTGACAGATCTTATTTTCTTGGGCTTCAAAAATCACTGTAGATGGTGACTGCAGTGTAAAATTAAAAGACACTTGCTCCTTGGAAGAAAAGCAATGACCAACCTAGACAGCATATTAAAAATCAGAGACATTACTTCATTGACTAAGGTCTGTCTAGTTAAAGCTGTGGTTTTTCCAGTAGTCATGTATGGATGTAAGAATTGGATATAAAGAAAACTGAGCACTGAAGAATTACTGCTTTTGAACTGTGGTGTTGGAGAAGACTTCTTGAGAGTCCCTATGCCTGCAAGGAGATCTAACCAGTCCTCAATCCTAAAGGAAATCAGTCCTGAATATCCATTGGAGGGACTGATGCTGAAGCTGAAACTCCAATACTTTGGCCACCTGATGCGAAGAACTGACTCATTTGAAAAGACACTTATACTGGGAAAGATTGAAGGAGGCAGGAGAAGGGGACAACAGAGGATGAAATGGCTGCATGGCATCACCATCTCAATGGACGTGAGTTTGAGTAAACTCCGGGAGTTGGTGATGGACAGAGAAGCCTGGAGTGCTGCAATCCATGGGGTTGCAAAGTTGGACGTGACTGAGCAACTGAACTGATTAAAAAAAATAATAAAGAGAAAGCTTAAAAAGAAAACATGCTCACATACATATCTGCATATGTAAAGCTTCTCCCTGCTTTCTTAGTTATAATTTTCCTAATTCATTGTTCTACACCTTGGTCTTTTTCATATAGCAATTTATCTGGAAGATTGCTCTGAATCAATGCATAGAGAGCTTCCTCATTTCTTTTAAGGCTGTGTCATATGTATAGTTTACAGTTTGTTCAGCTAGTACTCTGATATCATCATTTGTGTTGTTCTGGTCTTTATTACAACCAATGACACAATGAATAGCCTTGTGCATATTTTTTTAACTAGTGGAGATGTATTTTCAGGATAGATTCTGGATATAAGACCTCTAGGTCAAAGGGTAAAAGCATTTAAAATTTTGTTAGATACACCCACATTTTCAGGGATTGTACCACTGATCCTTTTTCTCCATGGGAAATGTTAGTTCTGTTGAAGGTTTCATATCCCTTTGTTCCCTACAAGTTGTTCTTTCAGTTTTTCCCATCAGTCTTTTATGTTAGTGACTTTTCTCAGATGTATGATCTTGGCTACCTTCTTATATTAAGAGTAAGTGGCATTAAATAGCTCGCTGAGTGGGGCTTGTTTATTGAAGCTTCGTGGAAAAGTTATGTCTGTCTGACTGCTGCTTTGGAGAAACCAGAATGTAAGGATTATCTTTAGGCTTTTTCTTTGGGCTGGTCATATTCCTAAGGGAAGAATATTTTAATCTCATTCCTGGAGGGTAAGCCGGCTTACTAGCATTTTAGAAACCCAAAGGCTAGGAGATCTTACTGTTCAATATGGGTGATAGTATTTTGGTGAGGGGATTGGGGAGAGAATATTTAAAAGAGAGTCCATAGTACTTTATACCAGCTCACCATCCTTTTTTATGTAGAAGGTTGAAACCAGGTGGCAGCATGGCTTTTCTGCCTCTAGCCCTTTAGCAGCATTGGGTATATAGCTTTATTCATCTCCTTGACAATACGATATTGTTTGCTAGTGGGTTAATTTAAATAGTTACTTGTATTGTGGTTACTGATCTACTTAGACATACTGCTGTTATCTTATTTTGTGCTTTTTGTTTATCAGACTAATGTGTCTGTGTCTGTCTTTCCTCCTATTAATGCTTTCTGTTGGAAATAATAAAATTAATGTCCCCTTTCAGTCTCCCCTTGTTTGGAAGTAGTAGTTTATATTTCTGATTTTTGTTTGATGGTAATTGTTTGTTTTTAATGGTTATGTTTAAATCTTTAAAATAAATTCTTGAATATACATTTTTTGGCAAAGGTAATAATCATCTTTTTTCTCCCTGATTAAGACAAATTTAGTTTAACCCACAGAATGTCCAAAGCAGTTTCCTACTACAGTTACTGAAAATTTATTTCAGTGTTTTAACCCACAGCGTAGTGTCATGTTAACTGTTAAATTAACCAACATTTTGTCAGTTTCTATTTTTGTTTCTAAAAACTTTTTTCTTCTCTTTGAATTTTTATTTCCTCAATCTTGTTTTGATTATCTAGTTTGATTATCTAGATTTAAACTTTAATCTGGAAAAACAAATAAGCAACAATAGCAGATATAGAAGAAGTGGTGGGGCCAGGTAATAATTATATGGTTTCAGTACATGAAACAGTGGTTAGTAACATAAGATTAAGCAGGTATCCATGTAATTAAATAGGTGACTCATATTTAACCTGTGAGAATGTAAAAAGCAAGTGCTATAAATCATTGGAGAAGTGTAATGATTATTACTGTATAATTATTCAGAACCATATTCATGCATTACCTTATCAATTTGTACAAAAAACTTAGAATCCTCTCTTATACTGTGTTTCAAACTAAGTTTTAAAATATACCTCTCTGAGGCAGTTTCTTGATTTGTATAGCGACTATGTACCATACTTTTCCTACAACAATCATGATTTATAACCTGTCCTCCTAGCATGATTGTTATAATACTCACTGCCTTTATTCTCAGAAATGTAGCAATTTTGTCAGTAAATCATATGGTCACCTTATTTATAAAATTTGGAAAATTCCAGTTTGTAGGGATGATTTAAAGATCACAAATAATCCACATGCAGAGTTTTAGATAGTAATTCACATATAGTTCATGCTCAATAATGGTAGGTATTATAAGGAATAGCTTAGATTATGTGTGTCAATATTGATTTATTTTTTCTCTCAAGCCTTTTAAAAGATGAAATAATATCCTTATAATTTTTTAACATCATTTGATTTCTGAATTATATTTTATTTTTCAGCAAAGAAGTCGACACAAACATGGTAAGCTGCAGTATTTATATACAAAAATTTGAATTGGTATTTTATTAATGGTTAATTAACTATGCTTTCCATGTATCTCAAACTCTTCATCAGTAAAAACTGATTTCAGTAGTGATAATTATAATAATTTTACATTTAGAATTTGTTAAGGTATTTTTCAGTTATAAAAATGGTTTCTGTAACACAGTCAAATATCTAGAATATATGTTTTACTTTACCTCTATTTTTGGATTAGCTTCCTGTGTATATATTCTGAAATTGGGCATATTCTGAATTTAGCCTTATGGTCCAAATTTTATTGATTCAAGAATTTATCATTTGAAATGGATAAAGTAGTTGTTTACTTGAATTATGATACTTTGTCAAATAAATAATATGCAAATGAAATATATTTCAGTTACTTTAGAACAAACATTGAAAGCACTCTTTGCATATAAACCATGTTAATTAATAACATCTACTTTTTATATATGAAACCTCTGAAAATAAGAGAATGTTTTTTAGTAACTAATTTAACAAGGTTAACGATATCATTTGCAGCCTTAATCAGCATTGGATGTAGTGTATTCCTTACAGTTCTTAACATTTTGGCTTCATAGTATGACAAAAGTCTTGATTCACAGTAATATACTTACTTGAGTATTCTCCTGAAAGTGGACCTGGGCAAGCCAATTTGAATTTAAACCAACAACTTGATGCCAAATTATACTTTTCTAATCAGCTATACTCTCATAAGAATTTGGAATGTTTGCAGAGATGATTAAAAAAAAAAAGGATTCTCCAGGTCTGTATTTGTTTTCTTTTAGTCTCCTGATTACCACGCTCATCTTTCTCTCTCTACCCTCCTCTTTAACACCTCAGATAATGCATTAATGATCTTCCAGTCTGTAATATATGACATCTGAGTTTAAAATTTTCCTTGTTTTTCTAAAATCTGATAAAACTACAGTCATAGAACACTGTGAAAATTCCTTTTGATTTTTAATAGCTGATTTTTAGATCTATTCTGACAATAAAATTTTAATTCTTTAAAAATCACTTATTTACTACATAAAATAGAAATTTCTTTGGGTTAATATGCATTAGTAATACATTATCATATTTATGATTATCTTGCTTTATTGTAAAAATTGAAACATGACCAAGTTTTCTTTACCATTAATCACTACTTAAAACTGGAATCAGAAATGAACTGTAAATATGGTGGCAATAAAACTTATTTATTTAAGTTCTCAGCGAAAACAAGGGCACAACTTTTATTTTTGGATGTAAGACAGGGTGATACATAACATATGTAACTTTTTAAAAGCTTTATAAACACTATTTTTAATTTGTTTTTTTCACTCAAAATTGGGTGTTATCTGATGTAAGCATATCTCCATATCTATTTCCTTTTAAGCACTATTAGCATCTCAAGTAAAGGAGAGGTAACATTCATTCCATGAATTTAAGTTAAGCTTCTAATATACCTTTTCTAAATAAAATTCCCTATGAAGTACTGTGTATGGATTTTAATGAAACTTTTATTTGAATCATGAAACTAGAAAATGTATGGGAAGAAGAACTCTTGAGGAAATGATACATAAGGTGGAAGGAAAGCACACCACTTACATTTTTAAATTAATCCACAGCTGAATAACCACATTGTGTTTGAAGGAAATAACAGTCAATACTTTGCAATTTTTGAAGTTTTACAAGACAGCTGAGCTTTGTTAGTCTTAACATATCACTTTATTAAAACCCATTTGTACATATGGTTATAATTATATATTGTTGCTAGTTTTGGAGGAAATATATCTGGTTTTGAGACTGAAGTAGAAGATACTTGCAATAAGATTATTGAATTATGAAAAAGACTTAGAGAATTTATTGACCTTTTAATATCAAGCCACAGCTGTAATGGTTTCCTGTTTGTTAGATGAATTGCAGTAGTTACTTAAGTAAAACTCTAAAGGAAAAGGAGTACATCAAGGCTGTATATTGTCACCCTGCTTATGTAACTTATATGCAGAGTAAATCATGAGAAATGCTGGACTGGAAGAAACACAAGCTGGAATCAAGATTACCGGGAGAAATATCAATAACCTCAGATATGCAGATGACACCACCGTTATGGCAGAAAGTGAAGAGGAATTAAAAAGCCTCTTGATGAAAGTGAAAGAGGAGAGTGAAAAAGTTGGCTTAAAGCTCAACATTCAGAAAACGAAGATCATGGCATCCGGTCCCATCACTTCATGGGAAATAGATGGGGAAACAGTGGAAACAATGTCAGACTTTATTTCTTTGGGCTCCAAAATCCCTGCAGATGATGACTGCATCCATGAAATTAAAAGACACTTACTCCTTGGAAGAAAAGTTATGACCAACCTAGATAGCATATTCAAAAGCAGAGACATTACTTTGCCGACTAAGGTCGTCTAGTCAAGGCTATGGTTTTTCCAGTAGTGATGTATGGATGTGAGAGTTGGACTGTGAAGAAGGCTGAGCACTGAAGAATTGATGTGTTTGAACTGTGGTGTTGGAGAAGACTCTTGAGAGTGCCTTGGACTCCAAGGAAATCCAACCAGTCCATTCTGAAGGAGATCAGCCCTGGGATTACTTTGGAAGTACTGATGCTGAGGCTGAAGCTCCAGTACTTTGGCCACCTCATGGGAAGAGCTGACTCACTGGAAAAGACTGATGCTGGGAGGGATTGGGGGCAGGAGGAGAAGGGGACGACAGAGGATGAGATGGCTGGATGGTATCACTGACTTGATGGACGTTAGTCTGATTGAACTCCGGGAGTTGGTGATGGACAGGGAGGCCTGGCGTGCTTCCATTCATGGGGTTGCAAAGAGTCGGACACGACTGTGCAACTGAACTGAACTGAACTGATGCAAATATCTCATGATTCTGACCATATTCATACATACAAGAAAGAGTCAAGTAGAAATATGTAGACATTTGACTAAATTTAGTTTAATCTAAAAATTTGACTATTTATAAAATGTCATTTTTTAAAAGTTATTTTATTTTAGTCATTAGAAATAACCATTTTCTAATTTCTTTAAAGGCTGGTTCATTAAAGGCATTTAACTGTCATTCCTGCTATCTTTAATCAACTGACAAGTCATTTTCTCCTTCTTGGTTGCCTTTTTGTCTTATTTTTCCTTGAATTGAATCAATTGCTTTAGAGCACTGAGTTTTTGGTTTGTTTTTTGTTTTGTTTTCTTCATATTGTTTGCTCTTGGGGTTTATTGAACTTGTATTTATTGATTTAAAGTTGTTACTGAGTTTGGAAAAATTTTAGTCATTATTTCTTCAAATTATTTTTGTCCACTTCTCCCCCTTTCAAAGAATCCAGTTATGTGTATTTTCACTTGAAGTTATCCCACAGCTCACCCATGTTCTGTTTATTCTTTTATTTATTTATTTTTTTAATTATTGGACTGTGGATTTCCAGATGCCAATGCAGGAGATGGTAAGAGATACAGGTTCAATCCCTGGGTCGAGAAGATCCCCTAGAGGAGGGCATGGAAACCCACTCCAGTGTTCTTGCCTGGAAAATCCCATGAACAGAGGAGCCTGGCAGGTTACAGTCCATAGGGTCACAAGAATGGACGTGACTGAAGCAACTTGCCATGCACACAGACACACGTTGGAGTATAGTTGATTTATAATGTTGTGTTAGTTTCTGCTACACAGCAAAGTGAATGAGTTATATATATACATATAACCACTCCTTTTTAGATTCTGTTCCCATATAGGTTGGGCTTCCCTGATAGCTCAGTTGGTAAAGAGTCTGCCTGCAATTCAGGAGACCTTGGTTCATTTCCTGGGTCTGGAAGATCCACTGGAGAAGAGATAGGCTACCCAATCCAGTATTCTTGGACTTCCCTAGTACTCAGCTGGTAAAGAATCTCCTGCAATGTGAGAGACCTAGGTTCAATCCCTGGGTTGGGAAGATCCCCTGGAGAAGGGAACAGCTACCCACTCCAGTATTCTGAGAAGTCCATGGGTCCCAAAGAGTTGGACACAACTAAGCGACTTTCACTTTCACTTTTTCACTTTCCATGTAAGTCATTACAGAATTTTGAGTAATGTTCCCTGTGCTATACAGCAGGCCCTTTTTATTTATCTATTTTATATATAATAGTATGTATACGTCAACCTCAATCTCCCACTTTATCCCTCCCCCTCTTTCAACCCCCACCATAAGCATAAGATTTTGTTTTTTACATCTGTAGCTCTGTTTTGTGAATAAGTTCATTTGTACCATCTTTTTAAGATTCTACATTTAAGTGATATCATATGATATTTGTCTGACTTGTATGATAATCTCTTGGTCCATCTGTGTTGCTCCAAATGGCATTATTTTACTCATTTATGTGGCTAAATAATATTCTGTTGTATATATGTCCAGTTCAGTTCAGTTCAGTCGCTCAGTCGTGTCCAACTCTTTGCGACCCCATGAATCGCATATGCCAGGCCTCCCTGTCCATCACCAACTCCCGGAGCTCACTCACACTCACGTCCATCAAGTCAGCGATGCCATCCAGCCATCTCATCCTCTGTTGTCCCCTTCTCCTCCTGCCCCCAATCCCTCCCAGCATCAGAGTCTTTTCCAATGAGTCAACTCTTTGCATGAGGTGGCCAAAGTACTGGAGTTTCAGCTTTACCATCATTCCCCTCCAAAGAAATCTCAGGACTGATTTCCTTCAGAATGGACTGGTTGGATCTCCTTGCAGGCCAAGGGACTCTTGAGAGTCTTCTCCAACACTACAGTTGAAAAGCATCAATTCTTTGGCGCTCAGGTTTCTTCACAGTCCAACTCTCACATCCATACATGACCACTGGAAAAACCATAGCCTTGACTAGATGGACGTTTGTTGGCAAAGCAATGTCTCTGCTTTTGAATATGCTGTCTAGGTTGGTCATAACTTTCCTTCCATCTTTATTCATTCCGCCATTGGTATGCATCTAGGTTGCTTCCATGTTCTGGCTATTGTAAATAGTATTGCAGGGAACTGTGGGGTGCATGTATCTTTTTGAATTATGGTATTCTCCAGGTATATGCCCCGGAGTGGAATTGCTGGGTCATGTAGTAGCTCTATTTTTAGTTTTTTAAGGAGCCTTCCTACTGTTCTCCGTAGTAGCTGAACCAATTTACGTTGCCACCAACGGTATAAGAGGGTTTTGTTTTCTCCAGCCTTCTCCAGCATTTATTGTTTGTAGATCTTTAGATGTTGGCCATTCTGACCAGTGTGACGGAAATACCTCCTTGTAGTTTTTTTTTTAATTATTTATTTTATTTTTACTTAGTTTCGGTCGCACTGAGACAGTGTTGCTGCTTGCAGGCTTTCTCTAGTTGTGGCAACAGAAGCAGCCCTTCATTGTGGTGCACAGGCTTCTCACTGCAATGGCTTCTCTTGCTGTGGAGTTCACGCTCAGTAGTTGCCGTGTGCAGGCTCTAGAGATTGTAAGCTCAGTAGTTGTAGTTCAAGGCTCTAGAGCATGGGCTCAGTAGCTGTGGTTTATCACCTTAGTTGCTCCAGGGCTCGTGAAATCTTCCCAGACCAAGGATCAAACCCCGAGACCCCTGCATTGGCAGGCAGCTTCATATCCACTGTGCCACCAGGAAAGTCCTTCATTGTAGTCCTTCATTTGCATTTCTCTAATAATTAGTGATGTTGAGCATCTTTTCATGTGCTTTGTAGCCATCTAAAAATGTGTGTCTTCTTTGGAGAAATGTCTATTGAGATCTTAAGCTCATTTTTTGATTGAGCTGTTTGTTTTTTGGATACAGAGCCGCATGAGCTGTTTCCACTGCTTCATTTGCAAATATTTTCTCTCATTCTGTGGGTTGTCTTCTTGTTATGAAAACTAAGGACCTTATGAGGTCTATACAAATAACACATGAATTTCTGTATCATGATTTGGATTATTGACTATAGACTTTGATTTATTTTACAAATCAGAGCATCTCACGGTGTCTTTCTAAGGTAACACGTCATCATTTTATGACATCATAGGCAGAGTTTAGCTTTATTAGATTCCACAATAAAACTAATGTTTTTCTTCATTCTTTTGTTGTAAAAAATTGCTTCTTATTTGTTTTCAGAAGTTAAACAGCAAATTAATAGTATTTTCATTGATCATAATTTGTTTCCAGAAGGACCAGAAAAACTATTATGACCAAATGACCTGGCTGAGGTTACTTTACTGCGAAGCTGTAGAGTGTTTTATTTGAATTTAAAATTATACAAGCCTAAGCATCCGGTCCCATCACTTCATGGGAAATAGATGGGGATACAGTGGAAACAGTGTCAGACTTTATTTTTTTGGGCTCCAAAATCACTGCAGATGGTGACTGCAGCCATGAAATTAAAAGACACTCCTTGGAAGAAAAGTTATGAGCAACCTAGATAGTATATTCAAAAGCCGAGACATTATTCTGCCGACTAAGGTCCGTCTAGTCAAAGTTTTTCCAGTAGTCGTGTATGGATGTGAGAGTTGGACTGTGAGAAGGCTGAGCACTGAAGAACTGATGCTTTTGAACTGTGGTGTTGGAGAAGAATCTTGAGAGTCCCTTGGACTGCAAGGAGATCCAACCAGTCCATTCTGAAGGAGATCGGTCCTGGGATTGCTCTGGAAGGAATGATGCTAAAGCTGAAGCTCCAGTACTTTGGCCACCTCATGTGAAGAGTTGACTGATTGGAAACGACTCTGATGCTGGGAGGGATTGGGGGCAGGAGGAGAAGGGGACAACCGAGGATGAGATGGCTGGATGGCATCACGGACTCAGTGGACGTGAGTATGAGTGAGCTCAGGGAGTTGGTGATGGACAGGGAGGCCTGGCGTGCTGCAATTCATGGGGTCGCAGAGTCGGACACGACTGAGCGACTGAACCGAACTGAACTGAAGCCAACAAAGAAAAGGAACTATTGGAGGAAGAGCTTAATGATTTGTAAAATCTTAAATATAGTGTACATATTTTGTAGGTTTTTCCTCAGATGTATATCTCAAAATATAGACATATTCTCAAGGACTCTTTTTCGAACTTCTTTTTCTAAAGCTAATTTGGCAAATGTCTTTATTTTAGTAAAGAAAGGAAAGCGACTGGAACGCTTTGGACTCCTTTGACATTCTTCCTTAACTTTTCTTCTCTGAGTTTTGTATATTAAATATAATAGCCAAATTAAAATATTACACAGTGTTCTTTCTTTCTAATCACCAGTATGTTAATCATTGACACTGATTTTATAATTAAAATTTCACTGTTATAACATAAAATTTAAAAATTAGTTATCAAAGATATTTAAGTTATTAGAATGGGGTCGGCTCTTTTGGGACATTTTAAGTTGGTTGTGGTATTTGAAAACAACATTGCAAAACTATAGCTACCTTTATAGTATTCACAAATTTTGGTTACTTTTCACATGTTTTATGTGATTATGGAGAATTTATTATAAACAATACTGAATTTCCTCATGGTGGCCTTGGATTAAATACATATGGCTGCAGATTACCTAGAGTACTTGTCAAATAAATTATAAGCTCAAGCTTCATTATCATTTGTAGCTTAAACATAGTGAATCCGATACAGCCTTTCTTCATAATTTTGATGCTGTTTGCAGTAAATTTGATATAGAACAGTTGCTAACGAAACCCAATTCAGATGTGTGACCACTTTTATGGAAAACATCTGGGGTAATTATAATTAGTTCAGGATGTGTACTGTTTAAAAATAATCTTGAATTCATGGAGAAAGAAGCATATCTTTTCCTCAATGACTAGAATAATCCAAGTTGGTATAAAAATTCTTTAAGTTATTGGTAGCTATGCTTAGAGTATAATTTTAGAGTATTCCAAAAGGAAATAATGAGTAACTTTTATGTAAAATGCCAAATTGGCACTTTACACCTGTTAGTGTGTTTCGTTTAGAACAGCTGTGTCTTTTATTATCAGTAAACAGATGCAGAAAGTAATGGAATGTTTTAAAGCAATATGTTAATCCTGTCTTCCACTACTGAACTGTCTCACAATATAGTGATTAAGTATTGACTGTGCAGCTGTTACTTACAATTATAGAATTTCTTAGTTAATTTCTTCTTCCCATGCCCAAATGTTTTAATATTTAGAGATCTAATTTCTAATTTTAAAGCATTTCATAATGTAGTTTGTTTATTACAGTTTGATTTCTAAAGTTATTTGTCTATTATGGAGACAAATTCATGTTTATGAAACTCCTTATATTTTGGTAACAGACTAATATTCTAGGTAGGATAAAAATTTTAAGTATTTTAAAAACTAAATTATGAATATGAGGATGATTATTACATATGACAATTTTGTACTGTTAGTAATAGCTAACTTTTATTGTGCTTTTAATGTCTGAAAAATATTGTGCAAAGAACTTTATTGTAGTATTATTCTTGCTCCTTTTAGTAGTTGAGGAAATTCAATCTTAGGCACACGAACAAATTGGCCAAAGTCTTCCAGCTGAGAAGTGGTAGGGGTTGGATTTAAACCCAGGCGTTTTCGCTTCCCTGGTGGCTCAGACAGTAAATATCTGCCTGCAATTCAGGAAACCCAGGTTCGATCTCTGGGTCAGGAATTTCCCCTGGAGAATGAAATGGCAACCCACTCCAGTATTTTTCTCTGGGAAATCTCATGGACAGAGGGGCCTGGCGTGCTACCGTCCACAGGGTTGCAAGGAGTTGGACACGGCTGAGCGAATATAGATGTTTACATCTTCACTGTCAAGCTTCTTGTTCTTAACAACTTTGTGTTTTTCTTGCCATTAGCATCTAATAGTAACATTATACAGATGAGGGAATTTTTTAAAGCCCTATGTACACCCCCAAGTGATAATTGTATCATTTAGGCCCTTTGCCTAAAAGGAAAACACAAAACATTTATGGGAAGATGGAAAGCTCAAAATCTTGGTACCTCACTACATGCTGACTGTGTCAGTGATCTCAACATCATCAGGAGTATCTTGCAACACAGATATCATTTCATAGTTTTCACTAGAAACGTTTTCAAATATCCTTTTATGGTTTTAACTGTGCCACTTTGTGGATACAATACTAACAATCTATTTTCCAAAAGAAACTGCCTTTGGTTCAAAAGATTTTAAAGAGCAGTATGATGTAATTTCTACTTAGATTATTTTAGTTATGCCTTAACATAGAACTATCAGTTATTGTTGAAACTTATTAAATGACTGTTCTGTCAGATATTATTACTACTTAGCACACTCTGTTTATTTTGTCATTTTTCATAGGAAGNATAGCTGAGTAATACTCCATTGTGTATATGTACCACAGCTTTCTTATCCATTCATCTGCTGATGGACATCTAGGTTGCTTCCATGTCCTGGCTATTATAAACAGTGCCGCAATGAACATTGGGGTACACGTGTCTCTTTCGATTCTGGTTTCCTTGGTGTGTATGCCCAGCAGTGGGATCGCTGGGTCATAAGGCAGTTCTATTTGCAATTTTTAAAGGAATCTCCACACTGTTCTCCATAGTGGCTGTACTAATTTGCATTCCCACCAACAGTGTAAGAGCGTTCCATTTTCTCCACACCCTCTCCAGCATTTATTGCTTGTTGACTTTTGGATCGCAGCCATTCTGACTGGTGTGAAGTGGTACCTCATTGTGGTTTTGACTTGCATTTCTCTGATAATGAGTGATGTTGAGCATCTTTTCATGTGTTTGTTAGCCATTTGTATGTCTTCTTTGGAGAAATGTCTATTTAGTTCTTTGGCCCATTTTTTGACTGGGTCATTTATTTTTCTGGAATTGAGCTGCATAAGCTGCTTGTATATTTTTGAGATTAGTTGTTTGTCAGTTGCTTCATTTGCTATTATTTTCTCCCATTCAGAAGGCTGTCTTTTCACCTTGCTTATAGTTTCCTTTGTTGTCTGCACCCCTTTTCATCAGGAGACTATTTATTCTGAATTTACCTGACCAGCATACACTTAGGGTAAATGTTAAATAGAGAACCACTCTAAGAATACGTCTAACTAACTTTCTCAATAGAAGGGTGGGGACTTCTGAACCCTTCGCTTAGGGACCCAGGATTTAAATATGCTATAGTTACTATTGATGTTTTTCAGAATAGAAATGAAGGTAGTATGATGTTATAATATATTGAATAATAAGTTTTAAACTTAATATCAGGAAGCCTAGGGTTTAGTCTCCACTCAGGCACTAATTCACAAACAGTCATGGAGAAACTTTACAAACTTCCCTGGATCCCAATTTTCTCTTTTCTCAACATTAAGTTGTTGGACTAGATGATCTTACCATGCTTAAAAATCTGATTCTATAAATTAGGAAACATAAAAGATGATGAGAATAGAGTGCTAAGTCAGTTCAGTCATGTCCGACTCTGTGCAACCCCATAGACAGCAGCCCACCAGGCTCCCCCATCCCTGGGACTCTCCAGGCAAGAACACGGGAGTGGGCTGCCACTTCCTTCTCCAGATGAGAGTAGAGTACGTAGCATTAAAAAGATGCTCCTATTTCTTATTTCATATGATGATGTTGGATGCCATGGATCTTCAAAGATAGTTCAGAGTGATACTTTTCTAAATTCCTGGTTTTTGAAAAGTATTTAAAAGGGAAGATTTCGATTTAGCAACCTGAGAGTGTAGGCTTTATTGGAGCATTGGAGCATTGTGGTGCAAAGAAAGAAAATGTCTGTTTTTACACATTTGTCTTAAACATCTTGTTTCCCTTTTCAGTCATTAAAATCTTTTCAGTTCCAAAATTCAGAAATAATCTGAAATTTTCCCTTATATTCCTAGATTTTCAGTCATGGAAAATGGATACGTGTACCATGGTTAGGAAGTCATTTCATTAGTCTTCAAATAGAGAATTTAAAATAAATGTTTCTCAACTTTTGCAGATGTTTTTGTTCCTAGGTCTTGCATATCATATCAGAAAACTAGTTTGCTCTGTAAGTTACATAAGTGAAGTAGCCAGTGATCAACCCACATAAACATTATTTTAAAGCGTGTTACTCAAGCTTCCCCAGCGGCTCAGATGGGAAAGAATCTGCCTGCAATGCAGGAGACCTGGGTTTGATCCAGTTACATTAAGTGTAGTAGTCAGGGATCAACACACATACATGTTATTTTAAAGTACAGCTCATTAATTTTCTAATTGTGCTTTCTTTTGTTTAATGTCAACTTTGTCACTTACCAACTGGATATAAGTTATGCAGACTTTCTGAATCTGGTTTCTTTTGTTTTTAAATGGAGTAATAATACCTGTCTCATCAAATTGTTGATGAGTTAAGGATTTACCAAGCGTAGCAAAAGTACCTGGTTGTAGGAATTTATTTTCTTTTGTTCCCTAAATTTACCTAACAGTTGAATTGTTATTATTTTTTGTGTGTGTGGCCACATGATGAATTAGTGACAGGGAAAAAAAGATTAATTTTATCCCTTAAGTTCCATCTTCTTCATATGCATATGCTTTGGCTTGATGAGTGACTGTTTTTTTATTTTTGTACTTTGCTGGCTCTGAAGTTTTCAAACATGGATTTTAAGTATTCGGATATTTTTATAAGTATAAAATTTTAAACTTTCACTAGTTCACAAACCATTTCAATTTCCTTTAGCATTACATAGTGACTAAATATATAAAATATTTCATGAAGATGTGAGGTGATGCTTCATGGCTAGACAACAGTGGGTTTGAATCCTCACTAGTAAACATGTGAACCTGGACTACTTGTTTAAACCTGTGAGCCTAAATTTTCTAAGACATTGAATGGTGATAATGATTAAGTGCTTAGCTTTGTACCTGGAACACATTAAACACTCAAAAAATACTAGTTATAAGCCATCAGTTCCATGGACTGTATAGTCTTGAGGTTGCAAAGAGTCGGACACCACTGAGAGACTTTCACTTTCACTTTCATCATCATTCTTAGATGACAATTTAATTTATATATGGGTTGAATCCTATATGGATTATTAAGTTAGCTGACTATTAGTGATTTTTGATTCTAACCAGAGTTTCAAATTTGTGTGAATAATGAACTTATTACCATTATTCAAAAGGACACACTTTGTTGATGGTGGGCCAATGGTAATATCTTTACTGAAGATGCCATGTTACATGGAAATTTGAATCAATGTTTATTTTGCTGAGATTTTTGACCAGCAAATTTACCAAGTTATCATTATTGTTGTGTCTTGCCAGACTGACTTCCATGGGTTTCCCTGGTGGCTTAGATGGTAAAGAACCCACTTGCAATGCAGGAGACCCAAATTCAATCCCTTGAGAAGATTGAACCTTCCTAGGTCAGGAAGATCCCTGAAGGAGGGCATGGCAACCCACTCCAGCATTCTTGCCTGGAGAATCCCCATGGACAAGGAGCCTGATGGGCTATAGCCCATGGAGTTGCAGGGAGTTGAACATGGCTGAGCAACTAACACACATACAGACTAAGTTTAACATAGTAAAAGAAGTACATTTCTTTACCTTCTACAGAACTTACCATAGCAGTAAGCATCCTTTTTCATCATACCTTAATGGTTATACATTCTGAAAATGGGATTCATATCAGAAGAAACTTGTCTCTGCCTCAGCTCAGAGGGCATAGGAATTTCTGTACATCTCTATTTTCTTTTGCAGTGTTATTTTTTATTCTTTTTACTCATTAAACTCTTTAAAATGAATTTTTTTCTTATTACTGCAATAATATACACCACTCCTATACCACCAAGAAAAAAACCTTCAGGTAATACAAAGAAAAAAAATTAAAAGTACCCATAATTCTACTCCCCAGCAATACTCACTGTGAATATTTGTACTCTTATGGGCTGCATTTTTTTTAATGTATTTACAGACATGCCTACATATTTATATGCATGTACATAGACACACACACACATAAATATATATATGTGCTCAGTTGTGTCTGACTCTTGCAACCCCATGGACTGTAGCCCGCTAGGCTTCTCTGTCCACGGGATTTTTCAGACAAGAACACTGGAGTGGGCTGCCATCTCCTCCTCCAGAGGATCTTCCTGACTCAGGGCTCAAACCCACCTTTTTTGTGTCTCCCGCATTGCAGGTGGATTCTTTACCCACTGAACCACTGGGGAAACCCAGAGCAGGAAAGTATATCTGTAGGTAAACCAAATGACTATTACCTACATTTCACTGTTGGGAAGTGTTTCCCTAAGTTCCCTTCCAAAGCCTAAAAATCAAAGGTTACAGAGTCATCTTATCTTAGTCTTTAGTATAGCGTTTGCTGAAAGTAAGAAACAAGCTTAGAATAGAAACCTGAATCTAAAAGAAACTAAGGAAGACCTCCAAAATGAAACAGTTTACTTCCCAGCATTGCTTTTAAAAACCTAGCTGACAGCCTTACTTACATGTTTTCTAGAGCATCACAGTAAATAAATGTTCAAAGACATAGATATGAAGTATGAATGTATCTTCCATTATAAGCATACAGGTTTCTCCCTCCTCTTTTTTGCACTATTTTTCTTCTCACTAATGATCTAAAGTCCCCAAGGAGTTTACATATTCTCCTGGCGTTGGGGAAAATCTGATCCTCACCGCCTCTGGTTGAGGTGTCTTATCCCAGCTGGTCTCTGGGCATAATAAGCCTCTTCTGTCTATATTACCTACTATAAAGTGTTCATGACCAATATAATTCTTGATTTATTCTCTTATTCAGAGTCCAGGTCTGTTGCTTATTGGCTGTGCCAAGCTTCTTACTTCTCTGTGTGTTAGTTCTCTCATTTTTAAAATAGGAGAGTATAATTCTATCCATCTTATAGGATTGTGAGGATCGAGTTCATTCCCTGTAAATTACTTACACAGCATTTAGTATCTAATATTTGCTTTATTATAGTCATCATCAGTCTTCCTAGTAGCTCAGATGGTAAAACGTCTGCCTGCAATGTAGGAGACCCAGGTTCAATCCCTGAGTTGGGAAGATCCCCTGGAGAAGGAAATGGCAACCCACTCCAGTACCCTTGCTGGAAAATTCCATGGACGGAGAAGCCTGGTAGGCTACAGTCCATGGGATCACAAAGATTTGGACACAACTGAGCGACTTCACTTTATAGTCGTCATCATCACGTTATCAAGGGAAGAGTATAGTGATTAGAGAGCTCAGCTATTCCCTGCTAATTAAGCCCCTTCTGTACTTCTCAGTTCGAGGCTGCCATTATTGATCTCTGCCTTTCGGCTCTTTGCCTGCCTGCTAAGTTGTGCTAAGTCACTTCAGTCATGTCCTACTCTTTGCGACCCTCTGGACTATAACCTACCAGGATCCTCTCTCCACGGGATTCTCCAGGCAAGAATACTGGAATGGGTTGCCATGCCCTTCTCCAGGGAATCTTCCTGACCCAGGAAATGAACCTGAGTCTCTTATGTCTCCTGCATTGGCAGGCAGATTCTTACTGCTAACGTCAACTAGGAAGTCCAAAAAGTATTAGTTGCTTCAGTCATATCTGACTCTTTGCAACTCCATGGACAGTCACCCACCAGGCTCCTCTGTCCATGGAATTCTTCAGGCAAGAATACTGGAGTGAGTAGCCATTCCCTTCTCCAGGGGATCTTCCTGACCCAGGGATCAAACCCAGGTCTCCAGCATTGCAGGCAGATTCTTTACTGTCTGAGCTGTAGGTAAGTGTCGTTTGGCTCTTTGCTTCTGTATTACTCCTGGCAAGTATACTGACTTCAACCTCAACTGTCTTTCATGCCCCAGGGATAGGAGTAGCAGAACACTAAGGACTTTTCTGGATCTTTCTACACTTTGATGGAGATAAGAGAAACCTGGAGTGAGTTTGGGGGTGTCATTTCAGGCCTCTTCTGTGGTTCTTTTGTGACTGTTTGGCCAAGCTTCCTCAGTTGTTAGCATCAGAGGAAACTTGAGTTTCATTCTCTGCATCTTCCTTGTTTAGTAACCTTGATTCACTTATTCCTCCTCTTTAATCCTTTGATAAGTGCTTTAAGGACTTTGAAAGCCAGATCTAAGGAGTCGGGCAAGAGTACTGGAGTGGGGTGCCATTGCCTTCTCCAAGGAGTCGGGAGAGAGATGTATAGGTAAAGCAGACTACATTTCATTGAAGTCTTTCTCCAATCATCTTTCCAAGACCTAAAAGTCTAAAGTTAGAAAATTGTCTTATCTTAGTCTTTAGCATAATGTTTTCTCAAAGCAAGAAAAGGCTTAGGTTAGCCGCTATTTCCTACCTTGCCATAAGGTGGTCATTAATAGATACATCCTCAGAGCCTGAGGTTCTGATCTTATGAATCAGGGCCTTTAGGAATTAAAACAAAACCAGTTTTCTCTTTAAATGTGAATCCAGATCTTAGAAATGAAAGCCGTACATAGAGATCCCGTCTTGGAGTTCTAAGCCAAGCATTTAGCTCTCTTATTTTAGGCTTTATTTGCTGTTTTTCCTGAGAGTAATATTTAACATATATTTATGAATAAAGAGAAATGGGTAAAAGAAGAACAATTCAGAGTGAAAAGAATAACCTTTCAAGTATCTAAAAACATCTCATTACATTTGTGTTTGAAACAGGATACTTTCACTGTACCAAAGATATGCAACTGTAGAATAATCACAAGCATATATCTTTTTAAGAACTTTTGCCTTCCCACCTTTTTGAGTCACATCTTCTATAACTTATTGAATATATAGTCAGATGGTATTTCAGCTTTATTTCTGGCTATTTAACAAATTGATTCTTACAGAGCTGTAATATTCATCAGTCTTTACTATAAATGTTACTTTTTCATTCCATCAGTTTAGGACTTGAAAATTATAGGCTGTAGTAATGAATTAATGAAAACAGAGGGCCAGTGTGTGGTCATAGCAACAGAAACAAGTAATAGGTGGTCAGCTGACTTTGTTACCTGCAGTCCAGGGGACTGCATCTTTTCTTCATGCATTGGTGGTGGTTTAGCTGCTAAGTCATGTCCAACTTGTGCAGCCCCGTGCACTGTATGCAGCCCGCCAGGCTCCTTTGTCCATGGGATTTCCCAGGCAAGATTACTGGAGTGGGTCGCATTTCCTCTCCAGGGGATCTTCCCGACTCAGGAATCCAACCCAGATCTCCTGCATTACAGGCAGATTTTTCACCCACTGAGCTACAAGGGGAGCCTCATGCCTTGGTGCCTGTTTTTAAGGGTGATAGCATTCCTGGGCTTCCCAGGTGGCGCTAGTGGTAAAGAACCCACCTGCCAGTGTAGGAGACATAAGAGACACAGGTCGATCCCTGGGTCAGGAAGATCCCCCGGAGGAGGACGTGGCAACTCAGGCGCTCAGAGAGCAGCAACAATATATTTTATTGAGGTATATGGTTGGTTTACATTATTAGAATCAGGTATCAATAGTCACTCAAAAATTGTATGGATTATACTCTTATTTATAGTAATAAGAATAGTGGCTATATTCCCTATGCTGTTCAATATATCACTGTAATTTATTTCTTAAGACATAGTAAAACAGTCCTATGTGCTACCTCTTTATCCACTACCCTGTATTGCCCCTCTCCACTTTACGTCTCCTCACGGGAACCACACGTCTGTTCTCTGCATCTGTGAGTTTGTTTCTTGCCGTATTTTCTAGTTTGTTTTATTTTTTAGATTCCACATATAAATGATAAGTATTTGTCTTTCTCTGTCTGACCTATTTCACTAAGCACAATACCCTCCGTGCCATGCTTAGTCACTCAGTCGTGTCTGACTCTTTGCGACCCCATGGATTGTAGCCTGCTAGGCTCCTCTGTCCATGGGGAATCTCCAGGTAAGAATACTCGAGTGGGTTGCCATGCCCTCCTCCAAGGGATCTTCCCAACTCAGAGACTGAACCCAGGTCTCACACATTGTGGGCATATTCTTTACCATCTGAGCCACCAGAGAAGCACAATACCCTCCAACTCCATCCACATCATTGCAAATGGTGAAATTTTATTCTTTTTTATGGCTGGGTAATATTCCACGGTGTGTGTGTGTATACGCCACGTCTTCTTTATTCATCCGTCTGTTGACGGACACTTAAATTGCTTTCATGTCTTGTCTGTTGTAAATAACACTGCTATTAGTACTGAGGTGCATGTATCTTTTTAAATTAGTGTTTTCATTTTTTTTCAGATATATACCCAGGATTGGAATTGCTGAATCATATGGCACTTCTATAATATTCTTAGGTTTTGAGGAACCTGCATACTGTTTTACATAGTGGCTGAATCAATTTATATTCCCAATAATATGTGGCTCCCTTTTCTCCACATTATTTACCAACAATTTTTTTGTAGTCTTTCTGATGACAGCCATTTTGACAGGTATAAGGTGATACCTCATTGGCAATGACAATAATTGTAATAATTAAAGGCAGCTGACATTTATATGATTCTTATACATTTTAGTCATTTTATAAGACTTTCATATATATATTGAGTCATACATTCTTCACAACAATCTGTGGGATAGATTTGTTAATATTCTCATTTTTCAGTTGAGGAAATTGATGCCCAGAAGCTGAATGACTTTCCCAGGGTCTAATGACTAATAAGTAACTGGCAGAACTAAGATATATACAAGGGATCTGGATTCAGAACCTAACTCTTAACTACTTAGCTACACCATTTGATTATTGTTTATGATGTTGAATGAATGAAGCCCATATGTGCATTGCCATTATGAAAACGTCAGAGGGTTGATTAAAGTGCATTATATAAAACAATTTAAATTACTCTAGAAACTTAAATTTTTATATCATCTAAAAATCTGAGAATGACTTTTTTTATAAAATAATTATTTTCCCTCCTCTGAAATACAAGCTGCATTTCATCTAGAAATAAATTCTAGAGAATGAACTTTATAGGTAACCTTCATTATACTTTGAGGATGTGGCTATTTCCACCGTAAGAATATTCTAAATAGTTAGACTTTAGCAGATCAACTTTTTCTTTGACAGTATTCTTAAATGCTCTTTTATTTGCTGAAATTTGTTTGAAATTAGAGAGATTTTGAAAATTTCTTCTTAGCAGACTCAAGCATGCTTCAAATAATTTAAAGAAAATAGAAATTGCCATTCTTCAAAACTGATAGTTTCAAAAGTAAATACTGTTATTGATACATCATTAGATTTTGCTGAGTAAAGCTGTTCCTGCACACAAACATCTTGGCCACCTGCAACTGTTTGTCAGTGGACTTTGAGAACACTAGTAGTAATTGTAAACTTAGGAATGTGTGACAAGCTCACAGCCAGCTGTGCATATCCTGACTTCTTCCAGGTGTTAAAATAAATAGGACCATTTGGTTCACTTGTAACTCAACAAAAATATTTCATGATTCATTAACTTAAAAATCCATTTATAATTTTTTATTGGAGGGAGTAGATAATGTTATATTTATTTCAAATGAGAAAATACATCCCCAGAAATATTTGTGGTATCATTACTTATATACTCAATGTTCTCTTCATAAAGTGAAAAGAATCTTAATGTAACATTTGTGTAGTTTTTTTCACATCTTTTCACAGGAAGACACTACTGAGCCACTTCTGCCTATAGGCATCATAAAGAATTTTTAAAATGAAAGAAAGTATGTTTTTGTATTCAGTCAGAGTTCGCTTGCCTTGGCAGGACCCAGTTCAAGTTAGTCTTATATTAATTTTTATATTTGGTACATATCATATGTTTCATCATTACCTGATAATAACTACTCTTNGAATTTTTAAAATGAAAGAAAGTATGTTTTTGTATTCAGTCAGAGTTCGCTTGCCTTGGCAGGACCCAGTTCAAGTTAGTCTTATATTAATTTTTATATTTGGTACATATCATATGTTTCATCATTACCTGATAATAACTACTCTTTATTGAATACCTGCTGTTAGATGTTAGCTCAAGAGACCCACATGCCTAAATCTTTCTTGACTAAAACTACCCATTTTCATAAGATTCCCGAGGGAAAATATTCTGCAAAGATTCCACTCTGCAGTTGACACACGAGAGTCAACTGCAAAGTGGAAAAATCCAAATCCATCTGTTATTAGATTATCTTGTATCTGTATATTATTATTACCTTCTATCTGATACTCCAAACCTGAGGCTAGGGTACTCAGATAAGCTGGAGGAGAATAAATGGCCTCTGCACCTCAAGGAAAAAAACAAAATCGGGGAGAACAAAGAGGTGGGGTGAGCAGCAAGCAGAAAGAGCTGATAGAGCTCCTGTAGCCCTGCCCCCCTCCCAGCACACACCCTTTTATTTCCAATCTGTTAACCCAGTCATGCTAGTTTTCAGTCTTAAGATAAAGCAAAAGAGGGACTCTACTCCTTGGAAGGGAAGAATCTTCCTTGCTTTTTTCTGGAGAGGAGTATAAATTAACATAATTGGTCAGATTCTTGGATGCTAATTAAGCCTTAACCTCTGGCAGACTTTCACTATGTTTTTAAAAAGAAATATGCTGATGCAGATAGCTTTTGAACTTTCTTCAGTGAGACCTGTCATATGGTTAGCCAGAGGATATCAAGGTCAGGATAGTGAGGTTCCTGACCCCACCTCTGTGGCTGATCCTTTGATATTTATACTACTTTTAATAGAAGTATAGCAGGCCTACAGAGATGCCTTTTTTGATACCAGCCATAAGAAGTTACTAACTCTAACTCCTGACTAGATAAAAAAATGTATGTCTTTTTAATTTTCTGTTCCAAATAATGCACAGGTTTGCACTTCAGCCTATGTCAGGTTTTGAATATGACCCTAGTAGGTTGCCCAGTCTTTGACAGTTATTGTTTGGCCAGTGCTTTGAAATGCCCAAATTCTACCTCATGGGATTCAGAGGGAATAAACAAGCCAGGGAATAAGTATGGATTCCTTCTCCTTCTAATCAGATCTTCATACCAATTGCAGCATTATAAAGAAGACAAGGGGAGGAGGGCCATACCCATGATCTTTACACACACATATACCCCAGTATTTGTTCTGGAATATGACTAATCAGGTTAACAGTTATTCCCTGGCTAGGAAACATACACTAGCTCCCTCTCTTTCTCCTGGCCCTCCACACCTCATATATTCAATAGGTCAAAATCCTGATTTCACCTTCCTCCTAGTGGATGGTATCATTACATCTTGTCAAAGTTCTTACATTTTTAAATGTTTTGCAGCAAAGTATCACGCTCAAGTAGGCCATATTTAAAACTATTTTGATACATATACAATGAATTCTCATACAAATGGTTTGAACATTAATATTTTCATAGATAATGTTGTCAATCTAATGTAAACAATAAAAATTGCTGAAAACCATATTAGAATACATGAATATGTAAATGTTATAAATTTTAAGTGTAGAAATTAAAGACAGTACCTATTTTTTTCACTTTCAACATTTTTATAAAGGTGGAAATGTAAGCAGGATTAATATTGGGGAAGAAACAGACCACTACAAGCAGGTAATATGGTTTCTCACAAATGAAAAGTAATCAACTGAAAAACTTCTGGATCTGACCAGAACCAAGACACACATATACTTTAAACTATTAATAGTAGTCACTTCTTGGAAGAGAAAAGAGATGTTAGTACTGAGGCATAAAGGTGGACATTACTTTTTATAATGTACTGTACTTTGTTAGCACTGGTCATAGCAAACACCCTCTTCCAACAACACAAGAGAAGACTCTACACATGGACATCACCAGATGGTCAACACCGAAATCAGATTGATTATATTCTTTGCAGCAAAAGATGGAGAAGCTTTATACAGTCAACAAAAATAAGACCGGGAGCTGACTGAGGCTCAGATCATGAGCTCCTTATTACCAAATTCAGACTTAAATTGAAGAAAGTAGGCAAAACTGCTAGACCATTCAGGTATGACCTAAATCAAATCCCTTATGATTATACAGTGGAAGTGAGAAATAGATTTAAGGGCCTAGATCTGATAGATAGAGTGTCTGATGAACTATGGAATGAGGTTCGTGACATTGTACAGGAGACAGGGATCAAGACCATCCCCATGGCAAAGAAATGCAAAAAAGCAAAATGGCTGTCTGGGGAGGCCTTACAAATAGCTATGAAAAGAAGAGAAGTGAAAAGCAAAGGAGAAAAGGAAAGATATAAGCATCTGAATGCAGAGTTCCAAAGAA
>SJXQ01007904.1:318440-427218 GCA_006408695.1 Aepyceros melampus
ATGTTATGTAAGATGCTTCATGTAAATACTGGATATTTTTTACAGTGTATAAGTTGGATCATTATAATATAGTGGTAGCAACCACATTTTACATTACTTTGGAATTAATCCAGATATGCTTCAGTGGGTGAATCGTTAAGCAAACTTAACAGATCCATACCATACAATACTACTCAGCAATAAAAAGGAACTGCTGATACATGCAACAACTTGGATCAATATCCAGGAAATTATACTGTGTGGCAAAAGAAATAGTTCCCAAAGTTAGATACTGTATAATTACATTTATATAACATTTTGGGCTCCCCAGGTGGCTCAAGGGTAAAGAATCTGCCTGCAATACCGGAGACGCAGGTTTCATCCTGAGTTGGGAAGGTCCCCACGAGGAGGGCATGGCAGCCCACTCTAGTATCTTGCCTGGAGAATCCCATGAACAGAGGAGCCTGGCTAACTATAGTCCATAGGGTCGCAAAGAGTCAGGCACAACTGAAGCAACTGAGCACAAGCATCTAACATTTTAAAATGACAACATTTTAGAAGTAGGGAACAAATTAGTGGTTGCCAGGAGTTAGGGATGGGAGGGGGAAGGAGGAGGAAGATGAGAGTAGCTATAAAGAGGCAGCATTAAAAATTCTTGTGATAAAGGAACAGTTGTGTAGCTTGACTGTGGTGGTGTATAGACAGACCTACACAAGTGATAAACTGGGGAAATCTGTATAGATTAGTGGGTTTTGTAAGATGCTACCATAAGTGGAAACTGGGTAGACATAGGGGATCTGGCTGTGTTATTTCTTACATTGTCATGTGAATTATCTCAAAAATTTCACATAAAATGAAAGATAGCTAAAAATTCCCCAGAAACTATGAAAAATTCCACAGTTCAACTAGCTCAGATAAGCCCAAGCAAAGTAAGTAGAGTGGTAAAGGACAACTTTACAAACTTGCAAATTCATTAATTTGCAATTTCTCTCACTTGCTTAGTAGTCAAGTACCAAAGACATGACTTTTCAACTACTCTCCATTTTCCAGTTTCCTGTATGGTCTGCTGCTGCTAAGTCACTTCAGTCGTGTCCAACTCTGTGCAACCCTATAGACGGCAGCCCACCAGGCTCCCCCGTCCCTGGGATTCTCCAGGCAAGAACACTGGAGTGGGTTACCATTTCCTTCTCCAGTGCATGAAAGTGAAAAGTGAAAGTGAAGTCAATCAGTTGTGTCCGACTCTTAGCGACCCCATGGACTGCAGCCCACCAGGCTCCTCTGTCCATAGGATTTTCCAGGCAGGAGTACTGGAGTGAGGTGTGACTTTTCAACTACTCTCCATTTTCCAGTTTCCTGTATGGTCTGCTGCTGCTAAGTCACTTCAGTCGTGTCCAACTCTGTGCAACCCTATAGACGGCAGCCCACCAGGCTCCCCCGTCCCTGGGATTCTCCAGGCAAGAACACTGGAGTGGGTTACCATTTCCTTCTCCAGTGCATGAAAGTGAAAAGTGAAAGTGAAGTCAATCAGTTGTGTCCGACTCTTAGCGACCCCATGGACTGCAGCCCACCAGGCTCCTCTGTCCATAGGATTTTCCAGGCAGGAGTACTGGAGTGAGGTGCCATTGCCTTCTCCATCCTGTATGGTCTAGTGTGACTTAATGCCTAGTTTCTTGTGTGTATAATGTTTTCAGCTGGAGACCTTAAGGAATAAACAGGCTACCTCCGTTTTCTTTGCCTTTCCTGTAAACCAAAGCAAGATTATGCCTAAGACCTGATTTTGACTGTAGGAATGTCATTGAAACAAGGTGAAAGGAAGCTGGGTTCCTGAGTGACACTGTGGACGAGAGCCCATGGATCAACTGAGGTAGGCAGCCTAGATAGTCCTTGTCATTTTGAACTATTTTGTTTTTAGTTTTCCTCATTACACATCTGGTGCTTCCCTAAACTGATAACACTCTCAGACATTATCACAGTGTAACTGCAGAACACCAAAAAGAAAAGATAAAGCACTTTTTTAAAGGAGCTACAGTTATTAACAGAAACCAACTTTTCCCCAAAGGTTACCACTATATTGAATTTTATATTTATCATCCCCATATTTCTCTGAATACCTTTATTAAATATGTATCCTTAGCAATATGGTATCATGTTGCTTGTTTTTAACAATGGAGAAGGAAATGACAACCCACTCGAGTATTCTCGCCTGGAGAAACCCATGACAGTGGGGCCTGGCGGGCTCCAGTCCATGGGGTCGCAAAGAGTCGGACACAACGGAAGTGACTTTAGCACATAAACAGTATCACTATGAATTTTTCTGCAACTTGCCTTTTTTGCTCACTGTTGTGTTTTATCAATATATTTGAGTTGAAACAACTGTTTCATTCATTTTCGCTGCTGAGTACTATTCCATTGCATTGATATACTGCTTCAATTTATCAATCTATTCTTTTGTTGATGGTCATTTAGGTTAGCCAGATGTTGCTATTTCAAACAATAGTGCTATGAATATTTTTCTACATATCTCTTATGTGAGAGTTTCTTTGAGTTTTGTGCTTATGAGTGAAAATACTGGTCATAGAATCTGCACATTTTCATAGGATCCTGTCAAGTTGCTCACCAAAATATTTATACCAATTTGTACTCATTACCATATAAAAGTTTGTTTCTACACATCCTCAGTATTGTCAGATATTTTAAAATTTGTAATAATAAAAATGGAATTAGATCTCCCTATGGCTCTAAGTTGAATTTTCTTAATGAGTCTGATCAACTTTTCATATATTTATTGGCCATTTAGTTTTCTCCCTTCATGAATTGCCTTTCATTCTCCATTAGTGTTTCAGTTCAGTCACTCAGTTATGTCTGACTCTTTGCAACCCCATGAATCGCAGCATGCCAGGCCTCCCTGTCCATCTCCAACTCCCGGAGTTCACTCAGACTCACGGCCATCAAGTCAGTGATGCCATCCAGCCATCTCATCCTCTGTCGTCCCCTTCTCCTCCTGCCTCCAATCCCTCCCAGCATCAGAGTCTTCCAGTGAGTCAACTCTTCGCATGAGGTGGCCAAAGTACTGGAGTTTCAGCTTCAGCCTCAGTCCTTCCAATGAACAGCCAGGACTGATCTCCTTTAGGATGGACTGGTTGGATCTCCTTGCAGTCCAAGGGACTCTCAAGAGTCTTCTCCAACACCACAGTTCAAAAGCATCAATTCTTCTGCGCTCAGCTTTCTTCACAGTCCAATCTCACATCCATACACAACCACTGGAAAAACCATAGCCTTGATGAGAAGGACCTTTGTTGGCAAAGTAATGTCTCTGCTTTTGAATATGCTATCTAGGTTGGTCATAACTTTTCTACCAAGGAGTAAGTGTCTTTTAATTTCATGGCTGCAGTCAGCATCTGCAGTGATTTTGGAGCCTCCCCAAAATAAAGTCTGACACTGTTTCTACTGTTTCCCCATCTATTTCCCATGAAGTGATGGGGCCCGATGCCATGATCTTCATTTTCTGAATGCTGAGCTTTAAGCCAACTTTTTTACTCTCCTCTTTCACTTTCATCACAAGGCTCTTCAGATCTTCATTTTCTGCCATAAAAGTGGTGTCATCTGCATATCTGAGGTTGTTGATATTTCTCCCAGCAATCTTGATTCCAGCTTGCACTTCCTCTAGCCCAGCATTTCTCATGATGTACTCTGCATATAAGTTAAATAAGCAGGGGGACAATATACAGCCTTGACGTACTCCTTTTCCTATTTGGAACCAGTCTGTTGTTCCATGTCCAGTTCAAACTGTTGCTTCCTGATCTGCATACAGGTTTTTCAAGAGGCAAGTCAGATGCTATGGTATTCCCATCTCTTTCAGACTTTTCCACAGTTTATTGTGATCCACACAGTCAAAGGCTTTGACATACTCAATATAGCAGAAACAGATGTTTTTCTGGAACTCTCTAGTACAAGTTTATTTATTGAATATTTATCGAGAGTCTTCTATCATTGTGCTTGCTGCTGAATGTATAATAGTAAATAAGGTAAACCACTATCTTTGCCCTAATGGAGCTTACAAAGTGATTTTTTTCCCTTTTTCTGCTTATAGTGTTGATGTATAATTGAATGCTTTCCTTTGGACTCAGTTTGATAACTCTCATGTAAATATCTACTTTGAACTTAAGAAATCCAGAGATAATTCATGATTAAAGTTATCTCAGAAGGATGTTATAATTTCAAACATTGAATGCTGTTATTGAAAATGATGTTTGTCTAGAAAATGTGTTATGCCTGTTAGGCATCTAAGTAGATAAGCATTAAGACACTCAAGTCTGGAGCTCCAAAGAGAAATCCAAGCTATAAATCTAATTTTTGTAGTCACTTATCAATGGTATTTAAACACATGAGAAAGGATGAAATTATTGAAATGTGCTGTTCTGTTGTTGCTGTTCAGTTCTAAGTCATGTCTGACACTTTGCACACCCATGGACTGCAACACACCAGGCTTCCCTGTCCTTCACTATCTCCCAGAGTTTGTTCAAACTCATGTCTATTGTGTCGGCAATGCCATGCAATCATGCCAGAATGATTAGCATATAATCGCCCCCTTCTCCTCTTGCCCCCTGCTCCTCTTGCCCTCAGTCTTTCCCAGCATCAGGGTCTTTTCCAATTAGTCACCTCTGCACATCAGGTGACCAAAGTACTGGAGCTTCGGCTTCAGCATCAGTCTCTCCAATGAATATCCAGGGTTGCTATCCTTTAGGATGGACTGGTTGGATCCCCTTGCAGTCCAAGGGACTCTCAAGAGTCTTCTCTAACACCACAGTTCAAAAGCATCAATTATTCAGTGCTCAGCCTTCTTTATGGTCCAACTTTCACATCCATACATGACTACTGGAAAAACCATAGCTATGACTAGATAGACTTTTGTCAGTGAAATAATCTCTCTGCTTATTAATATGCTGTCTAGGTTGGTCATAGCTCTTCTTCCAAGGAGCAAGCATCTTTTAATTTCCTGACTGCAGTCACCATCTGCTCTGATTTTGGAGCCCAAGAAAATAAAGTCTGTCACTGTTTCCACTTTTTCTTCATCAATTTGTCATGAAATGATGGGACTGGCTGCCATGATCTTTGTTTTCTGAATGTTGAGTTTTAAGCCAACTTTTTCACTCTCCTCCTTCACCTTCATCAAGAGCCTCTTTAGTTCTGCTTCACTTTCTGCCATAAGGGTGGTGTCATCTGTGTATCTGAGACTGTTGATATTTCTCCTAGCAATCTAGATTCCAACTTGTGCTTCATCCACCCAGCATTTTGCATAATGTACTCTGCATATAAGTTAGATAAGCAGTTAAATTGATATGGATGTCAATGGTAAATTAAAGAGGTTTGGATGGAACCTTGGGACATTGTAGCCTTTTGAAGTTGTTGGAGATGTGAAAGAATCTCAGAGGAAAATGAGTAGTATTCAGTTAAGGAAAATAAGAAGCATGCAGGGTCCTGGAAGCCTAAGAAAGGCAATGTTTCAAGGAGAGAGTGATAAGCCATCAATTACTACTGTTATTTCAAATTAGTTGATGCTTGAGAATTAATAAAATTGTACTAAAAAATCATGTCTGAGATAAGTATTATGAAGGGGTAGCACATAGTACTATCTAGTCAGGTAGTGGAAAGATTTGAGTTAAAGACGTCCCCTAAAATTGATAATTGTACTGAAAAGTGAAACAAGGATAACTGAACTGGATGTAAAGAGTAGATGGAATAAACTAGCTGATAAGAGAAGAAAAGAACCTTCCACTTAAGGACGAGGAAAAGGACCAGTGTGGCTGAATTAAAGGGAAATGAAAGGAGAAAAAGTGAGAGAGCTGGGAGGTGGCCGGAGCTAGATATACACAGCCTATGGGTCATGTGATGAGCTTTTGTTCTGAAGTTATCCTAGTGTTAGTGGGAAACCAATGTTTTTGATGAGAAGTTCGATGATATTATCACTGTGGTTGGCGACCACAGCCATGAAGTCAGAAGACAGTTGCTGTTTGGCAGGCAAGCTATGAGAAACCTAAACAGTGTATTAACAAGCAGAGACACTACTCTGCTGACAGCGGTCTGTATAGTCAAGGCTATGGTCTTCTTGTTGGTCACTTATGGTTGTGAGAGCTGAACCATAAAGAAGGCAGAGTGCCGAAGAACTTGTTGCCTTCAAACTGTGGTGCTGGAGAAGACTCCTGGGAGTTCCTCGGACAGCAGGAAGATCAAACCTGTCAAGTTTGAAGGAAATCAACTCTGACTACTCATTGGATGGACTGATGCTGAAACTGAAGCTCCAGTGTTTGCTCATCTAATGCAAATAGACAACTCATTGGAAAAGTCCCTGATGCTGGGAACGATTGAAGGCAGAGGGAAAAGAGGGAGTCAGAGGATGAGATGGCTGGATGGCATCACCAATGTAATGGACATGAACTTGGGCAAATTTTGGGAAATGGTGAGGGACAGGGAGGCCTGGCATGCTGCAGCCCTTGGGGTTACAGAGTTGGACACGACTAGGCAACTGAACTGGAGGAGGCAATGGCACGCCACTCCAGTACTCTTGCCTGGAAAATCCCATGGATGGAGGAGCCTGGTGGGCTGCAGTCCATGGAGTCACTAGGAGTTGGACACAACTGAGCGACTTCACTTTCACTTTTCACTTTCATGCATTGGAGAAGGAAATGGCAGCCCACTCCAGTGTTCTTGCCTGGAGAATCCCAGGGACAGAGAAGTCTGGTGGGCTGCCGTCTATGGAGTCGCACAGAGTCGGACACGACTGAAGCGACTTAGCAGCAGCAGCAGGCAACTGAACAACAAGAGCACCTGATGACATTTTTATTACTGGTCCTTTGTATGTTACTTGTTTCTCTCAGGGAGCTTCTGAATCTCTCTTTGTGTTTCCAGTTTTCTAAAATTTTATGATGTTCCTTTTTCTAGATCTCCTGTCTGTAATTTTCATGGACATTCATTGTGTACTTTCAGGCTTAAGACTTATGTTCTTCAGTGTTCGGAAGTTTCAAAAGCTATTTCTTTGATACTTTCCCCTCAATTTAATTTCTCTTCTTTTTTTGGAACCTCTTTTAAATGATGAAAAGATTATCTTAATGTCTTTTTTTTCCTATCTTATGGTTTATATGTGATTTGCATATATTTTCTAACAGTCTCTGTCTTGTTTTATCGTTCCCTGACAAATATTTTTCACTGGGTAGTTTTTAATTTTGACCAAATCTAATTAACTTATCTTTTATGGATTGTGCTTTTGGTATCATGTTTAAGAACCCTTTGCTTAATGTTAGGTCATGATTAGTTAAGATTTTCTCTTATGTTTCTTTTGAAAGTTTTATTGTTACACATTTGACATTCATGTCCATGACCCATATTGCATTATCTTTTGTATAAGGTGTGAGACTTAGGCTGGATTTGTGAATATCTCTCTGTCTCTCTCCACTTTGTTTGTCCCACAGGTAGTTGTCAAATTGTTCCAATATTATCTTTTCCCCATTGAATCACTTTTGCACCTTTTTTGACATGTTCAATTCTGTATGACAGTTTTTTTCCTTTCAGCACTTTAAAAATATTGTGTCATTTTTTTGCTTTCAGTTGTGAAAAAAAAACATATATTGTGAGATTTGTCCTCTGAAAAATTTTAAGAATACTGTATTGTTTACAATTAGCACAGTGTTGTGCAGAGATCTCTAGAAGTTTTTCATCTTGCATATCAGAAACTTTACACACATTGAACAGCGACTTCTCATTTCCCCTTTGTTCCAGTTTCTGCCAACTACCCCATTCTGTTTTGAACTTTGATGAATTTGGCTACTTTAGATAACTCATGTAAGTGGAATTATTTAGTATTTGTCTTTCTGTGACTGGCTTACTCCATTTAACATAATATCCTCAAATTTCATCCATGTTGTAACATATTACAGAATTTCTCTCTTTTTCATGACTAAATAACATTCCGTTATATGTATGTGCTGTGTTGTCTCTATCATTCATCTGTTATGGATCTTTAGCTTGTTTCTGCTTCTTGGCTATTGTGAGCAATGCTGCCATAAATATGGGAGTACAGATATCCCCTTGATATGCTGATTTCAGTTTTTCTGTTAATACCTGGAAGTAAGCTACTGGGTCACATGGTAATTCTGTGTTTTATGTTTTGTTTTATTTTGTGGCACTTCCGCATCGTTCTCCATAGCAGTTGCACATGTTATATTCCCACCAACTGTTCAAAAGAATTCCAGTTTCTTCACATCCTTACCAATCATTATTTTCTCTGTGTGTGTGTGTGTGTGTGTGTGTGTGTGTGTGTTTTAGTGGCTGTCCTCACAGGTATGAAGTAATCTCTTGTGGTTTTGATTTCCATTTCTCTGACGATTAGTGACTTTGAGCATCTTTTCCTATACCTGGTAGTCATTTGTATACAACTCCTTGGAAGTCTGCTTTTTAATATGGTTATGAATTTTTCCTGCTGTTGAGTTGTAGAAGTTCCTTATATATTTTCAAAATTTGCCCTTTATCAGTTATATGCTTTGCAGATGTTTTCTCTCATTGCATAGGTTGTCTTTTCACTCTGTTGATTTCTTTCCTTTGCTGTACAAGAGCTTTTTAGTTTCATGTCATCTTATTTTTTATTTTGCTTTCTTTTTTGCCTGTGCTTGCGGTAATCATTGTCAAGGTGATCATTGGCAAGACCAATGCCATGAAGCCTCACCCTACCTGCCACCTCCTCTAGCCTCTTGATTTATGATGCAGAATCCACTGTTATTGGGCCCTTTCAGGTACTGTATTGTTTATCAATGGCTGCTTTCATGAGTTTTTCTTTGTTTTTACTTTTTCAGAAATTTGGTTACGGTATCTGAGTATCAGTTTCTTGGGGCTTATCCTATTTAGTGATTTCTTTTTTTTTTTCTTTTTTTTCTTTAATTAATTTTTATTTTTTAGTTTGTTTTGCTTTACAATACTGTATTCGTTTTGCTACACATCGGCATGAATCAGCCATGAGTGTACATGAACTCCCAATCCCGACCCCCACCTCCCCCCTCCCGCCCCACACCCTCTCTCTGGATTATCCCCGTGCATCAGTCCCAAGCATCCTGCATCCTGCATCAAACCTGGACTGGCGATTCGTTTCACTTATGATATCACACATGTTACACTGCCACTCTGCCAACCCATCCCACCCTCTCCCTCTCCCACAGATTTCTTTAGTGAGTTCCTGGAGAAGGAAATGGCAGCCCACTCCAGTATTCTTGCCTGGAAAATTCCATGGATTGAGGAGCCTGGTAGGTTACAGTCCACGGGGTTGCAAAGAGTCGGACACAAATGAGCAACTTCACTTTTCACTTTCACTTTAGTGAGATCACTAACTTCTTGAACTTGTAGGTTTGTGTCTTCTGTCTTTCATCAGATTGGGAAGTTTTCAACCATTACTTCTTCAAAAAGTTTTTCACCCCAGCATCCTTTTCCTTCTTGTAAAACTGCAGTAACATGGATATGAGAGCTTTTGTTATTGTCCTGACTAGCCCCTGAGGTGCAGTTCTTTTAAAAAATCTATTTTCTCACTTGCTTATTTGTTAGTTGCTATTGACTTATCATCTGGTTTACTGACTCTTTTCCTGTCATCTCCATTCTTTCCCTGAGTCCATCTAGTGATTTATTTCAGCTTGGTTATTGTAGTTTTCAGTTCTAAATTTTTCCTTTGGTTCTTCTTTATATCTTCTATTTCTTTTCTGAAATTGTCAGTTTTCTCACTTGTCTCAAGAGTGTTTATAATTACTTCTTGGAGCATTTGTATGATAGCTCTTTAAAATCAATGTTTGAGGGTGAATTCCCTGCTGGTCCAGTGATTAGAACTTGGCATTTTCACTGCCAAAAGCCCAGGTTCAATTCCTTAGTCAGGGAATTAAGATTCCACAAGCTGCACAGTGCAACAGAAAAAAAATGTCATTGTTTGATAATCCCAACAGCTGTATTATCTCAGTCATGATATGTATTGATTACCTTTTCTCATTCAAGTTTAAATTTCCCTGTTTCTTGATGTGATGTGTACTTTTGAATTGTATCTTGGATATTCTGAGGATTATGTTGTGAGAATATAGTTCCTATAAAGTCCTCTCTGCGTTGTGAGAATACAGTTCCTATAAAGTCCTCTCTTCTAGCAGACAGTCATCCTTTTTAGGTTCGGAACACACATCCTGACCCAGTGTTTTGTTGACTGCGGCTTGAATGAGAGTTCAGTTTCCAAAGCAATTGTAGCGCAGAGCTGGCATGTCTCTCTAACTATCCGGAGGCCAGTTTGACACCGGGTAATAGTCTGTGTTACAGTTCCGTTTTTACAACCTTTACAGTGTTGGTTCTTTTCTGTTTCATGCCAGGGCCACTTGAGGTTTGCCCAGGGCTTTGTAGACATATTCGGGAGCCCCTTTCTCTACCTCTTCTCCCTTCGACCCTCCCGCTGCCCCATGTCTAGTTTGGGAGGAGATGGGATGCTGCTCTTGGCTCTTATCCTTAGTGCAAGATGGAAATGATCAGCGGAGCTCCGTTCCCACAGTGCCTGGTGTGGAGGAAGAGCAGCACTGTTCCTTTCATGATGCTTGTCTGGAGTTGGGAGGAAGTAATTAGATGGGTTGCATTCTACAAAGCCATTCTTTTCCTAGTCCTTTGACACTAGAAAAAATGGGTTTTCCTCGGGGTTTCTGTTTTTGCTTTGTCTTGGTCTGTGCCCATTGCACATATAGGAGACAAGCAACAAACAGGGAAAAAAAAATCAGCATCTCACACAGGCGATTTCTCAGCTTCCTTGGTACCTAGTCTGCCTTCTTTTCTCTCTTTTTCACCATCTTCTGATAACTGCCTTGTGTATTTCACCCATAGGTTTTTCACTGTAATCAGCAAAAGGGACAGGGTTGAATGTGCTGACTCCCCCTTGTCCAGAAGTGGAAGTTTCTCTGAGAATTTAAATATCATTTAAGTTTTCTTCTGCTCTTAACATTCTCTCAGTCTATTCTTGATTTGATTGCTTCTTTTTGCTCTATTTTCATACTGGAGGCTACATGTAAATTCATTTTTCACATTTAATAGTGAGGCACCAAAAATCCGATTTCAGGCTCTTATTTATCTGTGGGGCTTGATGACCAGCAGTTGTTATTATTAAGGCAATCTGTAGCAAGCTGGCTCTTTCACTGGATGCCACTCTTAAAGTACAGCTTTCAAAAAGATTAAAAAGCACAAGTCATATACATTAAAATGACAAGCACCAAAGAATTTATTTTATTCAGTAAGCTATTATGACTGATTCAAAGAGCAGTTGAGGGTCTAGAGTAACACACACATGCAGGTATTATATATGTATACACACACACAGGCATATCTTCAGCATATTGCAAAAGAGGAAGTCAAAGTGACACCATCGTGTGACCTCAGAAACACACATCCGTTCTGAGGACTGCTTGTGGGGGCCATGTGGAAAAGAGCTGACAATTGCCTATGTATGATGGCCAGCAAGAAAACGGGACTTCAGTTGTACAACCCCAAGAAACTGAATTCTAGCAACAAAAGCGTGATCTTGGCAACCCAGTGCTCTGTGAAAGCGCAGAGGGGTGGGGTGGGGGTGGGAGGGAAGCTCAAGAAGGAGAGGACATATGTATACTTAGAGCTGATTCACATTGTGGCATGGCAGAAACCAACAGAACATTGTAAAGCAGTTATCCTCCAGTTTTAAAAAAGTGAACTTGGAAGCCTTGGGCTCCAACACGAGAACTGAGTTCATCTGACAGTCTCGTATCCGCCTTGTGATACTCTTAGCAGAGAACCCCTCCTTGCTTTGTCAGACATCTGACTTACAGAACTGTGAGCTAATGAGTGAATGTTGTTTTAAGCTGCTAAACTTCTGGTAATTCATTTTACAATAATAGGAAAACTGATACAATGCCAAAAAAAAAGTGCAAATAAATTGGTAAACTTCTAAGTAAATCTAAACATATACATGAGAAAAATAACAGTATTATCTCTTTGGGAGAGTCTTTAAGGATGACAAAAAGAAAACTCTTAAGCTAAAGCATATCAACTGAAAGAAAGCTGGCTGTAGTTAAAATATTTTCAGAGCTGTATTTGAGAAGCAGAGATTTGTAGGTGTGGTATCCCTCCTAAAAGGGAATCAAATTCTAAATCTTATCTCCTCTCCTTCTTTGGCACATGCTCATTTAATCAGAGACCATACTTCCCTGACCTGCATACAGCGAGGTGGTCGTATGTTGAGTTCTCACCAATCTTATGTGAGTTGGAGTCATGTATGCCCCTTTCATCTTGTTTTCTGAAAAGAAATTGTTTATCCTTGAATTCTCTTCCTCCTTTCTGATTTTTGGACATGGAAAATATAGAGACGTAGCTTTGAACACACAAATACAGACATAGGGGACAGTGGAACAAGAGAAGGAATCCTCTGGGTCCCTGAATGACTGAGTAGAGCAGAGTCATACAGCTAACCTGACTCTAACTTGTGACCATCACATGAGATAGAGATTTACATTACTTAACTCTCCATATTTTTAGATTTATTTCTTAGAGCAGCTTAACCTTAACATTAACTAAATTGGTCCCTGCAGCTGGAGTGCAACAATCATAGGAACCTAAACTATGGGGCATTTGGCTTAGCAAAATTTAGGGCTTAGCAGTGAGGCAGCAGATCTTATGTTGTGTGGGTACAGAAGCAGTTGGCTTTTCCAGCTTGTAAGGCTCGAATTTCTGGATTCTGTATCCCCTTCCTTCTCTGCTTGCAAATTGGCATATTCTTGCCTTAGCTCATCTTTTTCTTATAACATCTTGCTAAAAGGAACAAGAGTAATGAACACATATTCCTTTTTGCTTTTAGTAATGTATTATAAGAAATAGCATGAGATAAAACTGTGACTTGCACCTTTTCCCTAAATCTTCATCAAAGAAAAGACAGTCTTTAGACAGAGATCAGACTGTGGGTGATGCCTTCCAACCTAAACCTATGGTTGAGATAGCTTCAAAGTAGCCATCACCGAAATGAGAAAGAAGGAGAGAGGGCAGCAAGACAGGCAAGAGTTGGCTTAGAAACTTTGTCTAGAAAAAGAATAAAACCCAAATTTTGATGGGATTTCTGGCGTATAAACAAATAGGAAATAAATAGAACCAAAGCCAAATAAGGTGTTTTCTGAATTACATTTCCAACAAGTCTATAAGTAAGATCTTGTGAAAGACTGTGGTTGTTCAATTCTTGATGCAACCCGCAGGCTTCCAAGCCTGCTCTAGCAATGAAGAGGGCTATAAAAACAGTACACTCCTGCATTCCTAATCCACCCTACTACACTCTCCCCAAAATCACATAGGACCACAGATCACAAAGCATGTCTAGAACGCAAAGGCAGAGCCCATAGTTAATAGGGGAATTTTTCTAATAGATTAGAACCAATATGTAACCAAGAAAACTCTTTGCTACTAGGCCAAGGGGTTCTTTGTAATTCCTGCTCGGCATGATTTTTCTCCCTTCTGTGGGCAGGTGACTACTCTGTAGTACTAGTTTTTCCTTTATCCAAAGGGTGTTCCATCGTAGTGTAGTAGGGTTACAGTTGTTACAGTTTGTATAATTTCTATTAGCATATTGTTCATAGGACTAAAAGGCACCTCATATGAGCTGAATGGAGAGAATTTTGCAGCACCTGAATGTTTGGACTTTGGATTAGATGGGATATTGGATTGTGTTTCATAAAGAGGCAACAGACCTTTTCTATGTGTGGAAGAAAAGTAGGCATAGGTATTTAAATGGCCAGACTTCTGGTTGTCTCCAAAAGGTCTATCCTCCCTTTCTTCCTAGGTCCTTGGTCTTAGCAGCAAGAGACTACATTTCCCAGTCTGACTCGCAGATGGATATTGCCATGTGACTGACTATTTGCTTTTAGACAGGAACGCTGGGTAACTGCTGCCTCACTGGCTTGAAAGAAAATTGCTTGCACTGGATTTTTCCTCTGTTTCTCCTCCCTGTGTAGCATAGGTGTGGAAGCAATCCAGTGTTGACCATGCAGACGTTGACCAGCTAGGACAGCATCTTAGCAGATGATGGTGCAATGACATGGAAGCAGGCCAGAGCCCTGAGTGATACTGGATAGAGCTCCATATATCCTGGACTGCTTTTAACCTGGACTGCTCATGTCAAGATCAAATGGAGAAATGCTTTTTTGTTAAGGATCTGTATCTTTGAGTAGCTTATTAATTCAGAAAGCTAAGACAATGTCTTAAGATAGAATTTGTTAAGCACATATGACAAAATCTTAAGAGTAACCACAAATAAAAATATAATGCATAACTTCTAGTCTGCTGCTGCTGCTGCAGCTAAGTCGCTTCAGTCATGTCCGACTCTATGTGACCCCATAGACGGCAGCCCACCAGGCTCCCCCGTCCCTGGGATTCTCCAGGCAAGAACACGAGTGGGTTGCCATTTCCTTCTCTAATGCAGAAAGTGAAAAGTGAAAGTGAAGTCGCTCAGTCGTGTCCGACTCTTCGTGATCCCACAGACTGCAGCCCACCAGGCTCCTCCATCCATGGGATTTTCCAGGCAAGAGTACTGGAGTGGGGTGCATTGCCTTCTCCAAACTTCTAGTCTAAAAGTCTTAATTCTCCTTCCCACTCAAAAGACAAGAAAGTAATAGAAGCAAAGGAGAAAAGCAGGACAAATTGCACAAAGTCAGATTATAGTAACAAGCCCAGAAGTATAAATAATTGGAATAATATATTGAACTAATAAATTCATCAATTAAAAGTCATCATAATATGGAAAGGTAAAAGTAAAAAGAATATCAAAACTATATGAGGCAATACAGTAAGTCCCCTACATACAAACGTTCAAGTTGCAGGCTTTCAAAGATGCAAATGTGTGTTTGGATGAGGAGTCCAAAGAGGTCTTCAGCAACTCAATGGCCTTCAGCGAGAAGCTGGGGCGAGATCAGCAAGAGAACGACTTCACTGAACTCCTTGCCATGCAACACGAGGAGCTTACTAATGAAACCTGATGGAATTGGAGGCCCAGAGAAAGGACAAGGAGAGGCCAGAGGAAGAAGTAACTGAAGAACCAGAGAGACCCATGAGGCAGGAAATGGCAGGGGACTGTTCTTCCTTGCAAGAGGCCCTGTTAGCTTTTGAGACACAGGACCCAAATGTAGAGTGCGGCAGGAAGGTTGCAGCAGCTGTTCAGAATGCAGTCCAGTGCTACAGTGTCATCCATGATGAGAAAAAAGAGCTACCACACAGACACCACTGGATCTTTTTTCAAGAGGGCAGATAGAATTGAATCCAGCAAGGAACCAGAACCATCAGGCGTGAGTGAAACTGCAGCTTGCCCTCTGCCGCCTCCCACCTCCTCTGCCGCCTCTGGTCAGTAACTCTTCCCTGTCCACTCGATGCCAACTCTTATACTGTACTACTGTGCTTTTCAAGGTACTGTACTATAAGATTTAAAATGTTTATTTTTGTGTGATTGTTGAAAAGAATTATAAACCTATTACAGTACAGTGCTATATAGGTGATTGTGTTACTTTGGTACCTGGGCTAACTTTGTTGGATTTACAGACAAAATTGGATTTATGAATGTGCCCTCAGAACAGAACTTGTTTGTATGTAGAGGACTTACTATAATCAGGATAATATTGAGTTAGTCGGGAAGAGAAAAATATCATATATTAACGCATATATATGAAATTTAGAAAAATGGTGCTGATGAATCTATTTACAGGGCAGGAATAGAGATGTGGAAGAGAACAGGCTTGTGGATACACCAGGGGGAAGGAGAGGTGGGGATGAATTGAGAAAGTAGCCCTGACATATATCAATCACCCTGTGTGAAATAGACAGCTAGTGAGAAGCAGCTGTATAGCACAGGGAGCTCAGCTCAGTGCTCCGTGATGACCTGAAGGGGTGGGGTGGGGAGTGGGCTGGGAGGCAGGTCCAGGAAGGAGGTGATATATGCATGCTTACAGCTGATTCACGGAGTTGTACAGAAACCAGCACAGCCTTGTAAACAGAGCCGTGGTATATATGGGTATGGTTTTAAAAGATGTTGAAACTTATCTAGGAATGTCTCCTTGATTCTGGGTATAGAAAAATCTCAAGGAATTATCAAAAAATTACTATAACTTCTAAATAAATCGAGCAGGGTAGCTCAAGATAAATTTCAGAAAAGAGTGGCAATGCTTGTATACTAAAAGCTTCAAAACAATGCCTGGAGAAGTTAAAGATCTGCATTAGTAGAGAGAGAGTTCATATTCATAGGTTGGAAAACTCGATATTGTCAAGATGACCTTCTGTCTAAATTGATCTACAAATTCAATTCAATTCTTATCAAAATCCTAGCATATATATATATATATATATATATATATTGGTAGAAATGAACAAGCTGATCCTAAAAATTTATATGGAAATGCAGAGGGCCTAGAATAAAGAAAAAAATTTGAAAAAGAAGACAATTTCACTTTTTTTTTTTTTTTAAGAATTTGGATGCTCTAACTTATTTTTGTTTCTCATGGCACTAACTTTCAGGACCTGTATTATAAAGGTGATATAAAGGTGATATCAATGATAAAAGTAGACCTTTTTGCCTTTTTTTTTTTTTTTTTTAGTTTTAGGGTGAAAGTATTAAGTTTTTCACCATTACTTGTGATGTTAGGTATGAATTTTTTGCATATATTCTTTGTAAGATCGAGAATGCGTTCCTTATTCCTTAGTTGTTTAGAGTTGTTTGTTTTTGTCATTAATATTTGACTTTGTCAAATGTTTCTGGTGCATCAATTGCGATGATCATGTGGTTTTTGTCTTTTATTCTATAAATATAGTGTATGGTACTAATTTATCTTCAAATGTTAAACCAAGCTTGCTTCCTCAGATAAATCTTAGTGGGTCCTGGTGTTATAATCCTTTTTATATGCTGGATTCCATTTGCTAATATTTTTAAGGATGTTTGTGTCTTATTTATGAGGGATATTTGTCTCCTCCTTCTTTTCTTGTGATGTCTTAGTCTGTCTTTGAAATCAGGATAATATTGATCTCATAGAATAAGTGGAAAATTATTTCCCTTCTCTTTACTGAAAGAGTTTTTGAAGAAATAGGATTTGATTGCTTCTTCTTTGTTTGATAGATTTCACCAGAGAAACCATCTGGACCTGAGCTTTTCTTTATGAGAAAGTTTATAAGTAACTCAGGCTCTGTTTTTGACATATATCTAAGTTTTCCTACTTCTTAAATTTTGTCATTTGTATCATTCTAAGTATTTATCCATTTCGTATAAGTTGTCTAATTCACTGGTCTAAAGTTGTTTGCGATGCTCACTTGTTTAGTCTTTTCTTGTAGGGTAGTTGGAATTGGTGTGCTCTCTCATCCTTGATTCTGGTAACTCGTGTCTTCTCTTTCCCTGGTCATTGTAACTGTAAGCACTGTCTTACATCAATTGGGTATGTTTTGCTTTTGTTTTCGTTCAGTTTATGATATTTTCTAATATATCTTGTGATTTTTACTTTGACTTCTGGATTATTTGAAATGTCTTTACTTTCCAAATATTGCAGAATCTCAAAGGTTTTTCTTTGTTAATTTTAAGTTGAATTCCTTTGTGGCCAGAGGATAGATATAACTGTGTGAAAAAAAATTATTTTAAGAGTTTTTTATATTAGTATACAAATTAAGATTCCTTTGAATATGTTCAAAGAATAAAATCATAATTTTATTTTTTAATGTCAATATTTATGTCTAAATCCTTTATAACTATATAAACTTCTGATGAATAGTTTTAGGCATCAGCTAAAAATTTGTAAAGGGACATATAAATGTAGATTTTCAAAATTCTTATGGGGAATATGAGAACAAAAGTTTGAAAATTATTGTTCTAAATCATACCTCTGCTTGTAGCCCTAAATAAATATGGACATGACATTTATTTGAAAACTGACATAAATTCAGTTTTCAAATCTGGTAGTGTTTTCAGAGTGATCTAAGGACAACCCATAAGAATATAAGGTTGTCAGAGTAACTTCTTCAAATTCTGTGGGCCAGTTGTCATCTTTCACTCAACTCTCTTCAAGTCTTATTTTCTGCATATCTTGACCTGCAAACAACAAAAAATCTTTGCCCACTGTGAAGCTTATAAATGGTATCATACTGTTTACTTTCAGTTACCTTTCCTCACAGGTGTATTTGCCATTTATGAGGCTGCATTTACTTAGGAGTGTAGCTGAGGCTGGAACATCCAGCATAAATCTTGGCTGAAACGAGAAGAACCATCCTCCTCCTCCTCCAGGTCTCCTTTCCCCAGTGGCCTCAAATCTCTCGTTAGTGCAAGCTTGAATTTGTGTAGCATAAAAGCTGAATTTTAGGAGGGCTGAAAGAAAAGATGCTAGTCCTTTCAGCACCTGGGAACAGAAGAGCTAAAACATCATTTCTGTCCCACGTCGTTGAGACAGTGACATTTGACATAACTTCATGATGCAAGTCACAAAGCTAGTGTAGATTCAAGAGAAGGAAGAACAGACCCCATCTTTTCTTGATGTGAGGGGTGTGTGGAGATAGAATTTGGAAACTCTTAGACATGTAGATTTGTTCCTCAATTTTCTATTCATATCAATTTTTCCATTCAGATTCTGCATTGTCTTGTTCTCACAATATTTGAGTTCTTGCTATATCAGATATCAGTCCATCATGTCAGCTGCAGTGAAAAAATTTTGCCTAAATGTCATATCTTTTAAGTCTGTTTACAATTTCTTATGCCATACATGTTTGTTTTTTTAAATTATTATATATTTTAATTGGAGGCTAATTACTAATATTGTAGTGGGTTTTGCCATACATTGACATGAATCAGCCATGAGTGTACACGTGTCCCCCATCCTGAACCCCTCCCACCTCCCTCCTCATCCCATCCCTCAGGGTCATCCCAGTGCACCAGCCCTGAGCACCTTGTCTCATGCATCAAACCTGGACTGGTGATCCGTTTCACATATGATAATACACACTGCTGCTGCTGCTGCTAAGTCGCTTCAGTAGTGTCCGACTCTGTGCGACCCCATAGATGGCAGCCCACCAGACTCCACTGTCCCTGGGATTCTCCAGGCAAGAACACTGGAGTGGGTTGCCATTTCCTTCTCCAATGCATGAAAGTGAAAAGTGAAAGTGAAATCGCTCAATCATGTCCAACCATCAGAGACCCCATGGACCACAGTCCTCCATCCATGGGATTTTCCAGGCAAGAGTACTGGAGTGGGGTGCCATTGCCTTCTCCAATAATACACACGTTTCAATGCTATTCTCTCAAATCATTCCACCCTCGCCTTCTTCCACAGAGTCCAAAAGTCTGTTCTTTATATCTGTGTCTCTTTTGCTGTCTCACATATAGGGTCATCGCTATCATCATTTTAACTTAGTCAGACATGTTTTATGTATCATTTTTTACCTTTAACATTTTTACTTTTAGTTGTAAGTGTTTAATCAATCTAGAATTTAAGTTTGTATGTGCTATGAGATCAGGGTCCAGGTTTATTCCTGGCTAATTAAGTAAGTATCATATATTACATATAGCATCTTTTCCCAGTGAATTGAAATACCACATTTGTCACATTTATGCTCAGAATGATTTCTGGATTACCTATTCTGTTTAACTAAATTGGGTGTTTTTTTAAAAAACATTAAGAAAAACAATTTGGCCATATTAAGTATATTTATATTATTGTGCGATCATCACCACCCATCCATCTCCAGAATCTTCATCTTCCCCAGTGAAGTTATGTACACATTAAACAGTCCCTACCCACCCCCCACCTTCTGGCAACTACCACTCTATTTTCTGTCTCTGTGAATTTGACTATTCTAGGTACCAGACTTCCCTGGTGGCTCAGATGGTGAACAATCAGCCTGCAATGAGAGAGACCTGGGTGCAATCCATGGGTTGGGAAGATCCCCTGGAGGAGGGCATGGCAACCTACTTCAGTATTCCTGCGTGGAGAATCCCCATGGACAGAGGAGCCTGGCAGGCCACAGTCCATGAGGTTGCAAAGAGTTGGATATGACTGAGAGACTAACTACAGCACATTCTAGCTACCTCATACGAATGGAATCATATAGTATTTATCTCTTGTGACTGGCTTATTTCACTTAGGCTTATGTCCTCAAGGCTTATCCATGTTGTTGATGTCAAATTTTTCTTTCTTTTTAAGTCTGAATAATATTCTGTTGTGTGTATACTATATTTTGTTTACCCATTCATCCATCAGTGGACTTTAGGTTTGCTTATACCATTGAGCTATGAACATGGATGTACAAATATCTCAAGCCCCTGCTTTCAATCTTTGGGGTATATGTCTAATAACTGAGCCATTTTATCTATTTCTATGCCGTGCAGCTTCCCCGGGTGGTGCAGTGGTAAAGAATCTGCCTGCAGGAGATGCACGAGACGCAGGTTTGATCCCTACGTCAGGAAGATTCCCTGGAGTCGTTGTTGTTGCTCAGTCACTCAGTTGTGTGCCAGTCTTTGCAGCCCACATGAACTGTAGCACACTGGGTTTCCTTGCCCTTCACCATCTCCCAAAGTTTGCTCAAACTCACGTCCATCGATCAGTGATGCCGTCCAACCGTCTCATCCTCTGTCATCCTCTTCTCCTCCTGCCCTCAATCTTTCCCAGCATCAGGATCTTTTCCAATGAGTCCCCTATTCACATCAGGTGGCCAAAGCATTGGAGCTTCAGCTTCAGCATCAGTCCTTCCAATGAATATTCAGGGTTGATATCATTTAGTATTGACTGGTTTGATCTCCTTGCATCCAAGGGACTCTCCACTCTCTTCTCCAACTCTGCAGTTCAAATGCATCAGTTCTTCAGCACTCGACCTTCTTTATGGTCCAACACTCACATCTGTACATGACTACTAGAAAAACCATAGCTGTGACTAGATGGACCTTTGTTGGCAAAGTAATGTCTCTGCTTTTTAATAGGCTGCCTAGCTTTGTCATAGCTTTTCTTCCAAGGAACAAGTGTCTATTAATTTCATGGCTGAAGTCACCATCTGCAGTGATTCTGGAGCCCAAGAAAATAAAGTCTATCACTGTTCCCATTGTTTCTTCATCTATTTGCCATGAAGTGATGGGACCAGATGCCATGATCTTAATTTTTTGAATGTTGAATTTTAAGCCAGTTTTTTCACTCTCCTCTTTCACATTCACCAAGGGGCTCTTTAGTTCTTATTCACTTTTTGCCAGAAGGATGGTGTCACCTGCATATCTGAGGTTATTGATATTTCTCCCAGCAATCTTGATTTAAGCTTGGGCTTCATCCAACCCAGCGTTTCTCATGATGTACTCTGCATATACGTTAAAATAAGAAGAGCGACAACATACAGCCTTGACATATTGCTTTCCCAATTGTGAACCAATCTGTTCTTCCATGTCTGGTTCTAACTGTTGCTTCTTTACCTCCATACAGATTTCTCAGGAGGAAGGTAAGGTGTTTTGGTATTCCCATTTCTTTAAAAAATTTTCCACAGTTTGCTGTGATCCACACAAAGGCTTTAGAGTAGTCAATGAAGAAGAAGTAGATGTTTTTCTTGAATTCTCTTGCTTTTTCTATGATCCAACAGATGTTACAATTTGATCCTCTGCCTTTTCTAAATCCAGCTTGAACATCTGGAAGTTCTCAGTTCACGTACTATTGAAGCCTTGTTGTACACTCACTCAGTTGTGTCTGACTCTTTTTGGCTCTATGGACTGCAGCACGCTAGGCTTCCCTGTCTCTCACTATCTCCCAGAGTTTGCTCAAACTCATGTCCATTGAATCAGTGGTGCCTTCCAAACATTTCATCCTCTGCCATCCCCTTCTCCTCCTGCCTGTAATCTTTCCTAGCATCCGGGTCTATTCCAGTGAGTTGGCTCTTCGAATCAGGTGGTCAAAGTATTGAAGCTTCAGTCTCAGCATCAGTCCTTCTAATGATTATTCAGGCTTGTTTTCTTTTAGGGTTGACTGCTTTGATTTCCTTGCTATCCAAGGGACTGTCAAGAGTCTTCCCTAGTGCCACAGTTCGAAAGCATCAATTCTTTGATGCTCAGCCTTCTTTATGGTCCTATGTGATTACCGGAAAAACCATAGCTTTAACTATACGGATCTTTGTCAGCAAAGTGGTGTCTGGATGATGAGATATTACCCATACCTATAAATCTATACTGTTTTTGCCTTATAAAATCTATGATAGCCTCCAGAGAGGTACTAGATGCAGTAAGGAATGTATTTGATGTCATACTGTGTAAATGGCAGGTATGTGGAAGTCAAGAGATGAGAGAGAATCATCCTGTCGACCACGGTGTTTCGACTGGAGATGCTGTCATGGGACAACATCCTGGTAGATGCGGGCTTCCTAAAGGTGTGAGCCTCCATCAGGCAATCAGTTGGCTGATATGCACTTGGAATCTGAAAAGTCTTTTCAAATGAGAAACCAAAATAAGATTTATGAGGCTGGTTTATATTAGTTTTGTAAGTTGCCCAGTTCTTTCTAATATTGTGTACAGGGGCACAAATAAAGCCATATTTATACATACCTTGTGAAACTGTAGACTGGGGCACAGTTCAGTTCAGTTCAGTTCAATCGCTCAGTCGTGTCCGACTCTTTGCGACCCCATGAATCGCAGCACGCCAGGCCTCCCTGTCCATCACCAACTCCTGGAGTTCACTCACACTCATGTCCATTGAGTTTGTGATGCCATCCAGCCATCTCATCCTCAGTCGTCCCCTTCTCCTCCTGCCCCCAATCCCTCCCAGGATTAGGGTCTTTTCCAATGAGTCAACTCTTCGCATAAGGTGGCCAAAGTACTGGAGTTTCAGTTTTAGCATCATTCCTTCCAAAGAAATCCCAGGGCTGATCTCCTACAGAATGGACTGGTTGGATCTCCTTGCAGTCCAAGGGACTCTCAAGAGTCTTCTCCAACACCACAGTTCAAAAGCATCAATTCTTCGGCGCTCAGCCTTCTTCACAGTCCAACTCTCACATCCATACATGACCACAGGAAAAACCATAGCCTTGACTAGACGGACCTTAGTCGGCAAAGTAATGTCTCTGCTTTTGAATATACTATCTAGGTTGGTCATAACTTTTCTTCCAAGGAGTAAGCGTCTTTTAATTTCATGGCTGCAGTCACCATCTGCAGTGATTTTGGAGCCCAAAAAAATAAAGTCTGACACTGTTTCTACTGTTTCCCCATCTATTTCCCATGAAGTGATGGGGCCAGATGCCATGATCTTCGTTTTCTGAATGTTGAGCTTTAAGCCAACTTTTTCACTCTCCTCTTTCACTTTCAACAAGAGGCTTTTTAGCTCCTCTTCGCTTTCTGCCATAAGGGTGGTGTCATCTGCATATCTGACGTTACTGATATTTCTCCCAGCAATCTTGATTCCAGCTTGTGTTTCTTCCAGTCCAGAGTTTCTCATGATGTACTCTGCATATAAGTTAAATAAGCAGGGTGACAATATACAGCCTTGACGTAACCTTTTCCTATTTGGAACCAGTCTGTTGTTCTATGTCCAGTTCTAACTGTTGCTTCCTGACCTGCATACAGATTTCTCAAGAGGCAGGTCAGGTGGTCTGGTATTCCCATCTCTTTCAGAATTTTCCACAGTTGATTGTGATCCACACAGTCAAAGGCTTTTCTAAACTATACTAAGTATATTTTTAAGAAAAAATATTGAAGCATATTTAAAATTATGTCATTGAAGACCAGTGCACATGTGTAATTTGTTTAGGTCTTAATTTAGACTTGAGAAACCTCCAGTGTGCACTCAAATTCAGGTTTAACTGTAAACTTCTGGTTATAACCCCACATACATCTAATAATCCATTTCTTAAGTATTTCTAGCCTAGATTATTGATGTACTTACTCTATCTATGTAACTTTTGCCTCATTGTAAAGGAAAATCTCTAAATACATTTATAATCAATTCAAAATGATTAATGTCTAGAGGAATTACAGTTATGTCTCCAAATCAGGTATCAGCATTTCAGTACCCTGCTTATTTAACTTCTATGCAGAGTACATCATGAGAAATGCTGGGCTGGAAGAAGCACAAGCTGGAATCAAGATTGCTGTGAGAAATATCAATAACTTCAGATACACCCTTATGGCAGAAAGTGAAGAGGAACTCAAAAGCCTCTTGATGAAAGTGAAAGAGGAGAGCAAAAAAGTTGGCTTAAAGCTCAACATTCAGAAAACGAAGATCATGGCATCTGGTTCCATCACTTCATGGGAAATAGATGGGGAAACAGTGGCTGACTTTATTTTTGGGGGCTCCAAAATCACTGCAGATGGTGATTGCAGCCATGAAATTAAAAGACACTTACTCCTTGGAAGGAAAGTTATGACCAACCTAGATAGCATATTTAAAAGCAGAGACGTTACTTTGCCAGCAAAGGTCCATCTAGTCAAGGCTACGGTTTTTCCAGTGGTCAGGTATGGATGTGAGAGTTGGACTGTGAAGAAAGCTGAGCACCGAAGAATTGATGCTTTTGAACTGTGGTGTTGGAGAAGACTCTTGAGAGTCCCTTGGACTGCAAGGAGATCCAACCAGTCCATCCTAAAGGAAATCAGTCCTCAGTGTTCATTGGAAGAACTGACACTGAAGCTGAAACTCCAGTACTTTGGCCACCTCGTGGAGAGAGCTGACTCATTGGAAAAGATCGTGATTCTAGGAGGGGTTCGGGGCAGGAGGAGAAGGGGACGACAGAGGATGAGATGGCTCGATGGCATCACCAACTCAATGGACATAAGTTTGAGTAAGCTCCGGAAGTTGGTGATGGACAGAGAGGCCTGGCATGCTGCAATCCAAGGGGTCACAAAGATTCGGACTTGACTGAGCAACTGAACTGAATTGATCTAATGGCAGAAAGTGAAGAGGAACTAAAGAACCTTTTGATGAAGGTGAAAGAGGATAGTGAAAAAGTTGGCTTAAAACTCAACATTCAAAAAACAAAGATCATGGCATCCGGTCCTATCTCTTCAGGCAAATATATGGGGAAAAAATGGAACCGTGAAAGACTTTATTTTCTTGGGCTCCAAAATCACTGTGGAAGGTGACTGCAGCCATGAAATGAAAAGCTTGCTCCTCGGAAGGAAAGCTATGACAAACCTGGACAGCATATCAAAAAGCAAAGGCACCACATGGCAGACAAAAGTCCATAGAGTCAAAGATATGGTTTTTCCACTGGTCATGTATGGATGTGAGAATTGGACCATAAAGAAGCCTGGGCACCAAAGAACTGATGATTTTGAATTGTGGTGTTGGAGAAGACTCTTGAGACAACAAGGAGATAGTTGAATGGCATCACTGATTCAAGGGACGTGAGTTTGAGCCAACTCTGGGAGACAGTGAAGGACAGAGGAGCCTGGTGTGCTGCAGTCCATGAGCTTGCAAAGAGTTGCACATGACTGAGCAACTGAACAGCAGCATTTCTAAAGGCCTTATTATATCTGGCTTTGTAGCTGCTTGAAACAAAAAAAAATGGCTACTATCGAATTCCTACCTTCTGCTTGTATGTGAGTGCCTCCAAATGGCAGAATCTAACCACAATTCACTTGGTGATGGACTTTGGAAAATGTCATTTTCAAGCAACTAGTCCCAGTGATTCAAGGGATTATACAGAAGTGTGAATGTGTAGGAGATGAGTGTCAATGAAAAGTTTCTAGGACACTGGCCTGCTGTCTTGTATACAACATGTTCTTAGCAAAGGTTTATTGAATTAAATTGAAGGAACATTTTGGTTAGTTAGTGTGCTAGGCACTTTACAGAATGCTTAAGTAATAAAACCATTTCTTGCTTTCAAGTAGTTTGCAATCTACTACTTGTAAGCAAAGCCAGCAAGAAAGGCTGAAGTGTAGCAACTAACAATGCCTTGAGGTATAATGTAATAGTTGCTGAATAAAGATTACAGGTGAAGTCCTGAAAGAAATCAGGGCAAAGAATAAATTCAGCTTGGAGGACAGAAGAAGATGGCTTCTTGGATGAAATAATTTATATTTTAGATATCAAAAAGGCTTTTGAAACTGAGTGAGAAATTAAACTGAAAGGAAAAAGCAGGAGTCATAGCAACAAAATGTGAAAGCAAATGGCATTTTGGGGGAGTCAGTACAGTGTAGCTATAACTTAATGAATTTTTTCATGTTAAAGTAATTACTTAAGTTTCTAGAAATAAGATAAATTTTATTTTTCAACCAAACATATTAATTTATTTTTTTATACATATGTATTTCAACTATGAACTTAAGTGTAACCCAGGTCCAAAATTCCATGATTAGAATTTGGGAACAAGTTTCCTGCATGCACTGAAATATAAGTATTTGAATTGGCCCTCGGAAAGATTATATACCTTAGCATTAACTTTATACTCAACACCATTTGTTAACAGAGTAATATTTCTTGCCCCCTAACCCTTGCCCTCAGCCCACATGCCACATTATGTTCCAAATCCAAGCCTGGGACCTGCGTGCACAATGCTGTACTCTTCGCAGAGTCAGTGGGGAATCACGTGGTACCACGGACTTGAGATCAAACTTGGCCTGAGGTTTCAGCTAGCTAATTTCTCTATCAGGTTTCACACGCTGCCTATACCAATCTCTTTTTTCATAGAGGGGGGAGTACATATAAACACAGCCTGTTGGTAAATTTTATTTTCATTTCCATTTAAATAGGAGGAAATAGATTAGAATGAAGATTTAAACAACACTTCATTTTTAAATAAAGTGATGTTCATAAGTCTGCCACAATCAGCACCCAAAATTCAGTGTGACCTCTATGGCAGCTGGTGATACTCTAATATTTCTGAGTAGTGCATAAAAGGTGAAAGGGCATATCTCTTTTCAGTGTGCATATGTAACTGCAATATGTATTAACAGGAGTTCATACTTGTGGATAATCTTGGAATGTATATTTATAATTAGGAATAGTTATGTGAATTTGATATAAATATCTGTCATCAGTGGCGTTTGATTATCAATTTCCCTTGTACATTTTGTAAGAACTATAAGGAGATGGTAGCCCACTCTTCGGTTTTATAAGAGGTAGTGAAAGAATGTCAGAATTCTTTAAATTCTTTCACGTGTAACAAGATTTGTTCAAAATCCATAAATGTAACAAGATTTGTTCAAAATCCATAAATTTAAATGTGAGGATGCGTTTTTTGTTTGTTGTTTGTTTGTTTGTTTGCAAACCTATAGCAAATGATCACACCAGGTATTGTCAAATTTCAATACGTAATTTTGTGTATGAAATTCAATTCTTAACTGCCCGTTTTCTGTAACCCCAGAAGAAACTTCAGGAGCAGAGGATGGTTGTTCTATTATATTCTGCTTCCCTCTGCTCAGATTTGCCTTATTTTCTGGTTTCCCTTAGTTTCGCTTTCTTTGCTTAGCTTTTTGATTACCCTCATTACCTGCCATATGCTTCAGACAGTAATTAGTGAAAAGTGGAAAGAAACATAAAAGCATTTTTGTGTAGAGTATTTCAGGTCATTTTACTTTCTCCTTTATATTTTTTTTTCTGTGTTGTTTGGGGTATATAAGAATTATAAAATGAAAAAATTATTTTGATGGCAAAAAACTAGCATTGAACATTCTCAGAATTTTAAGAACTTAATCAGTAGGGTTCTTAACGTGTAGGCTTTAGAGACAAGCCTAGTTTCCCATGATTAAGATTAATTTTCAAGTCAATTGATTTCATTTGTTCAGGATGTTGCTCTTCCTAGGAGATGTTTATCAAACAATTCACTGAATTTTAGGAATGGCTTTGCATTATATGTCAAACAAAATGATAACTCCTCTCTTTTATAAGACTGTGAAGGCAGGGACCTTACCTCCTTTCCTCTTTACATGGAATATAGCTATAGCTCTTATGTCTTTAATGTTCAGTGGATAATTGTTGAGTTCTGTAGTACACGGTACACTTACAAATCAGTTTAAGAAAAGCTTCAACAGAAAAACTGGCAAGGTAAATGAAGTACATTTTTATGTAAATATAAAGTAATGCAATCCATAATTCACAAAAAAGAGGCATAAATATCCAATAATCATAAAAGATATTTTCCCTTATAAGAATCAACAAGGCAAATGGTAACCGCTGATGTATCTTTTTTTCAAAGACTCAAAATACTTGCTTATTCTCAGGATTGGCAAGGAAATAGAAAAAAATGTACACTTTCGTTCTCTCCTGATAAGAATGAAAGTTATTTTGGTTCATTCTGGAAAGCATGTTGGAAAAAGTGTATCAAATGTAAAATATAGAGAGCTCCTGACCCCACAATTCTATCTCCAGGAATTTATCTTAAGATAGTCACGTGTGGTAAGATGTCTGTGAAGGTTTTTGTGGCAGCATAGATTATAATACAGAAGAATTAGAACTCTAAATAGCCATCAACAGACATTTATTATAGCTCCTTTATATAATGGAATTCCATGCAGCCATTAAAATGATAATGTATATTTATTGATCTGTTAAACTATTAACAGTATGTTGAGTGAAAAAGTAAGTTATAATACAATATATGAGGTATGATTCTGCATATCAAGGTTGTCAGAGTTTTCCTGTAAAAAGCCAGGTAGTAAGTAAGTTCTGTAGGTCATATAGTTTTTGTCATACTATTCAACTCTCCTCTTGCAGTGCAGAAGTAGCCATGGAGAATGTGCGTCCTACGACCACGTCCAGCAAGCGACTGTGGCTGGGTTCCAGTAAGTCTTCATGCACAGAAACAGAAGATCACCTTAACTGCTGACCCCTACGACATATGTAGAAGAGTGTGTGCTGTTGGGAGAGGAAGAATATGCATTTCTAAGAAGAATGTTCGCCCAAATGTTAAAAGTATGGCTCTGTAGGGGGGATTCTAGATGATTTTTACTTGCTATTTTTCAGGTTTTGTATGATTTGGTTTTTACAGGCATCAGAAAATGTTGTAAATAAATTATCTATTTCATTAAGAGACTTTTTGTCTTTGAGAAAAACAGGTTCATAGGCTAATGTGCCGGAGAGTTCCAAGATCTTCCATGTTACATATGTATATACCAAATACAGTAATATTTAAATATAGTTCACCATTTGGTACAGAATCACCTCAAGCCAGCATCACGTATTTGCTTCTTTAATAGTACCCTTGCCCCTAATTTTTATAGCCCTTTCTGTTCCCAGTATATGCACAAATGCCAGATTTACCTAAGTACATATATGTAATCTAGAATTCTATTATCCTAGCCTTCTAGAATCTATCAGAATTACTCCAAGTTTGTAATAAAAATAGATACAAGCACACACACATTACTTTCTTGGCTCCACTCTTTCTCTTACTGCCAGCTTTCTGGTTTCTCTTCCTACCTCCTTAATATAGGAGTTCTCCAAATTTCTCCTAGTTCTCTTTTCTCAGTACGTTGTTTCCTATCGCATCCTCGTGAGTTCAGATACCACCTCCGTGAAGGCATCATCTGGACTTTTGTGAGAGTGACAGGTAGCCAATTCTGTCTTGGGAACCTATTCAAACTCACACCCACTTAAAATAATCAGTCCCCCATAACTACTTTCAGCTCCTCATGCAGACTTAGACTTTACATCAAACTCCTCCTATCGATGTGCTAAAATTTAGATTTACTATTAATAGCTCAACTTTAACATTTGACTCATCACAAAGTGCATAGATTGTGAACCTGGATTTCCAATATCAGTGTTAGAAGTGTATTCAGAGACTGAGAAGGGAACAAGCAGAAAGAAAGAAAGTGCAATCACTCAGTCGTGTCTGACTCTTTGCAACCCCATAGACTGTAGCCCACCAAGCTCCTCAGTCCATGGAATTTTCCAGGCAAGAGTACTGGAGTGGGTTGCCATTTCCGTCTTCAGGGGATCTTCTCAACCCAGAGATCAAACCAGGTCTCCCACACTGCAGGCAGATGCTTTACTGTCTGAGCCACCAGGGAACAAGCAGAGAAGCCAGGTAATCTTACCTGTAGTTGTCTAGGCAAGATATGATGGTGACTTTCACTAGATTGCAGAGGAAATGAAAAGAGGTAAATTGATTCTGAGATTTTAAAAGCACTAGCAAGATTTAGTGATGGACTAGATTTGGAGCGGTAAAGGAGAATGTCATCAAGGATAACTCAGTTGTTAACATGTACAAAAGGGGGACACTGAGAGCCCTTTTTCTCATGATGTAGAAGGCTGTCATCATCTGCTAAAAAACCAAAAAAGCGAGGGATAAGAAGTTTGAGGAATTTCCAGGCAGAACAGGGATGGGTTTTTCAGGCAGAAGGAGTAATATTAACAAAGATTTGAAGGTGTAGAAATGATCAGTAATTCCTGGAAATTATGTACTTAAATTGTATAAGGTGTGCATTAGGGAAGGTTACTAAAGAGAAGTAAAGCCCGGGAAAACAGCCAAAACCCTGATTGTGAAGGGTCTTGAATCCATGATAATTAGTTTTTACCTTATCCTTATAAACCATCAGTCTTCAGATGTTTAAACTCAGACTATTAAAATTTCATATCTAATTTATGAGACCAACAAGAATTGCCTGCTTTTGTTTTGCACAATAAAGCATTAAAACAATAATAAAAAAACTATTTTTCCTTTATGTTCTATGGCTTATAGTTTTCTGCGAAGGAGTTTTAAAAAACTGAACACTGGGTATTTTCTCACATTTCAAGAATAGTACTAGAACTGACATAACTCTAAATTACATTATAAAGGAAGCTAAAGAACATATAAATCATGCCAAAAATACTTGAGTTTGGGAGGACTGAATGCCTCAGGGAATTGGTAATTTGATCCAAAGCCTGTCACCTGTTAGAATTTATCCTGGGTCAGTAGTGACTGAAAATCATCACGACCTGACAGGTGTTCAGGATCGTGTGTGAAATGAAGTGGCAGACTCAGGATAGTTCCTATTTGACACGTGTATGCATTACTGAAACCACTGCAATATTAATTGATAACTATGCTGGCAATCTTGATTGAGGTGCCAAGGACTTACTGGCCTGAACTCTCTTCACCCCTACTAATGTGCGTTTTTAAATAGGCTCAAGTGTGCTTGTGTAATAGAAAAGTCTTTGGGTCTGCTCCTTTGACTAGATTAATTTACTCCTAAAATTGACCATATGCGTTTTTTCATAGTGGACTCCTTTATTATTCATCTAAGGTTTTTTCCTTGGTGAAATGTTTTGTCTATCTTTTGAACCACCAAATAATATAAAGCATTAAGTTCCTTCTTCTCATCACCCACAGGGATTAGTAGACTCATTCCTCTTATTTATTCCCTCCTTGGAATTTAATTTAGAGGTATCAATATGCTCTTAAATGTTTAAGAACTTGCATCACTAATAATTAAATATTACTGAAAGAATTGTCTTTCAGCATCGTTAATATTTGTCATTCAAAGACTGTAGCTTTATATACTATACAGTTGGAAACAAAAGCAGCCCACTCAGTCTTCCCTAGTTGGTAGTGGGTGAAGAGGAGAAAGAAAAATGTCCATCCTCACTGGTATCATGTAGTAAAAATAATTCTTTTTCCTCAGTAAAGGAGCATGATGGTATGCAAGCCTATATACATGAATTGAATCTCAACCATGCCAATAACGGGATTTTAGTCAGGTGGAACAAAGAAGCTGATTAGTTTTTCAACACTAATCTGATAATTTCGTTAATTGCAAGTTTCTACTCTTATGATTATCTGCTTAAGTGACTCAGTAGTGATCCTTGGTTACTGGTTATGTAATCTCTTAAATTTATTAATAACTAGCAAATTATTCTCTCCTAGAACTTCTTCCAGAATGCTCAGGATAGGCTAAAAAGAACATACTTTAAATACATGTAGTTACAGACAAAAAACAATGACGGTATGAAATTTACATTGGTTTTCCAACAGAGGCAATAAAAGCATATCCAGAGTCTGGCCTCAGAGTTAGTAACATACCTTTATAGACTAGCTGACAAGAGTTGTTGGCATATCTTATGACCATTGGACAAAACCACTTTAGCTATTTGTGAAATAAATTCATGACTTCATTAGCAATGTGCATTAGCAAATTGCACAGTTCATGGACCTGACAGTAACAGATTGGGCTGATTATAAATGAATTATTCAGTTTTGCTTTGCTGCTTCTCTGTAATTACTTCAGGCAGTCCCCAAATGTGCTTTGTGCATCTGCCTGATATCTCACTAGAATCTGCTCTTTTTCTTTCTTCCTTCTTCCCTTCCCCACATCCACACCACTCTCCTGGCCAAGTAAACTTCCAACTAAAATTTCTAGGTTTAGAGAATCTGTAGATTCTTTTCTAGTCCTCTTACCATCTCTCACTAACCATATCCACTCTGCATAGCAAGTACTGTTAATTTTTTTCCACGTATGCAGCAATTATGTTGTAGCTGGTTTAATTTGTATTTGTGAGCTCCTCGATGCAGATATTATTATGTGTTTAACGTGTAGATACTTGAGAGCTGTTTATTGTAGAATGATTGCATGAATAATTTTGCTTTATTCATTTCTGTTACATTTAAATAAATATTTTGTGGGAATTCCCTGGTGGTCCAGTGATTAGGACTCGGTGCTTTCACTACCAAGGCCAGAATTCAATTCAGTTCACAGCCAGGGAACTAAGATCCTGCTAGCCATGTAGCTTGGCTAATAAATAAGTAAATAAATGTTTTGTCTCATACTTAGATGAATCCTAAAAAACACGTGGATAGGTTTAGATAGGTTTAAACCTACCCAAGGATGCAAAAGACCTGTACTCTGAAAACTGTAAGACGCAGGTGAGAGAAATTAAAGACCACACAAACAGATGGAAAGATATACTGTGTTCTTGGATTGGAAAAATCAATATTGTTAAAATGAACATATACCCCGAGGGAAACCAAGATTCAGTAAAATCCCTATCAAATTACCAATGACATTTTCCACAGAGCTGGAGTAAAACATTTTTAAAAGTTTGTTTGGAAACACAAAAGACCCCAAAGAGCCTAAGTATTGTTAAGAAAGAAGAACAGAGCTGGAGGAATCAGGCCCTGACTTCAGATATGCCAAAAATCTATACTAATCAAGAACAGTGTGGTGCTGACATAAAATCAGACATATAGATCAATGAAAAAGGATAGAGAACCCAAATAAAAACCCATGCACAATTAATTGAGAACAAAGGAAGTACAAATATACAATGGAGAAAAGACAGTCTCTTAATAAGTGATGCTGGAAAAACCGAACAGCTTTATGTAAAAGAATGAAATTAGAACATTCTCTAATACCATATACAGAAACACATTAAACACAGATTGAAAACCTAAACGTAAGACTGGATACTATAAAACTCCTAGAGGCAAGCACAGGCAGGACATTCAGCATAATAAATCACAGCAATATTTTTTTGGACTCATCTCTTTGAGTAATGGAAACAAAAGCAAAAACAAATGGGACCTAATTAAACTTAAAGGCTTTTGCACAGCAAAGGAAATGATTAACAAAACAGCCTATGGAATGGGAGAAAATATTTGCAAATGACATGACTTTCCAAAATATGCAAACAGCTCATATAGCTCATTATCAAAACAAACAACCAACCCAATCAAAAAATGGGCAGAAGACCTAAATAGTTACTTCTTCAGAAAAGACATACAGATAGATAGCCAACAGGCACATGAAAAGATGTTCAATATCACTAATTATTAGAGAAATGCAAATTAAAATCACAATGAGGTATCTTTTCACACCAGCCGGAATAGCCATCATCAAAAAGTCTGCAGTTACTAAATGCTGGAGAGGGTGTGGAGTTAAAGAAAACCTCCTGCACTGGTGGTGGGAATGTCAATTGGTGAAGCCACTCTGGATAACATGGCAGAGGTTCTTGAAAAAATCTAAAAGTAGAGCTACCATATGATCCAGCAGTCCTACTCCTGGGCATATATCCAGAGAAAACTAACTCAAAAAGATACATGTACCCCAGTGTTCACAGCAGCAGTGTTTAAAATAGCCCAGACTTGGAAACAACCTAAAGGTCCAATAGGTGAGTGAATAAAGAAAGTGTGGTATATATACATACAATGGAGTATTACTCAGCCGTAAAAATGATGTGATGCCATTTGCAGCAACATAAATAGCCCTAGAGGTTATTATACTAAGTAAAGTGCAGTAAGTCAGAGAAAGACAAAAATCATGTATCATTTATATGTGAAATCTAAAAAATAATACAAATGTACTTATTAAAATGATACAAATAAATTTATTTACAAAACAGAAATAGACTCACAAACATAGAAAACAAACTTATGGTTACCCAAAGGGAAAAGGAGGAGGGATAAATTTGAATTTTGAGATTAACAAATACCACTATATACAAAATAGATAAGCAGGGGCCTACTCTATAGCACAGGGAGCTATTTTCAATGTCTTGTAATAACAGATAACAGAGAAGAATCTGAAACAGAATACATATATATATAACTGAATCACTCTGCTGTATGCCTGAAGCACTGTAAATCAACTACAATAAAAAATAAAAATTAAAACAAGAAATTGTCCTTGTTGTTCAGTCACTAAGTCACATCCGACTGTTTGCGACCCCATGGACTGCAGCGTGCCAGGCCCATCTGTCCTTCTCTCTCTTCTGGAGTTTGCTCAGATTCGTGTTGAGTTGGTAAGGCTGTCTATCTATCTCCTTCTCTGCCACCCCCTTCTCCTTTTGCCTTTGTCTAGAATATCATATACCCTGGAGGAGGGCATGGCAACCCACTCCAATATTCTTGCCTGGAGAATCCCAGTGGACAGAGGAGCCTGACGGGCTCCAGTCCATGGAGTCACGAAGAGTGGGACATGACTGAGCAGCTAGGCACAGCACAACACAGAATGTCATATGAGTGGATTAAAACAGTATGGAGCCTCTTGTGCCTGACTTCTTCCACTTAACAGAAGGCTTTTGAGATTCCTCCATGTGGCTACATGCATCAGTAATTGTATTATTTCCTTTATTATATATGATACATGTTCATATAATGACATATGTTGACATATATTATAGATTATATATATATATCTCTCATTCCTTCAGTGCAGCATCACATATTGCATTGCACGATGGTCAGTCATGTCTGACTCTTTGAGACCCCGTGGACTGTAGGCCGCCAGGCTCCTCTGTCCATGGAATTTTCCTGGCAAGAATACTGGAGTGGGTTGCCATTTCCTTCTCCAGGGGATCTCCCCAACCCAGGGATTGAAGCCACACCTCTGCACATCTCCTGCATTGGTAGGCAAATTCTTTACCACTAGCACCTTTGGGAAGCCCCGTTTTATGGACATACCTAGGTTATTAGCAGATGACAGACCTTGAGATTGTTTCTCGTTTTAGGCTATTATGAGCAAAACAATTCTGAACATTCACATTTGGGCTTTTCCATAGATATATGTATTTATTTCTCTTGGATAAATACCTAAGCGTGGAATTTCTAGGTCATACGATGACTATGTTAACTTTCATAAGAAATAGCCAAAGTGTTTTCCAAAGTGGGCACACCACTGCAGTGAAAAATTCAGTGTATTTTGGTACAAATTTTTTTTTAATTTTTATTTTTACTTTATTTTACTTTACAATACGGTATTGGTTTGGCCATACATTGACATAATTTTAAGTTAAGAAAACTGTACAATTTTATTTTGAGTTCTAAATTTCTGTTACTAATAAATCTTTGATCTAAAGTGCTTGGCTATTTTTATTACTCCAAGCAGTAAGGCTCACTGAAGCAACTATCAGGACTGCTTGATATTGCTGCTTACTGCTGGCAAGAGCCTGGCTAGAGTTGTCTTGGACAGAGCATGGTACAGCCTGGCCAACTATGTGCTCCCCAAATCGCAGTGTGGCTACGGGCCATGGTGCAGTACAGCTGACTTGATCTTTGTAACGTGTTTGGATTTAGGAAAGTCGGGGCTTAAATCAGCCTGTATCTTACAAGACTGCAGACGAGAAGATTCATTTTTCTGGTTAAATGAAGCTGCCACTGAAGAAATGAGCCTTATTTGTAGAGTTAAAATAGGTTCTTTTTATGTTAAGTAGCATTTCCATTGGGTATTTTGCAAATAAAGTATAAATAGTGCATCCTAGTATTAACGCATTATCCTTTGCCTTGGTGAAATAATTTGGTTGTCAAGCATTCCAGATTCTTGACAGAATTGCTTTTTTGTCATCAGAGTTTTGACTATGACTTATTTTCAATTTTATTAGAAAATTAGAAGTGCTTTATTAGTTACTGCTTTAGATGGTATTGGGGGCTTCCCAGGTGGCTCAGAGGGTAAAGCGTCTGCCTGCAATGCAGGAGACCTGGATTTGATCCCTGGGTCAGGAAGATCCCCTGGAGAAGGAAATGGCAACCCACCCCCGTACTCTTGCCTGGAAAATCCCATGGACAGAAAAGCCCGGTAGGCTACAGTCCATGGGATCGCAAAGAGTCGGACATGACTGAGTGACTTCACTTTCACTTAGTATGGTATAGAAGAGATTCAGATATATTATTATTGTCAACATTTTATTTTTAACTACCATTAATTGAGTACTACCAACAATAAGGCCCTATGCTGGATATGTATCTAGTGTGCCTTCTAAACATACCAGATAAAATTAAAACTGCTAGAACCACAAGGTGCAAGCATTATTTAATATGAAATATCAATGCACAGGACTTACTCTATGCTATTAAATAAATTTGGGCAATTTATAAAATAAGCATTTATATATTGTATCTATCTTTGGAATCCATAGCACAACACAGCAGATGAACTGTCAACCAAGAAGGTATGAGGTCTCATTTTATTTTCAGAGAAGGCCAAATACTTTCTTGATAATGATATTGTTGATGATTCCTTGAACTGGGAGAAAGTTCCAGTGAGACCTGAAATAACTCAACCCCCAGGGAACAGACATCCCTTTTGAAGTCTACCCGCAGAGTAATCAGACTTGATTTCTTTTGGCTTTCTAAGACTTGATCTGATACTTTGCCATAGCTACCCAGACTGGAAGATGGACACGGTCCCACAGTAATATTTATTTGCACCAAGCGCTGTAGTCATTCAGAACCTGTCTAGGATGCCCAAGGTTTTAGACGCAGCCTACACCTGCAACATAGAATGACTATAAATCCTAGAGATCCAAGTCAGCCTGAGGCCAGAGCCGGACACTTGAGGGGGAAAATGCTGTCCAGAACTTGGACCTTTGCTTGGACTTTGAATTTTCAAAGTATTGAGATTTTTCGGGGGAGGGTTGGGGTAGTGGGTAGAGACCACTAAGTCTTAAATGCTGGAGAATGAACTCCAAAGCCAGGGCAGAAGAAATACCTACAGCTAGTACTGTCAGAGTTAACAGTTTAAAAGGACTAAGAAAACCCTAGTGGAGCTATGTCAGCTTCACAAGAGGCATGACTCAGAGCTGACGCTCACGCTGCTCTTGAGTCTGAGACTCTAGCTCCAGAGTCTGATGAATCACTTTTCTTTCTTAGGGCCTGTGATATGACTGGAGTTGTAATGGTCACAAACTGGGGTTGAAGAGATCTAGTTTTCTTTAACTGTTCTCACCTTGTTTTTAAACCTCCTCTCCTTCTAATGATGGAAAATGCTTGAGTTTGCCAATCAATGTTTCCAGTTTTCCAGGGAAATTTTTAGGTTTTTTTCAAGGTAAATACTGTATGATTCCACTTATATTCTGCTTATATAAAGTACTCAGACTCGCAGAAGCAGAAAACAGTGTTGACCAAAGGCTGCAGGAGGGAGTGATGAGGAGGGGGATATGTTGCATAACACATGAATATAGTTAACCTTAGCAAAATTCGCATTTCAAAATGCTAAGATGGTAAATTTTATGTACAGGTTTCTTTTGCCACAATTTAAAAAATACAACTAAATTAAATATCAGAAAAATTTAGGGGTTTTTAGGGGGAGCCACTTTTTCAATATTTCTCACTGCAGGAAAGTTCTCCCCCTCCTCCTGTTCTGCTTTTCTAAGTGAATCTGAGCAGAAAGGCTCACCCAGCTTCCTGTCTCTGCAGAAGGGTTTTCTAGTCCTCCCTCCCAGCCTTCTTCTTGACATGGTCTGTATTGCCTGGCCTCAGGGCCTTATCATCCCCTCTTGATGGGTCTGCAAGGCTCCCTGCTGACTGAGCATGCTGTGTGTAAGGCCGCTGATGTGCTGCTGATCTCACCTGGTTTCGGAGCATTGTGCGGACAGGTGCTGCTGATGGCAACGCTACTGCCTTCAGTTAAGAGGTCTTTGCCATCCTCACCCATACCCAGCAGCCAACCCAGCAACACATTAACTAACTGTCCTCTTTTGGAGCCTGGGTGGCTCCTAGATACTTTCTCAGAACCATTCGGGAGAGTTCAGATCCATGGTGGATGCTCTTAGCTTAGGTACCTTCTTGGTCATTGCAGGTCAACTCCTGTAACATCATATCAGATACAGGACCATATCAAGCAGAACAATTCTCCTGAAGCTTTCTGACCTTCCATGCTACATAGGAGTCCTGGCACCAGCGCCAATATTCTTGGATTCACTCAGATCTGTCCGAATTTTTCTACTTTACTTACCTCGATTATTTGGATGTGATTTCTCCTTTCTCATTCCCTTTCTCTCTCATTCTTGGTCCAGAAAAAATATCAAATCTCAATTTCCTAGTTAGTATTTTCTTTACTTTTCTGGGGACAATAATTCTCACCCTCATGACTTACCCTTAATGACTAAATGAGCGCAGGGAGGGAGGAATTGCTAAGAAGGACAAAACAGTGGGTGGCAAGTATTTTTGCAGTATCCCCCCTTGACCTGCACTTCTCTGTAGATGCCCCTCTCTCCTGCTTCTCCATGTCCTGTCACCCTATTTCCCACATGCTTCTAGTACATTTTTTACCACTGTTTCTACTGTCCCAGTAGTGGATAAGAGTGAGGTTCTGGAGTCAGACTATCCCAATTCAAAACCTAATTCTGCTACTCACCAGCTGTGTAAACTGAATAAAGTTCCTTAACTCCCTGTGCTTCAGTCTCTTTGCTTGTAAAAATATAGGTTAATAATGGCCCTAACTCTACAGATGAGATACCATATAAAGCACTTTGAACAGTACCCGGAATATAGTAATTGCTCAATTTTATTAGTATATTAGCTATTACTACTCATACCATCATCACTTCTCCTCTAGACTAGTAGAACAGATCCCTAATTGAATTCATTGTCCCTATTTCCACCTTTAATTAATACTATTGTGTAGAATTCAGAAGACCTGAGAATTGGATTGGAAAAATCATGTTTATTTTTTGCTCACTAAATTAAAATTGGCATTTCTTTAATTTTGAATATAGGCTTGAAGGCACAAAACTATTCATAATATCTGTTACCTTGTCATCAACAAAAATCATGAATGTTTCATATCAAGTTTTAGCTGTTGCAATTATCTCATATATGCTCATGACTACTTTTGTTTATTTAACTTATTTTTGTTGAACTACAGTTGATTAATAATATATTCACTTTAAGTGCACCGCATAGCGGTTCAGTATTTTTGTAGATTATACTCTATTTATTATGAAATATTGGCTATATTCCCTGTCTATGTAATACATCCTTGTAGCATTTCTTTTATACATAGTAGTTTGTACCTCTTAACCCCCTCCTTCAGTCTTTCTGTCCACCCCACTATCCACTAGTTTGTTCTCTATAAGTAAGTAAGTAAAGTCACTCAGTCGTGTCCAACTCTTTGTGACCCCATGGACTGCAGCCCACCAGGCTCCTCAGTCCATGTGATTCTCCAAGCAAGAATACTGGAGTGGGTTGCCATTTCCTTCTCCAGGGGATCTTCCCAATCCAGGGATCGAACCCGGGTCTCCCGCATTGGAGGCAGACGCTTTAACCTCTGAGCCACTGTGAGTCAGTTTCTATTTTGTTATATTCGTTTGTTTTATTTTTTTTTAGATTCCACATTGTTATTGTTGTTCAGTCATTAAGTTGTGTCCAAGTCTTTGAGATACCAAGCACTATAGCACGCCACACTCCTCTGTCCTTCACTATCTCCCAGAGTTTGCTCAAATTCATGTCCATTGAGTTGGTGATGCCATCCAACCATCCAACCATCTCATTCTCTGCCTCCTCCTTCTTTTGCCTTCCATCTTTCCCAGCATCAGGGGCTTTTCCAATGAGTGAGCTCTTTGCATCAGGTGGACGAAGTTTTAGAGCTTCAGCTTCAGTATCACTCTTTTCAATGAATACTCAGGCTTGATTTTCTTTAGGAATGACTGGCTTGATCTGCTTGCAGTCCTTGAGACTCTCTCAAGATTCTTCTCCAGCACCACACTACAAAAGCATCAGTTCTTAGTGCTCAGCCTTCTTTACGTTACAACTCTCAAATCTGTACACAACTACTGGAAAGCCATATACAGACTTTTGTTGGCAAAGTGATGTCCCTGCTTTTTAATACACTGTCTAGGTTTGTCGTTGGAAAAGGAAATGGCAACCCACTCCAGTATTCCTGCCTGGAAAATTCCATGGACAGAGGAACATGGCAGGCCACGGTCCATGGGGTCGCAGAGAGTTGACCACGACTGAGCACATCAGCACTAGGTTTGTCATAGCTTTTCTTCCAAGGAGTAATCGTCTTTTTATTTCATGACTGCAGTCACCATCCACAGTGATTTTGGAGCCCAAGGAAATAAAATCTGTCACCATTTCCATTTTTTTGCCATCTATTTGTCACCAAGTGGTGGAGCCGGATGCCATGATCTTAGTTTTTTGAATGCTGAGGCTTTTTTTAAATATAAATTTATTTATTTTAATTGGAGGTTAATTATACAATGTTGTATTGGTTTTATGAATGTTTTTTAATTAATTTTTATTTTTTAGATTGTTTTGCTTTACAATACTGTATTCGTTTTGCTATACATTGACATGAATCAGCCACAAGTATACATGAACTCCCAATCCCAACCCCCTCACCTCCCCCCTCCCGTCCCACACCATCTCTCTGGATTATCCCCGTGCATCAGTCCTAAGCATCCTGCATCCTGCATCGAATGTTGAGTTTTAAGGCAGCTTTTTCACTCTGCTCTTGCTTCCCTGGTGGTGCAGAGGTTAAAGCCTCTGCCTGCAATGCGGGAGACCTGGGTTCGATCCCTGGGTTGGGAAGATACCCTGGAGAAGGAAATGGCAACCCACTCCAGTACTCTTGCCTGGAGAATCCCATGGACGGAGGAGCTTGGTGGGCTACAGTCCACGGGTCACAAAGAGTCGGGCACGACTGAGCGACTTTACTTTCACTCTCACTTTCTTTTTCACCCTCATCAGGGGGCTGTTTAGCTCCTCTTCCCTTTCTGCCATTAGAGTGGTATCATCTGCATATTGGAGTTGTTGATATTTCTGCCAGCAATCTTAATTCCAGCTTGTGATTCATCCAGGCCTGCAGTTTCGCATGATCTATTTTGCATGTAAGTTAAATAACCAGGGTGACACTATCCAGCCTTGTCGTACTCTTTTCCCAGTTTTGAACCAGTCATTCCATGTCCAGTTCTAACTGTTGCTTCTTGACCTGCTTACAGGTTTCTGGAGACATGTTAGGTGGTCTGGTATTCCCATCTCTTTAAGAATTTTCCATACTTTGTTGTGATCCACACAGTCAAAGGCTTTAGCCTTTAATAGTCAATAAAGCAGAAGCAGATTTTTTTTCTGAAATTCCCTTGCTTTCTCTATGACCCAGTGAATGTTGGCAATCTGATCTCTGGTTCCTCTGCCTACAAGTGATAACATACAGTATTTGTCCTGCTCTGTCTAACTTATTTCACTAAGCACAGTGCCCTCCAGATCCATTCATGCTATTGCAAATAGCAACATCTTATTTTTTAAATAATTGACCAATATTCCATTGTATCTATATATATTACATCATATTCATCCATTTATCGATCAGTGGACACAGGTTTCTTCCATATGTTAGCAACTGTGAATAATGCTGCTATGAATTTGGGGGGTGCATGTACCTTCAAATTAGTGTCTTTATTTTCTCCAGATAAATACTCAGGAGTGGAATGGCTGTATCATTCGATAGATCCATTTGTAGGTTCATAAGGAACCTCCATACTGTTTTGCATAGTGACTGAACTAATGTGCACTCCCAACCGTGTGGAAGGGTTCCCTTTTCTCTGCATCCTCATTAGCCTCTGTTGCCCATGCTCTTTTGATGATAGTCATTCTGACAGGTGTGAGGTGATATCTCATTGTGGTTTGATTTGCATTTCTCTGATGATTCGTGAGGCTGAGCATCTTTTCATGTCCCTGTTCATCATCTGTGTATCTTCTTCACAAAATGGCTATTCAGGTCTTCTGCCCGTTTTTAAAAATCAAGTTGCTTGTTTTTTTGATATTAAATACATGACCTGTGTATGCATTTTGGATATCCTCTCCTTCTGGTCACGTCACTACTTGTAAATTATGATCAATGCTCTGCTACATCCACGCCTACTACTAGATGTTACTCATTTTAGTAAGTTTCTGTGCTGTCAGATTTTATTAAATGACACATTTAAATATTTTATAATTGTGTATTTTAAACCATTTATTTAAACAAAAAATAATTTAAATCACTATGCTGAGAAAGGATAAAGAGGCTTGATCAGATATCAAAAGGGAGGTACTATTTATTGGCACAATAAAATTTTAAGTACGTTGTTTAAAATGTTTTTTCTTTTCTCTCGCTATTGTTTTCCATGTTTTCAGATACCGTGGGTAAGCAGACAAAGCTTCATAATTTTGGAGCAGATATGGGTCAAAACATCATGGCATAGAGTGTGCTGAGTCCAGACAAGTGATATTTATATGCACATCCAAATTTGAAGAAAAAGTGTATTTCTTTAGATTTCAAACACTAATAGATTATAAAGTAAAAAATAAAAACTTGTTGGAAATTTCACAAAAAATAAGTGGTTTTTTTTTTTTTTTACTTACCTCTAACCATGTTGCGTCCACCTCTGGTGGCTCAGAGGTTAAAGCGTCTGCCTGCAGTGCGGGAGACCCGGGTTCGATCCCTGGGTTGGGAAGATCCTCTGTAGAAGGAAATGGCAACCCACTCCAGTACTCTTGCCTGGAAAATTCCATGGACTGAGGAGCCTGGTGGGCTACAGTCCATGGCCGCAAAGAGTCGGACACGACTGAGCGACTTCACCTTCAACCATGTTGCTTCCTACTTAGAATGTTTCACTAGCTTTCATCACTGACAGTATCAAGTACAAGCTCCATAGAAAGACACACAGAGCATGTCCTGGGTTGGTCTTCTCTGTCTACCCCTAGAGCCTCATGGCTTGTCGCTCACTGCCCAAGGCCCTCCCCCTCCAGCCAATCTGAAATACTCGCAGGGCCTGGCAGTCATCATGTTCTTTCATGCCTGCATTCATGTGTATATGTGTTGTGGGAGGAGACTTTGTTCTGGAATGCCCTTCCTTCTTTTTTCTCCTCATTTGTCTTTTTCTCCTTACTCATCCATCAGACTTTTATTCATCCTTAAAGACATCGAACATCAGTTTCCTACTTAAAATGTTTCACTAGCTTTCGTCACTGACAGTATCAAGTACAAGCTCCATAGAAAGACACACAGAGCATGTCCTGGGTTGGTCTTCTCTGTCTACCCCTAGAGCCTCATGGCTTGTCGCTCACTGCCCAAGGCCCTCCCCCTCCAGCCAATCTGAAATACTCGCAGGGCCTGGCAGTCATCATGTTCTTTCATGCCTGCATTCATGTGTATATGTGTTGTGGGAGGAGACTTTGTTCTGGAATGCCCTTCCTTCTTTTTTCTCCTCATTTGTCTTTTTCTCCTTACTCATCCATCAGACTTTTATTCATCCTTAAAGACATCGAACATCAGTTTCTCCTTTTGAGTCTTCAGGGAACTCCCAGTGTGGTGAGATGACTCTCCTCCTCTCTCCCACAGCCCCCTGTGTAAACCGTTCGTCACATTTTATCAAAGCTGACTGTGTGCTTTTCTGCTTTCTCTCGCCTGTGCTTTCCTTGAGAAAGAACCATGAGTTACTCTTCTCCTCTCCTCCCTCCGACTGAGCGACTTAACTAACTAACTAACTCACTCTCCTCCCTCTACCGTTCCTGCAGTGGTATCTAGGATTCAGTGGAGGGGTAGAACTTGAGAGGATATCACACAGATATGAACAGAATTAATATGTTGTTCAGAGAAAAAATACCAGAGACAATCGTTTTCTTGCCCTCCTCTTCTGATGACACTGGAGGGACAACATTGGTCCTTCAGGAGGCTGAATGATTGAGAATACATTTTTGTGACTGAGGGAGGAGGGAAATGTCATTTTTTTCCTCTGGAGTTGTGGGAGAAAGGGATTTTGGCTTCAGTAGAGGTAAAGGACATTGTCCTGGATGGACTTGGTTGTTATGGACTCGGTATGCCATATCTAAGGCGAAGCAGGAATTAAAATATGACAATAGAAGACTTAAGTTTTTGACAGAATAAATGAAGTAATATGAATATGCATAAATATATCTGGTCATTTCTGATTGGACAGAAACCGTGTTATCATCAGCCATACTACTGTTTTCATATTCATTTGTACTTGTTTGTAGTTTGATTTTGAGAAAGTGATTGATTTGACATTAGCATCATGTATTATTGCTAAATTCTCTAAAGATGACTTTTTTGGATATAAGGATCCATGTGGTCAGAACAAGTGTCCCCTAAGCACCATTCCACATTCCAAATCACTAGGGGAAAGATAGTATTATAAATGGTGACAAATGGATAGTCATCTGGAAGAAAAATAAATTGAATTCCTACTTCACACTATGATGAGATAAAGTTGAGCTGGATTAAAGATTTCAAAAGTAATTAACAAGCCATAAATGTCTTAGAAGAAATTATAACATTAAAAATATAAACATATACTGTAGAAGTCTCTAAGTATGACCAAGAGTTGGAAACCAGGGAATTCCCTGACAGTCCAGTGGTTAAGACTTGGTGTTTTCATTGCCATGGCCCAAGTTCATTCCCTGGTCAGGGAACTAACATCCTGTTAGTTGCATAGAATGACCAAAAAGAAAATAAATGGAAATCAAAAAAAGATTAAAATATGTAGCATCATGCAAATATTTTAAATTCTATATTTTAAATGTCTTAGAAGAAATTATAACATTAAAAATATAAACATATACTGTAGAAGTCTCTAAGTATGACCAAGAGTTGGAAACCAGGGAATTCCCTGACAGTCCAGTGGTTAAGACTTGGTGTTTTCATTGCCATGGCCCAAGTTCATTCCCTGGTCAGGGAACTAACATCCTGTTAGTTGCATAGAATGACCAAAAAGAAAATAAATGGAAATCAAAAAAAAGATTAAAATATGTAGCATCATGCAAATATTTTAAATTCTATATTTTTTTAAAAAATGGAACCACAAGTCAAAAGACAAATGACAATCTGGGAATAAATAGTTATAGCTCATTTTTTTTTTTTTTACTGTACCTCATGATCTTAACTACTGGACCACCAGGTAATTCCCCGGTTGTGGCTAATTTCTTAAGTATGCAGGTTTTGTTTTAATATTCACAACCTAATAGAAAAAATAAGCAAAGCATAAAAGCAAATAATTAATAGAAAAACAAGTACACAATCCTTAAATATAAAAAGATTATTAACCAAACTCAAAATAAGAAAAAAAATGCAATTAAAACCATGATCAAATACGTTTTTTTACCTCTCGTGCCAGAAATAAGAATGATGAGGGTGCAGGAAAATAGTAACGTCATGCATTATTAATGGAAATATAAATTGGTTCAATCTCTACAGAGCACAAAATTGGCAACATCTATTAAAATTAAAGATAATTGTATGTACCTTGTATGTACACACATGCTATATATACATATTTATTTATTTCGAATCCTTTCAGCTGTAAAAACAGAAACTCCAATTCAAATATGGCTTTAACAGTAGAAAAATCTATTATATAAATCCAGATGTAAGGCAGCTCTAGGTACAGTAAGATCAGTATCTCAATAATATCAGTGAAGACTTAGATTCTTTTTGCATCTCATTTTCATCCTCATGGTATTTGCTATGTCCTCTGGTAATCTTTCAATTTTAATATGCTATTGTTACGGGCTTTCCAGGTGGTGCTAGTGATAAAGAACCTGTCTGCCAATTCGAGAGACATAAGAGATGCAGTTTCAATTCCTGAGTCAGGAAGATCCACTCCAGTATTCTTGCTGGGAGAATCCCATAAACAGAGGAACGTGAGGGGCTACAGTCCATGGGATTGCAAAGAGCTGGACATGACTGAAACATGACTGAAAACAAAGTATTTAGAAAAATTTTAAGTTCAAAGGTCTAGGGTTCAGGTATGAAATATAAAGTATTAGTAAATGGATTCAGATAGCTAGAACTATTCGTATATCCTCTCACATAAAGATCTCCTGAGCTTATGATGGAAATGAATTTGATGGAAAGAGAGAAGTTTTAGACAGTGATCTTTTTTGATGCCTTATTTCATAGGCTGAGTGAGACGTAGAGATGAGAAACACATTACAGTCATCCTCTAAATTTGGATACTTGAGAGTAGGGGAATATTGTTCATCATTTTCTGGTTGAGGTCTGTGAGGTGAGAAGCATTATTAGAGCAGGTCCCACTGATATCACAGTGCCCCTATAGAGCAGAAATGGTGATATAGCATAGGAAACTTGAGATAAAAGCTGATGTCAGTTTCACAATTAGAAAATCTATTTTTTTCACATCTGAACTAATAGCTTTACATCTGAACTAATAGTTTCACATCTGAACTAATAACTTTACTTCTACATTTGGGAGGTTTTGGCTGTTTTACCTTTTTAACTGAAGTATAGTTGAATTACAATATTGTGTTAGTTTCAGGTGTGTGGCACAGTGATTCAATTTATGTGTGTGTGTGTGTGTGTGTGTGTGTGTGTGCATGCTCTTTTATATATATAGAGAGAGAGAGAAAGAGAAGGCAATGGCACCTCCACTCCAGTACTCTTGCCTGGAAAATCCCATGGAAGGAGGAGCCTGGTGGTCTACAGTCCATGGGGTCGCTAAGAGTCGGACACGACTGAGACTTCACTTTCACTTTTCACTTTCATGCATTGGAGAAGGAAATGGCAACCCACTCCAGTGTTCTTGCCTGGAGAATCCCAGGGATGGGGGAGCCTGGTGGGCTGCCGTCTATGGGGTCGCACAGAGTCGGACACGACTGAAGCAACTTAGCAGCATATATATATATAGCCAGAACTTATTCCTATATCCTCTCCTGTAAAGATCTCATGAGGTTATGATGGAAATAAATTTGATGGAAAGAGAGAAATTTTAGACAGTGATCTTTTTTGATGCCCTAATTCATAGGCTGAAGTCTTTTATATATATTCCTTTTGTGGAGAAGGAAGCGCAGCCCGCTTCAGTATTCTTGCCTGGATAAGAATGGACAGAAGAGCCTGGCAGGCTACAGTCCATGGGGTCGCAAAGAGTTGACGTGACTAAGTGACTGAGCACATGTATTCCTTTTCAGATTCTTTTCCTTTATAGATCATTGCAAGATATTGAGTATAGTTCCCTATGCCATTTAGTATGTCTCTTTTTACATTTATTTATTTATTTGCATAATAAGGAGAGTAGGTCCTTTTTTATTTAAGTAGGTCCCTTTGTAATTTTTTTATTTTTTTAATTTAAGTATAGTTGATTTACAGTGTTGTATTAGTTCTGTATTTGTATTTCTTTCACTATGTTTGCACCTGTCTTAGTCACTTGGTCACAAACATCTCTAAACCTCAACTTCCTCATTTTAAAAGTGGAGATACTAATATCTATTTAACGCACTTCTCCCTTGTAACTAAATGTTCATGCTTCCTGTCCAAGATTCCATGAGTAGTTTATCTCTTGCCAATCTGAACAAGATATATGAGGCCCAAGAATACTAACCAGGTAATGTACCTGGTTACCAGATATGGTGTGTTAACACAGTACATGTTGTATCAACAGATGTAAAGCCATGTTCCAGCCTTTGGCACAAATTCTGCCTGAAATAACACTGCTCTCTTTGGCCAGTACAAGGATTGCTTGTTCAAACATCTGGTAAAAGCAAGGTGGGGCTCACTAGTCACAGTCTACCCTCCCCTATCAGAAAGGAGAGAGCTGTCCTGGCACTGCAGTACAGCTCTTCCCCCAGGAAAGCCCCAGTTGGAGCAAGTTATTTCAGTCATAGCAATGCATCCTGACATGTGGGTAGATGGGAGCCCAGCTAGCTTCTCATCAGTCCTATGCAACTTCCTTGGAATTTTGCATGACTCTGGAACTATAAGGAACTATAATTCACTAATTCATAAGTTATAGGTCCTGATAGATTCTCGACTTTGGGACAATTTTACTTGCTGCCAGGGAACGTCTACAAGTAGGAACCAATGCTCTCATTCGGTCTGTTTTGCTCTATCCCAGAGCACCTGGCCTGGGTCAGAGCCCAAGATGGCCTCAGCAGAGCCTTTACTCAGGGTGCAGGCAGCTACATAACTCAGGCCATTTCTTGAGTTGCTGAGAAGTATGCAGCTTTTCAGGAAGATATTCTTGGAGCTCAAGCCAAGCAGTTGCCTCAATGACTGCCCTATTGTTTCCATTTAACAGTTTGGGTTTTCTCCCACAGTCACTTCAGTCTGCTCAGTAAATTGGTGTTTTATGCTTGATTTCACTTTCAGAATCCTATCTCAGCATTTTGAAGATCTGATGTCATGATGTAGGCGAACGTTCCTGTATTGACATGTTTTGTTTTTGGCTAGTGGAGAGGTAATGCCAAAATTCTGAGTTCCATGGGAATAGAGCCAAGAGACGTTTGGCCTCTTAGAGTTAGTGTCCGTGGGAGCGGATATGGGAAAGTCCTGTGGAGGATCCATGGCCAAAACCGCATAATCAGATTTTGTTCTGAATAGGGTCCTTCATAAGATGTTAGGGGAAGTAAAAGAACATAACATTATAGGGAAAAAAATTTTCTTAGTAGAATGGTCTTGAATGGTTAGGAAAACAAATTAAAGATAAGAATTAGTAGGTTAATCTCTTCATTTTTTTGGTTTGCCTAAAGCTTACCTTTAAGATTAATGGAATCAGATTTATCTGTTAGCCCTTCTTGGAAGAATGCTCCACAGATCTCCTTAAGATCAGAATCTGGAAATATGTTTTACATAAGTTAATTCCAGTGAATAGTGATTTATCTATAGTGATATGCAGAACTAATAAAAGAAAATATTAAAGTCTGTTTTTCAAGAAGTCGATATATGTGTATTTAATAAAAATTATCTTTACTATAGAGCCTAAATAATAGCATTGTATTATTTAAAAAACTTTTCTATCTTGAAGTAATGCAAAATTGGAATCAGTGAAAAGACTAAGCATATATTTTTTTGTTTGTTTCATTGACAAAACTGTGTATTTCTGTATCAGGAACATTTAATGTAATGTTAAACAGTAGCTGAAGTGAACTGTTCAACCATTGTAACAGATTATTAGAGAGTTGTCTATCATTATTACATGTATATGTTATGCCTGTCAGATAAATCAGACAGCTTCATATGTAAAGTCTTACATTCAAGAACATTCTGTGTTGTTGACAGGATGTGACATTCATTGAGGTCTTTTGACAGGTAATCTAGTAAACTATTTGTAAATAATCTAGTGTTTTAAATGGTAGCAAAAATAATCTTGCTGTAAATGAATGTCTCTAATGAATTGTATTAATTTTTTAAAGACTACAAAATTCCATCTGGGCATGAATGAACTAAATTTAGTAGCAGTTTGCATTGCTTGACATTGTGCTCAGCAATGGCCAGAATTAGTATAGCTTACTTTGATATGTTTTGCAATGTGTAAACTGGAGCTGAATTGCCATGCAAATGAAATTTCAACACTATATATCATGTGCCAGGCAAGTCATGACTTGCATATCATATTTTAGCCTAAGGCTTAATTTCTTAGTTATATTACTGGGCAGTATTCATGTGTCTTATTTTTTTTAAGTGATCATGTGATATTTTAAATGGAATTTTGTTTGCATGATTTTTAAACATTTATTTACTTTTAATTGAAGGAAAATTACTTTACAATATTGGTTTCATTTCTGCCATACAGCAACATGAATTAGCCATAGGTGTACATATGTCCCCTCCCTTCTGAACCTCCCTCTCACCTCCCACCCTTTCCCACCCTTCTAGGTTGTTACAGCAAATTTCCTTAAATGGAATTTCTTATCATGCTACATTTTTATAAGTACTATTGGAATGATCAAACAAATTTAACATTTGACTTAGATTTCTATTTCTTATAATTAATATACAAAAATAAATGCTATATTTCCTTGGGCGGTTTGATTAATTTATTTTAACCTCGGTTCCCTCTATGACATGGGCATAATAATACTTTAAGCATTATGAAGATGAAATTACATCATTAATGTGAGAGTACTTTGAAAGATATTGTTCATTTGTGTTACTGTGCAGAGTAAAGTAGTGGTTTTAATGACATACTGCCATAGATTTCCCTTTGGAGTCTATTTGTCCAAGAAAATCTCTAGTTGATAAGAGATTTATTTAGGATACACGTAAATCGTTTTCATCTTATGGATATTTTGTTAGTGCCCAGTATGGACATTCCTCAGCCAGCAAACTCAGACTCAGCCTGTTTTCTTTGGTAGCTCTCCTGCGTTTTGCCTCTTGGAATCTTTCTTCTCACTCTGACCCACAACCACTCTCCTCCAGCACTGCAGAACACTTGTTTCAGTCTATGAACCAGTTCAGTTTATGACTTTGGGCAGCCCTCTCTCTTTAGACCTCACTTCTGTCATATTTAATTAGACGATCTCCAAGGCCTCTTGCGGCTCTCATATCCTCTGACACTGACCCACTTCTCTCTCTGTATGTTATGTTTCTTGGCTTTGCTAGTCACCTGCTCTCCTACCTTCTCATAATACTTCTTATTAAAATACAGCCATACAACATTTGCAGAAACCGATGCTGAATATAGATAAGGATATATTACAAATTATAAACATTAAAAAATATAGCTTCACTTTTTCATTAGGACTTGGTGAAGAATTGTTGTAACTAGAGCAATGAATCATTATGTCAGATTTCTCTGAGTTCAAATCCAGACCACCCACTGTGGTGCCTCCTGGTGTCTCACTTCCTCAGAGCTCTCTTCTGTGACGGGAGGACGGTAATGTCTCCTATACTGACCGTGTTCAGTTTAGTTCAGTCTCTCAGTCATGTATGACTCTTTGCAACCCCATGAATCGCAGCATGCCAGGCCTCCCTGTCCATCACCAACTCCTGGAGTTCACTCAGACTCACATCCATCGAGTCAGTGATGCCATCCAGCCATCTCATCCTCTGTCGTCCCCTTCTCCTCCTGCCCCCAATCCCTCCCAGCATCAGGGTCTTTTCCAATGAGTCAACTCTTTGCATGAGGTGGCCCAAGTACTGGAGCTTCAGCTTTAGCATCATTCCTTCCAAAGAAATCTCAGGACTGATTTCCTTTAGAATGGACTGGTTGGATCTCCTTGCAGTCCAAGGGACTCTCAAGAGTCTTCTCCAACACCACAGTTCAAAAGCATCAATTCTTTGACGCTCAGCCTTCTTCACAGTTCAACTCTCACATCCATACGTGACCACTGGAAAAACCATAGCCTTGACTAGATGGACCTTAGTTGGCAAAGTAATGTCTCTCATACCTGCCTAATTCTGATACTCAGACATCAGAACCGTGATATTTATTGACTTTGTTCTTGACACAAGAAAATAATGTGGGTCCATAATTTGAAGTGCTTTTTATTCAGCTGTCTAGTTAAATCTGCCACAGACTTGCCAACTGATGATTGGATGATCTTTAAGAAACATAGAATGTTTTTATAATTAGCAAGGGTTTTAGTCAAGTTATAAAACATTCTATGTTTCTTAAAGATCATCCAATCATTAATTGGCAATTAGAAAGGGTTTTAGTCATGTTGAGCCTTCCCTGATAGCTCAGTTGGTAAAGAATCTGTCCGCAATGCAGGAGACCCCAGTTCAATTCCTGGGTTGAGAAGATCCGCTGGAGAAGGGATAGGCTACCCACTCCAGTATTCTTGGGCTTCCCTTCTGGCTCAGCTGGAAAAGAATCCTCCTGCAATGCGGGAGACCTGGGTTTAATTCCTGGATTGGAATGATCTCTTGGAGAAGGGAAAGGCTGCCCACTCCAGTATTCTGGCCTGGAGAATTCCATGGACTGTATAGTCCATGGGGTCGCAAAGAGTCAGATACAACTGAACGACTTTCACTCAGTCATGTTAAGACATCTAGAATGATTTGATATTCATTTTCCTTTTCAAACATTCAAATTAGTTAAGAATTAAAACTAATTAATTGGGAACCAAGCCTTTATAAATATATTTTAATACTTCATAAACAATTTTTTAACTTAAGAAGAAAAACTTGATATCCCTCTTAAGGGTTTGTAAATTAATTCTGTGAATAAACTCTAGGAAGACCCTAAACTCCCTGACATTATATGCAAAATTGTGAGTTTTCTTTTTCCTGGTGAGGATGTCCCTAGTTTTCAACAGACCCAACAGGGTCACAGATATTCTTCAGTGAGCATATGGTAGCTTAAAGTGAAGCAGATCTGGTTTTGTTAGGGAGAATAGGGTAATTGAGTTATAATTTATCTGCTGTCAGTGTCAAAATATTGCCTTTTTAGTTTAAGAAATTAAAGTTCTATACAGAAGTGCAAAAATAAATTTAAATACAGAAAGACCATAGAGTTTGTAAGGGTTTTCTGTTTGTTTTTTATTTGTATTTGCTTTTAAACGAATATAAATTTGTGGGAAGCATGAGAAGTATTACAAAACGTTCAGAATATTAAAACAGATACACTACAGTGAACTTTACGTGATGCTTTCTGAAAATTTCAGGGATTAGTGTCACATGTCACAGGTGAATATTCTTGGGGTGCTGAAAATGAAAGTGATGTACCCACAGACAGACTGCCAAAGCACATTTGCCATTCCTATGACTTTGGCAAAATAGGGGGGGGAATGCCTAGGTCTTGTCACAAAAGAAATTGGTCCTGATGCTTTCTTTCATGGTCTTATGGGTTTTGAAAAGGACGACCAAATGGAGAGGTTGGTGACGTGATCCTGGGGGCCCATGGGTGAGGCTAAGCATCAAGATTGAGCAGTCCTGTGACTGGGCCCTTGGAAACTGAGAGGGATACTTCCTCTCACTTCTCACTGTAGGGCTCAAGGGCCCCAGTTATTTGTACTCCAGAGCCTAAGGTGAGTGAATGCACCTGCAGACCCAGACTTTTAGGTCATGTATATTTATGGCCTGGAAAAAAGCATGTTCTGATATGTGCAACCAAAAAGTGGCCTTAGCCCGTCACCACAGTTGGCTCCTTCCTGCCTCCCCACTCCCCCAGGAGCAACTCACGTGCAGCTCCAGCCTTGTCAGTGTTAAATATTATCACAATTAGAAGAAGTAGTACATTTTGTTTGCATGAGTGTAAGTTGCTGTAATATAGTTTAAAATTGTATTTATCATACTTATAAATTATTTATTTAAGAACCAGAATGCCAGAGAGAATTAGTCACTGCTAATTAAACATAGTCACTTCTTTAGAGCTAAGTTATTAAACTGGCCAGGAGTGGAGAAGAGAGCTCATTTCAAAAACATGTATAAATAGTGTTGCACTTAAGGATTCTAGGCTCTTCATAATTATTTCTCAGTTCAATTTGAAAATGTATTCCCCCAAACTCAGATAAACGTGTCAGTCTCATAAGTGCTAGGAAAAAGATGCAGTTTCCCTGTGTCCCTGTGGCTTCAGTAGAACTTGTAACTCTAGGACCACATACCCTTGCCAACTGCAATGCATTTGGAAATTGAACCTAAGAAAACATATAAATAGTTTTCAGGTCAAGATAAAGAGAAATGAAACAGATGTAACTAGTCCTTGCTTTTGTGTGTTTAAAGCAACTTGACCAGAACCAATTTAACAGGAATTTCACTCATGAGAAACTAGAGTAGCAGACCTAAAATTTCTAAACCAAGCTTCTGTGCTCAGTCATTAAACTTTTATAATAAAGTGGAAACCAGAAATCTAGAGTCAATCATTATAACATAAAACTGTTGTCTCTCAAAAAAGGCGAAAACACTTTAATATAACTTACATTGTTTCTACACATTAGATGTAAGAAATAATTTCACTTAATCATAAGTACAATTTATTTGATTAACAAAAATCTTAATTTACAAAATAGTAGTAAATATATGCAGAAATATATTCATTATCAAATTATAAAATAAAATTAACAATTTGTAAGATATCATCAGTTTATTATTCTGATTTCAGATAATAGAGTTAAATCATTTTGGTTTGCTTAATATTTATAAGTATTAAAATAATGGAACGTTGAGATTTGAATACAATGACAGTAAACCATTGAAATTTCACATTCACATTATACAGCCATCATGAATCCATAAGTGAATGCTAATAATGTAAAAAAATATAAAATGATTGTAATATAACCATCTAACCATTAGCATATGGAGTTTTAAGACCACTAATTTGCTCCGAAATATAAGCATTTGCTTTTATGTCCTACATAACATGTCTTTGTGCCTTAATACTTAATTTGAAATGTCCTTACTGTAAAAATATACCAAAGTAAATAAAAAAGGAGACATTTATTTACAAAACAATATTGTATACATATTATATAAATGCAACTGCTTCAAAATCTTTTTATACAATATTGATAGAATCAGTCATTTCCATTATTTCATCCTAAAAGCTGCATATTGCAAAGGCAGCCTATAATTTTGAAGTTTTGACAAAAATGAATACTTTTTGACCACCTTTTAAATGCAGCTTCTCCAAGTATGCTACAGAATTGAATGTAGACCTCTAGAAAAATGATTTTTCTTTCTTTATGGAAAATCCATTGCCCATAGGGAGGAGTGTTAAAATGCACCTGAAGAAAGGAGAAACTTACTACTTTACTGAATGTTTTTTGCTTGATAAACCTGATAACATCAGCCATTCAGCCTATTGTATTAGCACCATTGGCATAAACTGTTAACATACTGTATCAATCAGAATAGGAATGGTAACTTGCGTATGGCGTACCATCCCTATTTTGTGGAATCTCATCTTACCAAGTATGCTATCATACAATATAAATTCAAGTGTTTAAGGATGTTTCAAATAATGGTATATAACAATACTTCATTTTACCAATACTACATATAGATTTTTCTGTAAATATTAAGTGAAACTGTAAAGAAATAGATTTTAAAGCATACTCCTTTAATTCACCAGAAGACAAGGAGAGTTGCTTTCATTCACCTGCATATGTTGTAATATATTTGAACATAAATGGAATTTGATCTCCTAGCTGAAGAACTCTGGAAATCATAAAACTTTTTATTATATGATTTGTTTTGATGGTTAAATGCCAACCATTGCATATATTCTCTCTTTTAGTTCATACACTGCAGCTTGTGTTTAAGTGACTGTAGCATATTCTAGGCTTATAGCCCGTGATACATAACTTCACAGTTTCATAATTGTTGAGGGGAAGACCTTCCGTGTTTTAGGAAGCTATGAACCAAATACAAATCTCATGAGCACCCACAGCGATCTACTACCATGCCTGGAATCTTCCCATATATTATTTGTTCTTTGCCATTAAAATATAGCATATTAATTGGAGACATCTTTGTAGGAGTACAGCAAGGGCCGGCTGAACCTCTGGGGTTTGCTTGGTGCACAAGATGGGTATGAGGATACTTTTGCAAAAATACAAATTCACATTCTCAGAACAGTAATTGGCCTTATATCTTTTAGGTGCAATAATCCAATCCCATCCAAAAGCTTCAAAATCCACAGTTAGAGGGTAGCGACAGCATCGAGATTCTGTGGAGTGCTCATCACAATCAAGCCCGAAATCTCTCCTAGATCTTTTTGGTGTGTCTGTTACCTTGACTTCTAAAAAAGGATTCTGTATGGAAAGGAAAGAAGAGTTAGTGATAGATCCCAAAACACTCTCCTACTGCAAGGAGTCATTATTAAAGAAAGAAACTAATCATTTTGCTTATGTCACATTTCTTTTTAAAATGCACAGCATTAAGGAATTCTCATTTACACCAGGCTTGATTCCTCCTTTATGGCTCAAAAGTCTACAGGAGCCACAGGAATTCCCCTGTGGTCAGATCTTTGTCTTGTTTATTCTTGTTTTCCTCAGTTTGAGTATCTGAATGCCTGACACATAATAGATGCTCTGAATATACTGATGGATGACAGTAAAGGGAGCGGGGAAGAGAAGAGAAAGGAGCAGGGAGGAAAGAAGAGGGACAAGGCTAGCTTACATCTTCCTGCTTATTGATTAATTATGGTGGCTAAATATGTCTGATGACTCCTGGAGGGATAGGTATACTCATTCATTCTCCATTCACTTGGTCTTGTTCAGGGAAACTTGACTATTAACACCGAAACAAAATAGTTGCCACCCAGTACTGCACAGATGTAATGGGAAAAAAGGAAGGTAGAGTGATGAAGATAATGGTATTGGAAAGACCAGCTCCAAGAGAGAGAGGCACAGACTCAGAAGAAGATACAATGATATTCCCTTTATTCTTTCCCTAAAATATGTTTCCATTCAGATATTTAAACAACAATTTGCTAATCCTCCTCCTGTACGAATCTTTTCATGAATTCAAGACATTTTTCCTTTTATATGGAAAAGTCTGAGGAATACATCTTACTAGTCCTCTGTTCAATAATAATTAAAACCTCTGTCACGTCACCAACTTTGATCATTAAAATGCTACCTAGAAAAAGACACATTCTTTTCTATCCTATATTAAAATCAAAACAGACCTCATAATTATTGGTATTTAAGATTATACAAAATAACATCATATGAGGAGTCAATAACATTTTATGTAGTATATTTAAAGAAAAATTGATCACTTGGAAAATTTTATAATCTCTTAAAGAATATGTTTTCATTTAGATATGATTTATTTTACATTTAGATATCATTTAGATATGATATTCTTTACAAATAAGGCCATTTAAAAACTATAAAGCTTGCAAGTATAATCTTTTGTTGTAAATTATATCAATAAATGGAAATTAAAAGTATGGTCACATTAAAAAGTTTTTGAAAACAGAAGTAAATACAAGCATAGACAAGCCAGAAGAGTGAGTAGCTCTAAACTTATACTAGATTTTAAAATGTTTTTTATTGATTTTTACAATATATAAGGCATTATTTTCTGTTTGACTTTATATTAAATTAGTTGACATTACCTAAGTTAACTCCTGTTAAAGAACAGTAAGACAGTTCAGAAAATAGCTGGGTAGTACAAGTTAACTAGCCTGAAATTTTTTATTTTATCAGGGGTAATTCACAAAGTAATCCACATACACACCAGTGCATCAATAGTCTATAAAACAAGGAACATATTTATCATGAGAGAGCTTAAATATAGTATATTTAATAGTATATAAACCTAAACATATATCTAGTTAATTTCTACAAGTAAAAGCATTTTATTTTAATTATAACTTTTAGAGTTTATTTTTCTGCTTTACTAAGCAAAAGAATTTTAACAAATTTGTCACTCTTCCGGGGGAAAAAATGTGTTGTTGAGTGTGTGCTAGAATCCACTGTGAAGACTTCATGTTTTTATTTATATAATCATGTAGCACGTCAATGGAAAGCATTTTATATTTCAATTTCAGTTCAAAAGAATTCCCTAAAAACTTAAGGACCATGGTGTAACTTTTTTTCTTTTAAATCCTCATGCAAAGTAAAAAGTATCAAGAGAGTGTTTCATAGGATGTGAAACGGGACACTACTTTCATCGGGTACAGGGCTACCATCGGGGTAAGGTACCTTTGTCTGGCTTATGAGCACAGGAAACTGGTAGTTATTTTTCACTACTATTCATTCACATTATGAATAAATACATAACAAGGTTTTTAGCACGTTGTTTTCAGTAATCACTTACCAGTCCTTCTTCTCCTGGTTCTGGGAAGGTTACAGCAAGATTATGACCATTCTCATCTAAAGCTTTGATTTCAATGCCTAAGTTGGATTCAGGTTGTTTGAGCCAGTTTTGCAACACTGTCTTCACATCAATGCTCTGCCAAATACCAGTGCCTGGGTTCATGTCAAGTTTCAGAGATCGGATTCCAGTATACCTTGTACCGTCTTTCATGGGTTTGATGAGTCTCAGGATTTGCACAAACACTGTCGTAGGAGTCTTGACAGGTCTCAGATATATCCACAGTTGGGCCTTTACTACTTTATTGTATTGTATCTTAGAGCTAAATTTAAAGAAGCAACATTTGGGTTTTTCTTCCACTTCCGCTAGAAGATCAGCTATAAATGGATAAGAAAAAAAAGTTACTAAGATCATTTTTATGAAAAATGAACAAACGCCTCCACGTCAATCTATGAACATTTTTTTAATTGGAATAATGTGTGCATATTTAGTCTTTTAAAATGGAAAAATATGTAGCATTTCATTCATAACAGCAAAATATCAAGTATAACAATTATTACAGCTTTTCAAACTCTTTTAGGTATATGTTTTTTCAGCTGTTTATGAGCAGCCTACTTCCTTTCCGGAGAAATGTGGACTAAGGAAAATTCTATTAAGGAATGAAAAGTGGATGAAATTTTAAAATGATGATGATTAGAGAGAACAAGAGACACTGTGGAAGAACATCCACTTAGAATTCTTTGGGAATCTGAGTAGTTACACTTACTGAGCAGCTGTACCAATCAGTCTGGAGGAAGGAACCCTTCCCCCAGGCCTGAATTACCTGGGGACAAGACACAGTGAGCAACCAACTGAGCCTCGGGAATTAGAGAAAATACAGTGCATCTGTTATGTTAGGGCCCTGGGACAGCCTTTTAAAGGAAAAAAAAAATAAAAAAACTAGCAGGTAATTAGCACCAAAATTTAGATGTTATATTCAAGCCGTTTCCAAACTTAGAAAACATTGTCTTTAGGGCCAGGCTGTCATTGTAAGCAGAAGCACTTAGCAATTTCTTGCCTTTTTGTTTTCTCAAGATTGTTTATAAATAAGGCAAATCTATTCCAGGATTATCTGATAGCATAGTCTTAAAGGAAATTTATTTGTTGCCTTATAACCCAGTTACTTAATAAGAAAACCAGTCTTTTGAAACTGTTTTGAGTCCAGTCTAAAGTGGGTAGTATAAAGCCAGATCGCAGACACACGGCACAAAGATCTTTCTGGTCATGCTTCCCCTGTTGAGGTGCCTGTCTCCCTTTCCTTGAGTATAGCTTTGAACTGACTGCAACAGAAATATATGAAACATATTATCTTTCAGAAACAACATAGATACTACATACAGGTAATAGTTCTCCCTCCTATGAGGAATAAAATAATATTTTAGAAGGTTATTAAGCATGTGTCTCCTAGATATGTGCAGACCAGGTACTCTCAACAATAGTACCATGGTCAGGGTATAAGTGGAACTTTGTAAGCCATAACCTACTCAATTGAAATGTTTATTTCTTAGCATTTTCTGCTCATTGGCTCATGATTTATCATTATGCTGTGTTTACTTCCTTATTGCTCTTACTAATACATTAAGTTTATCAAGAACATTTTTTTATCCTTTCCACTGGAATAGCTTTCAAAATTAGATACTCTATGAAGAACATAAAAACCCTATGAGAAATAGTTTTGAATAACAGAAGTCATTCTAAGTGTTCAGCAAATGCCCAAATAGGCTTCAACATCTACAGATTTCTTCCTTTCTCTCTTATTAGTGAAAAAAAAAAAACCTGTTATTATAAATGCATATTTCAGGCAACCAAATGCAATTAGGAAATTTCATGTAAATTTTTCACAGGGCTGATATGTCTCCCAGTCCTTTACCTTGGTAGCATTAAGCTGTGAAAACATAAACATGTTATAGTTGTCATGCTAAACTATATAACATGAATGCTATGCAAGCATTTCATTTTTGATTTTTAGCTTTTCAGCTGTCTAAGGAAATAAATAATGTAGCCCCTTTCAGTCTCATTAGTATATTTCTCATGAAATCTTGAAAAAAGCTCTTTGCCCTCCTCCTCACGGACAAGCCAGCAGCTTGTTAAAAGAGCCTGAAAATAGATCGGTTTCTCATGAACACTAGCACAGCAGTCAGCAGAGTCGTCGCTCTGCGCTAGCAGAACTACTCACACTCCGTGGGCATGGTAATGACCGTTTCCGTCGTAGCGTGGTAGTCATCGTCTTCCAAGGAGCCGTCGCTGCTGTCATCTCTCTGGACATCGTACTGATCAATCAGCTCCCGGAGTGGAGGAGCCTTGGGCAAAAGTTGTCTTATAGCATCTTTGCTGATGTTAGGAGCTGTTTCCAGGCGAAGTTTACTGAGGATTTGGATTTTTATGGCTTCTAGTCTTGAGGATTTATTGTTTTGTCTCCACAAACATGCATTACACAGCCCCTCTTTTTCCACATATTCCTTCTGCTCGCTGTTCTCATTCAGATCCACGGGGCCAGCAACAATCAGCACAAATAGGTAAATATAAACAAAGATTTGCAGTTTTTGCATGGTTTTAAAATCAATACAATCTTTTTCCTTGTTCTTACTTCTTCCTTTTGCTTTTCTTTTGCTTTTGAGTAACGCCAAGCCAAACGTTAATGCCTGCCCAGTCTGAGAGACAACTTGCCACACCAGTGAATCTTTTATACTGTATTCCAAGTGGCTTTTTATATTCCAACTTTGATGAGACAAGTGTCGTCGGGATCTGTGATTGGCTCTTGCTCCACAATGAATCTCACTGTCAGAGGTTAAAACCCTGTCTGTCACAAGTCACCAAACAGTATTTTGTTACAGTCAAGGGTGAGCTGATTCATTTGACTACTTCTTAAAAGGATAAATCTATGAATAATAAAGGCTGCATGTGACATTTGAAAAATTAAAAACTTTATTAACAATAACATATACACTTAGTTCTTATTCATCTTTATATGTGAAACTTTAAAATTATAATTTAAGTAAATAAATCTTAATTTACACTTCATACTTAAAAAGTTGATATGTTTTTCCCTCAGAAAATAAAGTGATTTTAAACTATTTAAGTAAGCATTTGAAATAAAAAGAATGTTATTTGTTATATTAAATTATTTTTAGTCTTGTATAATTAGAAAATACAGATTTATTCAGGAAGACTTAAATGAAAAGATTGTGATACTAGTAAAAGATTTTCTGCTATAATTTGAGAAACTTGTTTCCCTGAATAATTTCTTAGCACATAATGAAAATCCTACTTTAATATTAAATTGCTCATGGAATTACTTTTAAATAATATCTTTTATTTATCTGAAAATTGTATTTCAGTTTCGATTGACTACTATTAAGTTACTTCCTATCAAAGTTGCAGATTAATATTGCTCAGAGGATGTGTTTTTTCATTGTTTATTACAAAGAGGATATTGTCAGCTATTTGATCTTAGAATAACTTAGAATGACTTAGAAGATAGTGAATTTTATGATGGGTAACAAAGTTTTCCTCAGCTTTCCAGTGGTAAAATCTAGTCTTTGTAAATTATATCTGAACATTGTGAACACAGAAAAGGAAAGGAACACCGTCATAAAGGGTGCCCATTTTTCTGCTTCTCACTACTGCACAAGTACATTTTTCTACTTCCTAGTACTGGGCTACTTCCTAGTACTTCCTTTGAAGTTTCTCATTTGACCGGAGGGCAGACACCTGGCAGGGATTTGGGGTAAGGTCTGGGAGCAGAGAATGGGGCTTTTTGTTCTCTAAATTTAAGTGGCCTCTGTAGGGATCAAACTCTCAACCTTAGCTTTGGGAGCCACAAGGTCTAATCAAATGAACTATTAAAAAAGCTAAACAAATATAGCCAGAAAGAAACAGAAGCTGTTTCCAGGCCAAGGAGATTTATTTTTCCTACTACTTTTGCAGAAGCTAAAGACTCCTAAGAGAGTTAATCCATTACTTTTTTCCCCAAGAGAGTGCAGTGGTTCATATCAAATATTTATTTTTTAGGTCACTACTTTCGCACATTGTACACTAATTTACTGCCTCAGTGCACTAAAATGCAACTCAGTAGCCTGAAAAGTTAATGCATTTTCATCAAATTCTTAAGAGGTATCTACATCTCTTGAGAAAAAATGGCCTTACATAATGCATTAGATTTGCCCATCATTAAAGATTAAGGAAAACCAGACACAAACCAGATGCCCTGAAGGATTTCAGATAGTCTTTGTTGTGGAGCAGTATAGATCAGGCTTATAAAGTTTTATTTGTTTGGTAAATTTATTTTTCAACATATAAATCTTTGTGATGTTATAATCGTAACATATGCCCCTATACACTTCTGAGCAAATCAAATCTGTTTTCCCTTTTAACTTGATTAGAATTGTGTAGCAATTGGGATCTCAGGTCCTGGAGTTGGATAGACCTGAGTTCAGATCTCAATTTGCCACTGTGTAATAATGAATGAGATACTTCTCTAACCTTCAGTTTCCTCATAGTGTTGGGGGCATGTAATTCAATAATACATGTAAATTGTTGAGTACATATACAGTAAGTGATTGATAACTGGTACTTGAGTACTTAGTCTTTGTTTCATGCAGAGGGGTTTGAGATTATGGTTAAATTTATCCTCCACATGAACTAGAACTGTTTCAGTTTGTAGTTGCCAGTTACCGACTGACATAGGCTAGCTCTCTAGTAAAATGTTGTAAGGCAGCCCTGTGAGTGCCTTCTCCTTACTGCCTGGAATAAAGGAAACAAAGATTATCATTTCCATACGGTCAGTGCTCGTTATTTATGGGCCCCACATTTGCACATTTATGTCTTGCTGAGATTTATCTTAACTTCATAATCAATACTTACAGTGCTTTTATAAGCATTTGTGCACAGGCACAGAACAATGAAAAATTTGAGGCCTCAACACACAGGATCCCAGCTGAGGTCAACCAAGTCAATTCTCTTTCTTGTTTCAGCCGTCATACTTAGTAAGGGCCCTTTTTGCAATCGATATACCACCATGCTTTTTATATTTTTGTGTGCATTTGGTGGGGGTAGGGGGTGATCCTGTTGCTTACAGTGCCCCCCAAGCATAGTGTTGAAGGTCTGTGTGTTCCTAGGCACAGGATGACTGTCATGGAAAGAAGAATGATGGTGTCAGGGAACTGGAGGAAGAGTGCAGTATGATGGGGGAAAAGCTACTGTTCATTAGATGCAGAGTTTTCAATTCGGGAAGGTCAAAAAGTTCTGGAGATGGATGTTGATCATAGTTGTACAGCAAGGTAAGTGTACTTAATGCCACTGAACTGTACAGTCAAAATCGGTTATATAGTCAGCTTCATGGTATGTATATTTTGCCCACAATTTTTAAACAAGAAGGCTGTGGTAGGACTGAAGGAAAATTTCTTCCTCATAGAAAAACAATGTGTGTTATGTAAGCTTCATTCAGGCTTCAGTTATAGGGCTTTTGGCTGTGAATGCAATGTTGAAGAATTAGCAGTATGTATTAAACAAGATATTTTAAAACAGAAATGCACACAAAACAAGGTTATTTATTGATTGTTTAACAAAAACGTGACCAGAGGCTGACGGGAATCTAACCTTGTAGTTCCCCTAGGGGCAGCAGTTCAGTAAGCACTTATTCATGTTGGCAGTGGTTGGGTAGAACATAATCACTGTGAATAGTGAGAGTCAGCTCTATCCAATCAGGATCTCCAGAGGTCAGTATTGAATGAATTAAGAGGTACTCAAGAAGTTTCATGGAGAAGGCAATGGCACCCCACTCCAGTACTCTTGCCTGGAAAATCCCATGGATGGAGGAGCCTGGTAGGCTGCAGTCCAGGGGGTCGCTGAGGGTCAGACACGACTGAGCGACTTCCCTTTCACTTTTCACTTTCATGCATTGGAGAAGGAAATGGCAGCCCACTCCAGTGTTCTTGCCTGAGAATCCCAGGGACAGGGCATCCTGGTGGGCTGCCGTCTGTGCGGTCACACAGAGTCAGACATGACTGAAGCGACTTAGCAGCAGCAGCAGCAAGAAGTTTCAAGAATGCATTTTCCTTCTCCAGTGCCGTGATTTGCAACCTTCCTTTGGCTTCAGAGCAGCAAAGTTCACCAGCAGTAGGCACCTTCACTGCCGTCTGGGTGCTGGGGGCCTAACTTTGGACAGGACTTCGTTGCTAGGATGAGTGCGTAGAGAATTCCTTCTAGGTGACTGGGAGGGCGTTGTCAACCACCGTGTTGGCTTTGCCTTAGCCTTCCCATCTTTGAAAGCAGTCTCTTCTCACAGGAGTCCAGTGCTCCTCCTCACAAGACCTGTAGTTTTCTTTCCCCCTGATCTTCTTTGTACTCAGTGGGCCCTACATTTGTGTAACCATAAGTAAGGTAGCAAGCAAACTTCTCTCAACTCTCTTACAAGCACCAGGAGCCGGGGGAGTGGGAGGGTGCATTTCAAAACAACTTTGAGAGTATAAAGCATATTTCCCAAAATACGTTAATGGTTTTACTATTTGCATTCTGGAAGCTTCCAAGTGTTATTAATGTAAAAGTTTGCCAGAAATTTGATGATGTGGCCAAAGAAAGGAGGAGACTAAGAATTAGAGTTAGGATGAATCATGAAAAATTCGACTCTGTTGTGGGAAAGGAGAGAAAGATGCATTTTATCTGATCACTCTTGCCATTTCCTTGTGATGATAGCCCTTTGGTATAACACTGTTCTGATTACGCTTAAAGCCAGAAACAAACTGCTCTGTATGTGCTCAATTCACATAACAGCACGAGAAGCTGCCATCCTGCAGTGGCAATGTCTGATTATCCGTGCTCTCAATAGATTACAGAACAAAAATGAACAAAAACAAAAGTACCCTTGACTCAGGGAGAGACAGTATAGAGATAGAGATCTGGAATATAGCTCTGGCTTTCTTGCTGACGTTTTATGTGACCTTGAGTAAGTCAGATGGCAAAGCTTTATTTAGAAATGCATGTAGGCATGTGTGTGTGTGTACTGCGGATCCTTGGACAACACAGGGTTGACCTCCATGAGTCCACCTATATGCACATTTTTCACTAAACGTGTATTGCAGTGCGACACTATCTGAGGTTGGCTGAATCCTCCGATGCAGAAACTTGGATACGCATGTACCCAAGGCTGACTGTAAGATTATATGTAGATTTTCAACTTGGATGAGAGTTGATACTTCTAACCCCTGTGCTGTTTGAGTTTCACCTGTATTAATCCGCTTATTATTTTATGACATATTCTAATGCCTATAATGTGTCTTATAGAGGATGAGATGGTTGGATGGTATCAGTGACTCAATGGACATGAGTTGGAGCAAACTCCAGGAGATAGTGAAGGACAGAGAAACCTGGCATGCTGCAGTCCATGGGGTCACAGAAAGTCAGAGATGACCTAGCAGCTGAACAACAACAAATTATGTGCCTGGCATCATGCTAAATTCTGAGGAGAAAGCAGACAGAACCAGTCACTGCCTTCATAAAGCCTGCAATCTTCAATTGTAGGTTCAACCTTCTAGATTCTTCAGTATAGAATGAAAATTTGATGAGACATGCTCTTTCACTTGAGGTGTATCCACTAAAACAGTAATTCTCAAACCTTTTGGTCTCAAGGTTCCTCTACTCTGAAAAGTTATTTAAGATCCTCAAAAGCTTTTGTTTATGTGGGTCATATCTATCAATATTTAATGTATTATAAATTAAAAATGAGAAATGTTAGAGTATAGACATATGCAAACATATATTCTATTTGCTGACAGAGTAATAATGATATTACATAACATGGAACCTCTGGAAAACTCAACTATACATGTAAGAGAAAATGAGAATAGCAAGGAAATTTTAGCTTTGTTATGAAAATAGTTCTTACTCCACAGATTGTCTAAAAGGGTCTTCACTCCAGGGATCTCCAGACAACACTTTGCCCCACCGTAATGCATTTTATATGCTTCAATTGAATATTTTCCCATCTACTTGAAGTCCTCTCATCTTAATATTTGTAACTTTGTTTTAATGAGACATCAAATATGGTGATTTTTAGACAATGTATACTTTTTAACTGATACATAATTATTGCTAAGAGCAGAAATATACACTTTATTGTTTTATAATTACCAACTACTAACTTACAGGTTCTGTCGAGGACATTTGGCCAACGTTTGCCAGCTCAAAGGGGTAGACTGAAATCTGGTCTTGAGGGTTTTCTTTATTTTGGTTTTCAGGTCAGTCTTGAGATGATAACATTCATATTATGGCAACATGCCATAATAACATCCCAGTTAACAAAACTTCTGCAAATTTCACTGTCCTTTAGAAGCAGTATTAGTTCAGGAAAGCTGCAAAATGTGATTTCTCTTCTTCCTTTCTGAAATGGAAACTCCAGTTTATTTATTATACATTTGTAATACAAAGAATAAAAATTAAGTTATAATTTGCTTTCCTCTTCCTTTCCATTGAAAAAAGAGACTAGACTCAAAGACTTGGTGTTAAAATTATATGTGTGTATTAGATTTTTACAGTTCCCAAATGTGTTTACTGATAACTGATAAATGAATGACTGTCCCCTTGAATACAAAAAAGTTCAACTTTCTGACTTTTTGGTAGGTGTATTTATACTTATATGTTCATAATGTGTTGTTATATTTATATTTACAGACTTTCTGAGTGGCTCTGGTTGTGTTTCTGCTTGCTCTGTGGCTCGCAGCATTTCTATCGGGTTCCCTCTTGCTCGCTATTAGTTCAGGAAAGCTGCAAAATGTGATTTCTCTTCTTCCTTTCTGAAATGGAAACTCCAGTTTATTTATTATACATTTGTAATACAAAGAATAAAAATTAAGTTATAATTTGCTTTCCTCTTCCTTTCCATTGAAAAAAGAGACTAGACTCAAAGACTTGGTGTTAAAATTATATGTGTGTATTAGATTTTTACAGTTCCCAAATGTGTTTACTGATAACTGATAAATGAATGACTGTCCCCTTGAATACAAAAAAGTTCAACTTTCTGACTTTTTGGTAGGTATATTTATACTTATATGTTCATAACGTGTTGTTATATTTATATTTACAGGCTTTCTGAGTGGCTCTGGTTGTGTTTCTGCTTGCTCTGTGGCTTGCAACATTTCTATCAGGTTCCCTCTTGCTCGCGCTGGTAGAGGGTCCCAGTGCTGGTGGGTCCTGCGTCCTCGCCTCCTCTCGCAGTTCTGTGAGGGCATGCATGGGACGCAAACAATCCGCTGGAGTTGTGCACTCAGTGATCTATGGCTGCACAGAGAGACTCTGTAGCTAGTAATAAGACCTTGCTAGGGAGCAACTGTGCTTGCTCTGACACTACTTAAGACTGCCAAACCCCTTACCCAGCACAGGTCCTATCTAGGTCAAACTGAGTCAAAAGTAGCCAAAGAGGAGGAAAGAAATCTCAAAAGGGATGTGTGTGTGTCTGTGTGTGTCTGTGTGTCTGTGTTTAGGCAAGGCCAGGGGTGTGAATCAGTGTATACATGTACACATATCCGCTCTTTTTGGATTCTATTCCTATTATGTCATGACAGAGTATTGGGTAGAGGTCTCTGTGCTATACGGTAGGTTCTTATTAGTTACCTATGAACTCCGGGAGTTGGTGATGGACAGGGAGGCCTGGTGTGCTGCAGTTCATGGGGTCGCAAAGAGTCGGACACGACTGAGCGACTGAACTGAACTGAACTGAACTGTATATATAGCAGTGTGTATGTGCCAACTCATATCTCCCAGTTTGCCCTCCCTCCATCCCCCTAGGTAACTGTAAGTATGTTTTCTACATCTGGGACTCTATTTACGTTTTGTAAGTAAATTCATTTGTATCATTTTAAAAACTTAGTTTTTGATGCATATTGCATATTCTGGATCATCCAGGTAACCACTTTACATCTTCAGCATCTTCATTTATACAGTGTATAAAAATACAGTGTCTACAGTGTTATAAAAAAATGTTTACAGCTGAGTTTGTTTACCATAATCAAGTCGGTTTCAAGTGACATCTAAAGTGATAGATTTGACTTTTATCTATGGTTCTCAAAAAAATTGTTTTTCCTTGAAAAGGAATCTTATTATTCAAGCATTGAGAACCAGGCTCAAAAATTTCTTTATTCTACTAATAGCAAAGAAGCGTAGCTACTTAAGTCCTTTGCCCAGATCATTGACTGTTGTTGGGCAAAAGTCTGTGCTTCACTAATTTAGCCCTTTTTACTGGATTTGAATTTTCCTTTTGCTTGTGTTGAATGCACGTACAGTGAGACAGCCTGTAGGGAGTTTCAGATTTTCTGACATAACTTATAGCAGTCTCCAGTTGGGCTGGCATATTTGCTGCGCCCACATGCTTCCTTCGAGTCTAAACCCACACCATTGCCCACCTCTCTGGATTAAGAAGGCTAAAATTCCTGCCTGCAGCTATACATTGGTCCCCAGACTTAATGAAGTTAAACTTTTTAAATTTACAAATAAGAAAAAACTGAGTGTAAGAGGTTCATTGTCATTATTTTTGATGGCTGATTTCCTTCATGATAGTTCAGTTTACTTTAGAACAAGCTCAGTGTTTCCAGAGCAGATGACAATACAGATTGAACTGACAAAAACAGATCTTTAGTTTTGAAGTCTTTACTCTCCCTTATTATTGAGTTAATAAGCCTTCCAGTAAACAAACACTTCCCAAGAGAAAATCTTGCAATTCTTGGGGTTTTGTTTTGGGGGGATTTTTGGTAACCATAGACTCAATACAGAGTACGTGTCTTTAAAAAATTTAAGAAATTTTTTTTTAGATTTTAATTTTAAATTTAATGTTTTAAATCTTTTTTAAAAAATGATTCCCTCTTTACTCAAGTAGTGTTTTGGATGTGGTGATAGCCATAGAAGAATTCAGTTTTTTTTTAAGAGTATTCAGAAAATGTTTTCTCAATTCCTTGAAATTGCCTAAAGCATTGTTTTTCATAATTCACGGAAGATTGGCTTTCAGAGGAATTCTGTTTCCAAATTCTTCTGTAAATTCCTAGAGAGGAACTCTCTAAAAATTATTTATTAATTTATTTGTTCATTTACATTTCCTGAGCACCTGGTTTGTGCTAAGACCATGCCAAGAGCTAGAGACAGGAAAAAAAAAATGATGCCTATTTGGTGATAGCCATAGAAGAATTCAGTTTTTTTTAAAGAGTATTCAGAAAATGTTTTCTCAATTCCTTGAAATTGCCTAAAGCATTGTTTTTCATAATTCATGGAAGATTGGCTTTCAGAGGAATTCTGTTTCCAAATTCTTCTGTAAATTCCTAGAGAGGAACTCTCTAAAAATTATTTATTAATTTATTTGTTCATTTAACATTTCCTGAGCACCTGGTTTGTGCTAAGACCATGCCAAGAACTAGAGACAGGAAAAAAAAATGATGCCTATTGTCTAAGAGAAAAAATTAAATTTTAGGAACATCAGAATTTTCAGATTATCATATCTGATCTACTCTTGAATAGATGGAGAAACTGAGGCCCTGAGGGAAGTTACATGACTTAAATTAGAATTAAATTTTAAAAGCTCATTTGATTTGCAAAGGCAATTTGCACTGAAATACTTTTGAAGCACCAGTACTTTTTTATATTGAGTTAATAATTTTTTTTAATATTCTAAAATTAACAAATAAGGTCAGTGCTCAATTTCCTGGGTCAGTGCCACAGTGGTGCCCTTTGTTCTTGGACCCAGGCCATGGTCTGGCTTGGCAACCAAAAGACCCAGTGACCTGAGTTTGGCAATTAGTGTAGGGGTTTTAGTGTCTACTGACTAAAACTACTTAGGCTTCCCATTTGCTCAGATATTGGGGGTTAGCCTTTTGTTATAGAACATTACTACTTCTGTCAAACTCATTTTTTTCATATTTTGAATTATATATTTACATTCTTAAAATTTTTAATGAATAAGTCAGAAGTTTCCAGTAATTTTAACTATAAAAAGTTCTATTTGACTTTCTTATTGGTTTAAAAGCAGATACAATCTTGAATTACAGTAAAAACATTGTCATTTAATGTGAATGTTCATTAATATGAACATCCTGGCCCCTGCTGGGAACTCTAAGAATTACATCACCTGTACAGTTAATCTTTCTAAGGTCACAGGGACTTCAGGTTGAACTTTGAATTCAGTTTTATGTATCTATTCTCTTTTTTGTAACATACAGAAATGTACTGAATAAAACCCATAAATAAGGCATTACTATTAAGACTCAAAATTTGTGTTAAATAATGGACATTTTAACATGTCAATTATTGAGACAATGAATTTAAATCCACTGTAATACAATAAAATATTCTACCTTAATTTAATATTAATAAATCATTAATAAATGAATAAATCTAAGATTTTTCATCTTCACTCAGACTTGGAGGACAAATCTGTGAGATAACAGGTGAAATTTAAAAACTTGATGAAATGTGGTAAAGACCCTACTTAGAATTTCATCTCAACAAATTTATTTAACACTCACTGTTGTGGTTGGCATTGAGTATACTTATATACAACATTGGCCTACACCTGAAGAGAAATGGGTCGTAGTTATAAAACAGTACTTGAGCAAGGGCAAGGTTATGGAACGGAGTATGGACTATAGGGGCAGACCAACAGCTTTTTGGTGAAATGGTAGGTACCTGGGATACTCACAGTACCGAGTAGAGCATCAATAAGTGACTAGAAACAAGATTATGAAACTCCCCTCTCCAAAACCTGTGAATAAAGAAACACATTTGCCAGTTAGTACCTATGAACTCTCAGACTTTGGAGAAATTAGGAAACCTTAATTTTCTCATCTGCAAAATGGAAATGTTAGTTGAGTTGTGAGGACTACATGAGATAACAATGTAAATATCAAGAATGGTGCCTGTTGTCAAGTAAGTGCTTAGTAAATATTAAATATTAAAGTCATTATCACTGTCTAATAAAAATACCAGCAATACCTAACAGTATTCCTATTACTAATTTGTGCTAGAAAATGTATAAATTTAACTTTTGTAACAATTGCACTCATCTCACATGCTAGTAAAGTAATGGTTCAAGATTCTCCAAGCCAGGCTTCAGCAGTACATGAACCGTGAACTTCCAGATGTTCGAGCTCGTTTTAGAAAAGGCAGAGGAACCAGAGATCAAATTGTTAGGCTATGGTTTTTCCAGTGGTCATGTATGGATGTGAGAGTTGGACTATGAAGAAAGCTGAGTGCCGGAGAATTGATGCTTTTGAACTGTGGTGTTGGAGAAGACTCTTGAGAGTGCCTTGGACTGCAAGGAGATCCAACCAGTCCATCCTAAAGGAGATCAGTCCTGGGTGTTCATTGGAAGGACTGATGGTGAAGCTGAAATTCTAATACTTTGGCCACCTGATGCGAAGAGATGACTCATTGGAAAAGACTGTGATTCTGGTAGAGATTGGGGGCAGGGGGAGAAGGGGACAACAGAGGACGAGATGGCTGTATAGCATCACTGACTCGATGGACATGAGTCTGAGTGAACTCCAGGAGTTAGTGATGGACAGGGAGGCCTAGCTTGCTGCAATTCATGGGGTCGCAAAGAGTCGGACATGACTGAGCGACTGAACTGAACTGAACTGAACTGAAAATGAGGGATAAATATACATGATATACGCAAGGAAGATCTAAAGCAAAATGACTAGAAAACTAGAGATAAAAAAGTGGGGAAAGATCTGCCAGGCAAGTGCTAGCAGAAAGAAAGTTGGGGTCATGATGTTAGTCAGACAGGATGATATCTAAGGCAGAAAGTACAATACAAAATGAAGGGGGAAATGTTGTGATGGTAAAGGATCTTCAGAAAGGATATACCTTTCATAAATCTTAAAAGGATAAATAATATACAGTAAAAGTACATAAAGAAAACCTGCAGAACTACAAGGAAACGTAATAAGAAGCAAAGTAGCAATAGCCTGCTTTAATTCACTTCCTGGATCAAGACATCGGTAGCTAGTAATTGTGAACAGTGAAGTCAATGAGGTTGATGAAATAGATTTGGTTGATAAAATAATAGAGGAAACGGATATCCTGTTAACTGAAAATCAATCTTATTTTTAAAAGCTCATGAAACATTTACAAGATCGTCTATGTGTTGGCCTACACCTGCATGCATGCACACACACACACATACACACACATAGATTCCTCAGTTAATTCCAAAAATTAGAAGCAACCCAGACCACATTCTCTGAAAACAATGCAATTCAACAAAAAGTGAATGACCAAAATAAAAATGAACATCTCAACTGCTTGGAAATACGAAAACTATTTAAAGCAAACTTAGTTTAAAAGAAAGAAAGAAAATGATACTCCAGAATGCATACAAAGCAATAATTAAAACATTCTACACCCAAAGCTGTAGAATGCAACTTCTTTGTTCAGCAGATAGTCATGGTTTCAAACCCAAGAAAATAACATACTATTTAAGTTAAAAAAAAATAGAAAATGAACTACAAAATAGACTACAAACTAAACCTTAAAAAGCAGAAAAGAAATAAAAAGGTAAAATGAGAAACAGCAAAGCAGTAGAATTGATAATATAAATCTATAGGCTGTTTCCTTAAGGAGGAAAAAACAAGAATATACTAGGCTAAGTCAGTCAATATTAGAAATTCCAAAGGCACTAATATTCTAAATCAGAAAGAACAGAGAAAAGTGACTTACAGATTCTGTGAGAGGGTCAAAGAATTACAGTATACTGTACTCTTGCCTGGAAATTCCCACGGACGGAGGAGCCTGCTGGGCTGCAGTCCATGGGGTTGCGAAGAGTCAGACATGACTGAACGACTTCCCTTTCACTTTTCACTTTCATGCACTGAAGAAGGAAATGGCAGCCCACTCCAGTGTTCTTGCCTGGAGAATCCCTGGGACGGGGGAATCTGGTGGCCTTCCGTCCATGGGGTCGCACAGAGTCAGACACGACTGAAGCGACTTAGCAGCAGCAGCAAAATTATTATGCAAATAAATTTTAAGACCTATGTGACATTAAGAATATATAGATTGTCTAGGGAAAAAAACACACACACAAGGAAGAAAATGGAATAATTACCAGAGAGCTACTTTCTGAAAAAAGTACCAGTTTATAGATGGTTCTTTCAAATCTTCAAATAACATACAGTATTTTTCAAAATAGCTTTTTGAGATGAGCATTTCTTTATGCTGATAAAATAGTATAAAGTCAAACTCATGGGATAAGTATTATTATTTGAAACTTTTGTTACAATGCATGTATTTATGTCAAGTCCCCTTTTAAAGTTATATTTCTTACTCTGAATCACAATCAAAATACTCTGAAAGCCACTGTTCTAGAATTTTTGGAAAGTAAAAATAAACATAAATTAATACAGGAAGCTTAACAAAAAATTTAAACTACTACAATACTGCTAACATCTGTCTGTGAAAGCAAGAAAAAAAATTAACCCAAAAATTTAAATTTAATTTAAATTAAATATTAGCAAATACTATTAGCTAAATATTAGCAAATACCAAGGAAGGGTATGACCAACCTAGATAGCATATTCAAAAGCAGAGGCATTACTTTGCCAACTCAGTACACAGAAAAGAACAATATATTGTAATGAAGCCAAGTCACTCCAGCAACACAAACATGGTTCAATATCTGAAATCTATTAATATTTTTCAATATATTATTAAGTAGAAAGAGGGAGAAAAGATACAATCATCTTAATTTATTCCTGTGAAACACTTGCTAGATTTTAGGAGTCATTCAGTTAGGATCATTCCTTATTAAAAAACCTTTAAGACGGATATTTTCTTGAAGTGATAAACCAGCATTATGCTTAATCATGAAACACTATACATAGCCTCATTACAATCAGAAATATGTCAAAGATACCATAGCTATTACTTGTTATTTTTCTGGAATTATTAGCCATCACAAATAGACAAGACAGTGGAATAAGGCATAAGTATAGGACAAGAAAAGGCAGAGTTGTCATTATTTTTATACGTAGTATAATTTAATGTCTACAAAATATAAATAAAATAATTGACTGAAAATATGTATATTAAGTAAATTCAATAAGTGGCAAGTTACAAAATTAATACATTCTTAAATCCTGGATTTTCTTTATGCAGGAAGTAATCAATTAGAAGGACTTCCCTGGTGGCTCAGAGGTTAAAGCGTCTGCCTCCAATGCGGGAGACCTCCATAGCTATTACTTGTTATTTTTCTGGAATTATTAGCCATCACAAATAGACAAGACAGTGGAATAAGGCATAAGTATAGGACAAGAAAAGGCAGAGTTGTCATTATTTTTATACGTAGTATAATTTAATGTCTACAAAATATAAATAAAATAATTGACTGAAAATATGTATATTAAGTAAATTCAATAAGTGGCAAGTTACAAAATTAATACATTCTTAAATCCTGGATTTTCTTTATGCAGGAAGTAATCAATTAGAAGGACTTCCCTGGTGGCTCAGAGGTTAAAGCGTCTGCCTCCAATGCGGGAGACCCGGGTTCGATCCCTGGGTTGGGAAGATCCCCTGGAGAAGGAAATGGCAACCCACTCCAGTATTCTTGCTTGGAGAATCTCATGGACTGAGGAGCCTGGTGGGCTGCAGTCCATGGGGTCACAAAGCGTCGGACACGACAGAGTGACTTTACTTACTTAATCAATTAGAAAATAATAATGAACAAAACAGACACCATTCAAAGTAACAGCCCAAACTAAGCCAAAACAAGTAAAAACGCCTAAGAAGAACTCAACAAGCATGCAGGCCAGCTTTGCTAGTTCTTAACCCTGACTAGGGCTAAGCTCTTAATACACAGCTCCTGTGCTCTACACCAAAACCAGCTAAGCCTTTGGTGTTGGGGCCTAAACATCTGTATTTTTTTTAACTGTCTAAGGTGATTATGGCTTCCCTGGTAGCTCAGTTCAGATGATGATTGCTGCCATGAAATTAAAAGATGCTTACTCCTTGGAAGGAAAATTATGACCAACCTAGATAGCATATTCAAAAGCAGAGACATTACTTTGCCAACAAAGGTCCGTCTAGTCAAGGCTATGGTTTTTCCTGTGGTCATGTATGGATGTGAGAGTTGGACTGTGACGAAGGCTGAGCGCAGAAGAATGGATGCTTTTGAACTGTGGTGTTGGCGAAGACTCTTGAGAGTCCCTTGGACTGCAAGGAGATCCAACCAGTCCATTCTGAGGGAGATCGGTCCTGGGTGTTCTTTGGAAGGACTGATGCTGAAGCTGAGACTCCAGTACTTTGGCCACCTCGTGGGAAGAGTTGACGCATTGGAAAAGACCCTGATGCTGGGAGGGATTGGGGGCAGGAGGAGAAGGGGATGACCGAGGATGAGATGGCTGGATGGCATCACAGACTCAATGGGCGTGAGTCTGAGTGAACTCCAGGAGTTGGTGATGGACAGGGAGGCCTGGCGTGCTGCAATTCATGGAGTCCCAAACAGTCAGACACGACTGAGCGACTGAACTGAATGAACTGAACTGATGGCTCAGTTGGTAAAGAATCCGTCCGCAATGCAGGAGACCCTAGTTAGGTTCCTGGGTTGGGAAGATCCGCTGGAGAAGGGATAGGCTACTCACTCCAATATTCTTGGGCTTTCCTTGTGGCTTAACTGGTAAAGAATCTGTCTACAATACAGGAAACCTGGGTTCGATCCCTGAGTTGGGAAGATACCCTGGAGAAGGGAAAGACTACCCACTCCAGTGTTCTGGCATGGAGAATTCCATGGACTATATAGTCCATGGGGTTGCAAAGAGTGGGACACATCTGAGCGACTCATTTTTATTTTGAAAGTGATTATAGTATACAACCAGGGTAAAAAGCCACTGCTTCACATGAAGAAAATATTAAAACTCAAATGGAAAGACATACCCTGTTCTTGAATAGGAAGACTCAGTGATTTGTAATATAAATGTCATTCTCTTTAGTCTATAAATAAAAACAGTTCCATTTAAAACATAAACAATTGTATAAATATAACAAATATTTCTGAATAGGTAGGTAAATTTTGGTAAGGAAGAAGAATGAAAGGGGATGAAAACATTTTAAGGACCAGTGATTTAACATAGCATGGTATTTATAGAAAAAATAAAAAGAGATGTGAAACAGAAGAAAAAAAGAATGAAAAATAGACACAAACATGTAGGAAAATAATGTACATTATTACATTTAATGCATGCATGTTCAGCCATGTCTGACTCTTTATGACCCCATGGAAGTTGGCCACCAGGCATCGCTCTCCGTGGGATACTCCAGGCAAGAATAGTGGAGTGGGTTGCCATTTCCTACTCCAGGGGATCTTCCCAACCCAGAGATCAAACTCATATCTCCTGTGTCTCTTGCATTGCAGGCAGATTCTTTACTACTGCCCCACCGGGGAAGCCCCAAGAAAACTACATAAGAGATAAAGTGTCATTTGTAGTTAGGCCGTTAAATAGCTAGATTATGTATCGGCGTTGGGACAGATATAGCCAGATAGACCTCTGGCTACTAGCTATAACCTCTATGAAGACAGACACAGTTCCATATTCATCAGAAATTTAAATCTCAAAAATGAAACATTATGAGAGTACAATGTGAGGGATTTTTAAATACTGTGATGTAAATTTTGGATTGGGTATCATATAGACTAAGCATGTATACATTCATGAATTAGTTTGAGGTTTTCTTTGTCATGATGAAATTTAAAATTGACTTGGCCCATTTATCAATCTTTTCTATTGTAGCTTAATAAATGTGCCTAGATTTTTTTAAAAATTTAAATTTCAGCATGGTAAAGAAAACAAAGTTGTTCACAATACAAAATATTTTCAAATTCTTCTTATGATTATTTCTTTGACCTTTTAACTGTTTACAAGTATGTTGTTTAGTTTCCAAATATTTGAAGATTTTTCTAGATATATTTTTGTTACTGCTGCTGCTGCTAAGTCACTTCAGTCATGTCCGACTCTGTGCAAACCCATAGACGGCAGCCCACCAGGCTCCCCCGTCGCTGGGATTCTCTAGGCAAGAACACTGGAGTGGGTTGCCACACTGATTTCTAGTTTAATTCTATTCTAATCAGATAACATACTGTGTAATTTCAGTCCTTTTGCATTCATTCAGCTGGCTTTATGGCCAAGCAGATGGTCTATCTGTGTGAATGTTTCAGGAGCACTTGGAAAGGTGTATCCTGTTGTTGTTGAGTGTGTGATTCAAGATGCCAATTAGTCGGGTAGTGTTGTTTAAGTTATATATAGCCTTACCTATTTTCTATCTATGTAGTCTATCAGTTACTAGGAGAGGAGTGTTAAGTTCTGTCAGTTTTTGCTTCAAGTATTTTGAAGCTCTGTAATTGGATGCATGGGCTTCCCAGATGGCTTAGTGGTAAAGAATCCACCTACCTATCCAGGAGATTCAGGTTCGATCCCTAGGTTGGGAAGATACCCTGGAAAAGGGAGTGCAACTCACTCCAGTATTCTTACCTTTAAAATCCCATAGACAGTGCAACTTGATGGGCTACAAGTTCATGCGGTGCAAGGGGTCAGACACAACTGAGCGACTAACCACACACACACAGCTGGATGTATACATGCCTACAATTGTTACGTTTTTGTGATTAATTAAATTGATTATTTTTTTGGTTATGAAATGTCCCTCTGTATATCTGGTACTATTTCCTGTCCTTTAAATCGTGTTTGTCTGGTATTAATATAACACATCAAGTTTCTTAGCCACTGGGCTGCCAGGGAATTCCTAACTCCAGATTCCTTAGGATTAGTGTTTGCATGGTATATCTTTTCCCATCTATTTACTTCCAACTTGTCTGGGTCTTTATTTTTAAAGTGGACTTCTTGGGAGTCCCCTGATTGTCTAGTGGCTAGGATTTGGTACTTTCACTGCCATGGCCTGAGCTCAATTCCTGGGAGGGGAATTGAAATCCTATAAGCCACACAATGTGGCTCAAAAAAATAATAAGGAAAAAGAAAAATATTTAAGAAATAAAATAAAGTGGGTTTCTTATAGACCAGATATACTTTGGTCTTGCTTTTTTAATCTTGCAACCTCAGCCTTCTATTGAGAATGTTCAGATTATTTATATTTAATGCATGCATGCTCAGTCATGTCCAACACTTTGTGACCACCAGGCACCAGCCTCCATGGAATTTTCCAGGCAAGAATACTGGAGTCGATTGCATTTCCTCCTCCGGGGCATCTTCCGACCCAAGGATCAAACCTGAGTCTTCTGTGTCTCCTGCCTTGCAGAGAGATGCTTTCCCACTGCGCCACCTGGGAAGCCCTTATATTTACTGCAGCTATCAGTGTGACTGGGTTGCAGTCTAGCATGTTTTATTTGCTTTCTATTTGTCCCACCGGTTATTTTTTTCCATTTTTCTTCTTTTCCCATCTTCTTTCAAGTTGAGTATTTTTTTAGTGCTTTATTCACTGCATCTGACTGTTTCATTTACGTAGTGGTTGCTCTAGAGTTATAATATGCATCTCTAACTTATCACAGCCTACTTTCCAGTAATATTTTACTGTTTTTATTTATAATCTGAAACTTCCTCATAACATGCTTCTGTTTCTTCTGTCCCGTCCATTGCCCAGTTGCTGTCACACATTTTATCTCTCCCGGTGTTATAAATTTCCTAATACATTGTTATTAATCTTGCCTCAAACAATTAAGTCCCTATGCGTATATTTATTAATTCCAATGCTCCTCATTCGCTGTACAGATCAGGACTTCTCACACTCCGCACAATTGACGCTTCAGGCTGGATGACTCTGTTGTAGGACACTGTCCTGTACACTGTGGGATGTTTAGCAGCAGCCCTGGCTCTATTTATCAGATGCCAGTAACAACTCTCCCCCCAACTCATGCTAACCAAAAATGTCTCCAGACACTGCCAGATGTTTCCCCAGGGAACAGAACCATCAACAGTCGAGAACCTCTGGGAGAGCTCAAAGTTTCTCTGTGAAATCATCTTCCTTCAGCTTAAAAGCAATTCTTGAGCATTTAGTGTGCTTGAGGATTGTTGGTGAAACCATCTCTCAGGTTTTGTCTGTCTAAAAAAAAAAGCATTTTTTCACTTTTGTTTCTGAGGGATATTTTCACTGGGTGTAAAATTCTTTGTCCCCATTATTTTCCTAGATTTTAAAGATGCCATTTCACTGTCCTCTACATTGCATTGTTTCTGACAGACATCAGTGATAATACTTACCATTGTTCTGTATTAGTATGCCTTTTTCTTTGACTACTTTTAAGACTGTTATTAGTTCTCAGCAATTTTAATATGATGTGCCTTGATGTGGTTTTCTTTCTGTTAATTCTCCTTGTGCTTGTGGTTCATTTGCTTTTCTGAATTTGGGGGTTTGGAGCTTTCATCAGTTTTGAAAAAGTTTAACCATTACTATTCAAACATTTTTTTCTTCCTTATTCCTTTCTGGGACTGAAATTGCACATGTATTAATTAGACAATTTGATGTTGCTCCACAAGTCACAGACGCACTATTAATATGTTTTTCATTCTCTTTTTCTCTGTGTGCTTCAGTTTTGACAACTTTTAGCTATTTTTCTGGTCACTGAGGTTTTTTTTTTTTCTGTAATGTCTAATCTGTTAGTCTCCTCAAATGAAATTTTAATATCAGATATCATATTTCATCCCTCCAAATCCGTTTGGTTCTTTTTTATACCTTCCATTTCTTTCCTTATTATGTTCATTTATTTTCTTTTAAACTTTGAGCATATTTATGCTGCTGCTGCTAAGTCGCTTCAGTTGTGTCCGACTCTGTGCGACCCCATAGACTGCAGCCCATCAGGCTTCACCATCCCTGGGATTCTCCAGGCAAGAATACTGGAGTGGGTTGCCATTTCCTTCTCCAATGCATGAAAATGAAAAGTGAAAGTGAAGTCACTGAGTCGTGTCCAACTCTCAGCTACCCCATGGACTGCAGCCTTCCAGGCTCCTCCATCATGGGATTTTCCAGGCAAGAGTACTGGAGTGGGGGTGCCATTTTAATGACTTTTAAAATCCTTGTCTGCAAATTCCATCATCAGTGTCTTTCCTCTGTGTCTATTATATTGACTGTTGTTTTTCTCTTTATTTTGAGTCACATTTTCTTGTTCATTTGTATGTTTGCTATTTTTTGTTAGGTGTACAGAATTGTAAATGCTCTGTTATAGAGGGTCTAAATTGTCTTTCTGTAATGAGTGTTCAAGTTGGTTTAGACAAGCAGGTAAGTTTGATGTTTTTGAGGCTGATTTTCAGGATTGCTAGGGTGGGTATACAGTAGCCTTAAGTCCAGGCCTAGTTTAATCTAACTAGGAACATACAAAGTTTCTGAGGTTGTTTAATGCCCAGGATTTTCAGCAAGTCTTTCTCTCTGGCTAATCAGAACTTGGAGCCCTTTGTGACCTTGAAGAAGTACTCAACTTACTGTTCCCTGGTTATTCATTGCCTGGCCCATGAAGTTTTACTCTATTCATTTGCAGCCTGTTTCAATTTCAAGGGAACTCCTTGCAGATTTCTGAGTCTTCCTTTGAATAGCTCCCTCTCTCCAGCACTCCACCCCATAATATCCAGTGCCCTTGACCTCCCCCATTCTGATCTCTGTTTCCCCAGCTTAGCAAGATTATTGTAGTCTGCTTGGCTTTCACTTCTCTGCATTGTGATCCAAAATGTTTGTCCAGTGCAATTCTATGGATCAACCGTTTCCCTTCTCTTAGAGACCACAGTCTTATTCTGTCTATGTCTACTCATTCCATGAGGCCAACATTACCTTGATACCAAAACCACAGAGAGACACACAAAAAAGAGAACTATAGGCCAGTATCACTGATAAACATAGATGCAAAAATCCTCAACAAAATACTATTAACAGCAATCCAGGTGCAACAATACATGAAAAGATTATACACCATGATCAAGCGGGCTTCTTCCCAAGGATGCAAGGATTTTTTGGTATCCACAAATCAATCAATGTGATATATCACATCAACAAATTAAAGAATAAACCCATAGGATCATCTTAATAGATACCAAAAAAGCTTTTGACAAAATTCAGCACCCATGTATATTTATTCTGTCTGTATCCAGTTTCTGAAAGAGTTGGGGTTTTGTGTGTGTGTGTTTTTTATTTTTTTTTGTACTTTATCCTGTTTTCTAATTGTTTACAGCAGGAAGACAAGTACAGTACCAGATAACAAATGTGACCAGGGATAGAAGTCCCTGGGAAGACAAACATTACAAAGGGGGAAATGAAACACTTATGAGAGGGCAAAAACTATATTTCTCTTACCTTCAGTTACCCTTAAGAATAAGAAAAAAAAGTTAACAACCCAGTAGGAAACTAACAAAAGAGAAATACAGATTTCCAGTAAATCTGAAAAGATGTTCAACATCACTCACAAATAAGAATATCATTAAAATATCAGTGAAATACCATCTCTCATTCAAGTGGTAGAATAAGCATTGGAAAATAACCCCCTTTCCCTCTTAGTAGGAGTGTAAATTTTAATTTTTATCCACTTTGTATAGCATTTTGGCATTCTCTTTCAAAATTTTAAATATGCCAGGCACTTTGACCTGCAAATCTGTTTTTTAGAATTTTCCCCTCAGATCAACAGTACAAACTATTAAAAATATTTGTGGAGTTTATTATATTGAAATGTTGAAAATACCCTACATGTCCAATAATTAGAAATAAATTAAACTAAATTGATTTTAGTAGGTCCAGGTAAATCTAGGCATATGCAGTGACATAGAAAGATGAATATCACATGCTAAGTAGAAAAGGCAAATTTTAGAACAGATTTTATAACTATAAAAAAAGAAAAGTTGCATTTAATATGTATGTTTTCTCCATAGATATTTCATCCAAACCTATGACTTTAGTATTAAATATTTGCTGATGTTTTCTCCAGACTCATATTCAACAGACTACATTAATCCCTTTTGGATAGTTAATACGAATTTCTGATTTAACATGGCTAGTTACTCATCCTCTCCTTCCCACTCAGATCTCTCATTTTCAATACACGGCACCATCATTCAACCACTTGCTCATGTCAAACATCTGGGACTCGAAGAATTTTTCTTGAGAAGTTCGCAGCTCCATGCTGTTCAATGCAATAAAGGAATGAGAAAGCTGGAAGGTTAATAGAGTATTTTCTGGTTGCAGGATAATAAAATAGCTACCACTCCTTTTTTGGTAGCAATAATTTAGTCACTGTATCGGACACTTCATATATGTTATCTCATTTAATCCTTGCTCAATCTGTAAAGCAAGTGTTATCTCTCCATTTTATAACTGGAGTCTAAGTTTTCAGGTGATAATGGTTCAGTGAAAAATAACGGGTGTGTATGTGTTAGCATGTTTATTATATAAATCCGCTCATGTTTCTTTTTGTTGCAGCCTGTAGGTCCTGCCAGGAGACAGTGGCCGGGTACTGTAGATATCCTGAGAACTCCAGTTGGGTCCCTAGGTAGGTGCCAGTGAAAGTACGTCAGGCACTTCCTGTGAGGTGTTCATTCTCACAGCTGATGTATGCAGCTAGGCCTCGGATCTCACTCTTAACCAGTTCAGACTCTGCAATGCAGGATTCACTCTTCCTTAGTTATAGGAAAGTTGTCCTTCCGTGATTATAAAAGATGTTAGCTGGCTTTATGTGTAGAAAGATGCCATTTTTAAAATAAATATATTCAACATGGCATTATTTAGTCAGTAGAATTGCAAATGAGTTTTGAAAATTAATTGCCTCAGATGCTGTGCTAAGTACCAGTAACAAAAAAAGTAATAAAGACATGATGCCCCTGCTGACCTCTCATTCCAGTGGGGGAGACAGACTTGTAAACAGATATGTTAAAGTAGAAGGTGGTAAGTGCCCTTCTGAAGACTGAGCAAAGAGCTGTCAGTGCAAAAGCAGAGGGCCCTGCCTCAGGGAATCAAGAGGTTTAACAAAACAGGTGACATTTGAGCTAGATCTTGAAGGATGGGCAAGGGTTTGCCAGATGAATGAGATGATCTCTATATAAAGTGCCTAGGACAGGGCCAGGCAGTTGGTAGGACCCAGTAAATGTTAACACCCAGTTCCATCAGAAAAGTGTCCCAGGCAGAGGACACAGGTCGATTCAATTCAAGGAACACTTATTGAGTACCTTGTATATGTCAGGCACTGTTTCAGATTTCTTAGCCCTTTGTGCCAGGCACATCCTGTGAAGGCAGATAATGACACAAGGGTCTGGTGTGAGCCATGTCCAGATCTCCTATTTATAGACTCTGCTCTGCAGATGGAGCAGGGACGTTTGCTTTAACACTGCTGACACATTCCATCTCGATGGCAGCCCCTGCGGCAGCAGTGACTACATCAAGACTGAAGCGGCTAAAGACTCTTCTGGACTCAGTTTCATGATGGCAGTCATGACGGCTAGCCTGGCTCCCCGCTGTGTTCTGGGCCACTTTGATCTGCACTTGGCTCAGGTACAGGCCACCTCGCTTCTCAGAGCATGGATGGAAGAACCCAGGCGCCTGCATTTCTTGTCCCAGCTCATTGACCGAATGGGCTCCACCTGTCCTCTCTTCAGTAAGCCCCTTTATCATACCCAGTCATCAAATCTCTATGCTTTCATTCTGTAGCAGAGTATGGAATAGTATAGAACAAATAGAATCACACTGTCCTTTTAATCTGTTATACTAAACAAAAAAAACTACATTTCCACATCTAAAACATAACATTTCTAAATATAAGGAACATTCTATGACTGTTTTCAATGACTGTTTTACTAACATAGATTACAAACAATAGGAGGAATATGCCAGATTTTTCACAAACATTTTCACAATTTTGATAAAAAATTATCACAATTCTGTGAGATAGGAATTATTATAACTGTTATACAAACTAAGAAACAAAGCCACAGAATATTAAACTTGCAAAATCTAAAAATACTAACACTGGGATTTGAAATCAGGTCTATCTAACTACAACCCCACTTTCTTTTCATGATAGCACTGTCCAGTTTTACTGCTAACATTTATTGTATTTCTATTACTTGCCAGACACGGTGTGAGATGCTCAAATACATTGTCTGTAACCAGCATGAATTTTTAAAATATGATGTTAGGTACCTTGCTAAAACAGCCAGCATATTATAGCTGTCAGCTTCAAGCCTAGGTCTGATACTCAAACACCAGTGGTTCTCAACCCTAGGAATATACTGGAATCATATGTGGAACTTTGAAAAAAAAAAAAAAAGCCCTGCCTGCATAGAGCCTGATTTAGTTGGTTGGTCTGGAGTACAGCCCAGATGATTTTAAAGTACTGTCGGCTTTGAGACCATGGCTCTCAAAAGTGAATAGAAAGCTTTGAGGCAAGACACGCTTTCATTTATCAGGATAACTCGGTGGGAAATGTGAACTATTTTTAAAAGTGACTGTATTTTCTAGAAAGTACTAAAGCACACAGAGGAAGGAATGTGGTCTTTGGAGGAAGAGAGTGCTAAGTCACTTCACTTTTTCTGACTCTTTGGGACCCCATGGACTGTAGCCCGCCAGGGTCCTCTGTCCATGAAATTCTCCAGGCAAGAATACTAGCGTGGATTGAAAACTTAGTCTGATACTCTTGCTGAGTGACCTTGGCAAAGGTATTTTGTCAGGTACTGATTCTGAAAGACGTAAAAGGTGTCTCTGAGAAAGGATTCTGTCTTTGGAACATATGGAGTGAATGCTGCTGCTGGTGGCCTGGTTGGGAGGGTGCAGTCTGCACATAGTGCCTTGAGAAGGCCCTCTCTGCCCGCCACGCCCTCCGCCAGATGCTTCCCAAGCCAGCAGGGATGATTCCTTAATTGTCAGACCACACGGAGTCACTGAGAGGTGACCAGGGCTGCTGCTGCTGCTGCTGCTAAGTCGCTTCAGTCATGTCCGACTCTGTGTGACCCCATAGACGGCAGCCCACCAGGCTCCCCCGTCCCTGGGATTCTCCAGGCAAGAACACTGGAGTGGGTTGCCATTTCCTTCTCCAATGCATGAAAGTGAAAAGTGACAGTGAAGTCGCTCAGTCATGTCTGACTCTTAGCGACCCCATGGATGGCAGCCCACCAGGCTCCTCTGTCCATGGGGTTCTCCAGGCAAGAGTACTGGAGTGGGTTGCCATTGCCTTCTCCGGTGACCAGGGCAGGAGGTGCCCTTTCGGCCTCAGATGCCAGAGATGGTCTGTATGCTCAGGTGAGAGGGAAAGGGTAAGAATATCTTCAATGTCTTATAATAGATGTGAAGTGTATTTTATAATAGAAACAATGTCTGGATAGTAATTAGGCTTCCTGGTTATTCACTTAAAGCTTATTTATAATTTTTACAGAAATAGACTGTTTTATATACAAATAGCATTGCATTTCAGTAACTTTTAGGATTCAATAGTCTTTGAAGAATGTGTATAAAAAGAACCATCATTTATAACATTGTTTCAATGAAAAATATGGGGGGACTCAAACTTCTTTCCTCTCTCACTCAGCTTAACAAATATAGCGCCCACTGGTCATTTAGTGAAAAGGGAATGCTGTTTGCCTTCCAGAGTTTCGGAGAACTCTTTTAGCTACCGATTATAAGATCACAACATGTTTGAGGTCAGGGCCCATTTCTTTCCTTCATTTGTATCCCTTTCTTCCCATGCAGCCTAGCACATAATGTGAGCATATAGTGGACATTAATATGTACAAGGTCAGATTTGAAATCAGTAGGGATCTGTCAGTGGAAAACAAGACACTGGTAGTGAAAAAAAAAATCCTGCCAATGCAGGAGAGATAAGAAACGGAGGTTCAATCCCTGGGTCAGGAAGATCCTCTGGAGGAGGGCGTGGCAACCCACTCTAGCATTCTTGCCTGGAGAATCCCATGGACAGAGGAGCCTCGTCGACCCTGGTCCATGGGGTCACACAGCGTCAGACACTGCGGAGACGAGTTAGCATATACACACAGTGGCTGTTACATTACTGAGGTGGAAATTATGTGGGCTGTGGGGTGTGTTTATAATTGCACTAGAAAGCTTACCTAAATGACAAAGTCAGAGATTTACATTTTTAATTTAGGGCACTGTCAGAATCAGAAAGCTTCCTTGACTACCTAAAAAAATGTCTTATTTCTTGAACCAGTGGGGTTGAAGTACCCACAAAATAAACCAAAGTTTGATTCTGCAGCTTTGTGCATTACAATGCAGGCTTTCTAGGCATTAATTAGGAGAGTGGGATCCTGAGAATGGAAATCCTTGGGTAGTTTCTAATGAATCCAGCTGCCTTGAATCCCCAAATCCCACTGAGTCTTAGGGACATGTGTGCCCATTCATGTCTGACTGCTTGCAACCCCATAGACTGTAGCCCACCAGGCTACATGGAATTTTCCAGGCAAGAAATACTGAAGTGGGTTGCCATCCTCCAGGGGATCTTCAAGACCCAGGATCAAACCTGCGTTTCTTGCATCTCCTGTGTTGACGAGTGGATTCTTTACCACTTGCGCCACCTTCCCAGAAGCAACCCTTCCTCCTCTGTCTGATAATCTTAGTATCTCTGCCTGATACCTTGTTCTTTTTATTTATTTATTTTGCCATACCTAGTGGCATGTAGGATCTTAGTTCCGCTACCAGGGATTAAACCTGCAACACTTCCATTGGAATTGCTGAGTCTTTGTGTGTGTGTAGGTGGTGAAAGCAGGTACAGCATTTGTTGACAGGTTGCCAGGCACCTGGGGAAGCGCTGAGTCTTCCATCAGGAAGTGGTGGAAGTGGAAGTACTGAGTCTTAACCACTGGACCACTAGGGAACTCCCATGATAACCTGTTTTAGTATCACCCAAGATAGTCGATTTGTCAGAGGACAAGGAATCTCCTCAAAGTCAAACCCACTGCTTCTCATTGCTTCCAGACATAGGCCTATTCCATAATTAGATTCAGATACTGGTAGACCTCCGGGAAGAAAATGAAAAGGAAAAAAAAATGAAAATATACATGATGATTACAGTCCTTACTTCTACACAGTTTATGGGCCGTCGTTGGTATTTGCAAGTCTCTTCTTCTACAGCCTTTCCACTGTTATCTTTGTCTTCAGATAATTTCGCTGGTTGTGATTGTCAGTTAGGGTAGCCTAAACTTCCACCCCTGAAAAAGCTGAACCATACCTGGTTCCTGCTAGACTACGGCTGCTCTAATCCTCCAGAGATGTTACACGGAGCTGGGAGTACAAAGAATTGCCCAAAAAAATCCCTGGGCTTTCAGACACAGTCCTGCCTCCCTTCGCAGTGTAGTACTAACCCTGTTCTTAGTTTCTAATTATAATCAAGTTCCCCAGTCAGTATAGCAGAAATACTGAAGTGGGTTGCTATCCTTGCTGGTTCAGCAGCATGAAGAACTCAAGTGGCTATGTGGTGGTCTCAGCTCCTATTCTGTGAAACCCTTCCGGTGTTTCGGAGAGGACGTATTCCTCCTTTGGAAGCTATCGTCCTCCCTTGGAAGCTATGAGCGTAACATCGAGATGAGATGAGAGTTACATGATTAGGTCGTTAGCAATTATAATGAAGGGACCACTGCTCATTATAATTCTGTATTGTAAATATTTTGGCTCTGGGAGAAATAGCATTATATATTGGTTGCTGGCTCAGAGAGTTCAGTATAGCTTGTGGGGCAACTCCCCAGCCCAACAAGAGGCAATATACATATGTTATTAATAGATAATTCCACCATTCTATCAAGGAAGCTTCTCCCTCTGGACATGAACCATGTCTTCAATTCTTATTCTTTTAATAGAATTCCTTAGGCAAAATTTTTAAGAGGAAAAAAAAATTTTTATGGGGTTCCAGGAGAGTAAACAGAACAGTCCCTAAGTCCGTGAATAGCGGAGCTAGCAGAAACATTATAGGCAAAAAGACAAATCCAAGTCCAGATGTGATGATGGAGATTCAGCGTAACTCACCTGCCATTAGGTGACTGACAAGTCCTGGAATTGATGCCATTTGGGGAGTTCAGTGTGATTTCTGATGTTGATTAGATAGGTACTGTCAGGGCCAGTAGCCAGATCAGCCTGGATGAAAGGGAGCCTATATTCCTAAGCCCACATTCTTGCCGGGCCCACTGTCAGGCACCAGGGTGACTGGGAAAAATAGTTAACTGACATTCACGAGACGGGTCATATCACTTACTTGTTTACTGAGGATCTTTTTCAGTGGGTACCTTTTAGTAAACTTCTGTATAGGACACAAATATCCTCAGTCTGCCCACTCTGAGAGGCCCATCCACACGTCTTCTTCAGACCTCCTTTTAGTCAGTCCGCTAATCCTTTCCTTCAAGCCCCTGACTCCTTGGTCAAATAGCACTTGCCCATGAACTGGGCAAGTAGACCTCCACTTCTCTCGTCTCTCTGCAAACAGAGCAGACAGTCAGGTTTTAATATCTCTGTCATGAAGTCTTCTATCTGGAGGTCTTGCCACCTTCCTCAGGGGCAACCTCAGGCTGTGCGGTCTGAAAGCAATAAATCTCTATAACCTTTCTAGTCTAAGTGGGACAACTTCCATCTTGTTCTCGTTGCCTACGTCTCTCCTCTTCCTTCCTTCTCCAAGGGTTCCTAGCATAATCTTTTCTATAAAAGATAAGAGAAAATTTTTAAACCTCAGATAGCTTAAGTTCTCCCTGTGCAAAAAATTCCACCAGCAAAAAAAAAAAAGAGAGAGAGAGAGAGAGAAAAGAATCTGGCTACCTGCTAGAATAATAGTTGGAGAGGAAAAAAAATACAAAAAAAATGAAAAAATAATATCTCAGAAATTATCCTATCCAAAATTCTTTCTGTTCTTCAAATCTCTTTCAAATACTTCATCTCATTTGACCCTCACTAAACACTGAGCGACTGAACTGAACTGAACTGAAACGCTGTGAAGTAAATATAGCCAATATTGTATTCATTTAAATGTCACAGAACTGAAAATGTGGAAGAAGGAAAGGGCTTTGCCAAAATTTTCACAGCTACCTGTGAATATAAGCAGGGACTGGGGTCTTGCCTCCCTGGTAGAGCGATAGAAGAAATGCACAAACCCCAGGGTCATCCTGTGTCTCGGGAACTCTGATTTACGGACTGGAGAAGGAGAGATGTTGATTGCAGACAGAAAGATGAAGAAGCAGAGCACTCAGGAACAGGAGACCCCAGGGCCCTGAGCAGAGGGGAAGAATTAGAGTCAGGCTTTCCAGAAAATCCTGATATAATATTCTTATATATAGAATTATTATTCATTCCCATATGCATTATTTCCCTTTCATCCTTTTTCTCAATACAGTGTCAGGAGATTTTTACAGGTAGACAGCGGGGAAGGGCATAAAAATCACACTCAAGCCCAAAGAAATATTTGAAAAGGATCAAAACAGCAGAGGTACGGAACATAGGTAACTCAGTGAAGGACAGAAATTAACGTTCCAAAAATACACTTAATTCTGATATGATATTGTATAAGCTCTTAAAGGCCAAAGAGGAAAGAAAGAAAAATAAATGTCATGTTAGTGTGGATTAGAAATTTGTCTTTTCAGCAAAATTGAGTCTTCACTAACCAAATCAACTAAATAGTTTATTTTAAAATAAGCTTAATTCCTGATATGTTGCTTGGCCTCTTCATTTTGTGTGTTACAGATACTTTTATTTGTTGTGACACAAAACTCCACCTGTATAAACAGGCCCACAAACTGGGCAGATGTCTTTTTTTCCCTGGTAATCCCAGTTCTGTGACCTAAAGCAAGTCATTTTAAACTCTGTGGGCTAAAGACCCATTTCATCAGTTATAAATAATGCTGCTGCTGTTCCTGCTGCGAAGTCACTTCAGTCATGTCCGACTCTGTGCGACCCCATAGATGGCAGCCCACCAGGCTCCCCCGTCCCTGGGATTCTCCAGGCAAGAACACTGGAGTGGGTTGCCATTTCCTTCTCCAATGCAGGAAAGTGAAAAGTGAAAGGGAAGTCGCTCAGTCGTGTCCGACTCTTAGCGACCCCATGGACTGCAGCTTACCAGGCTCCTCCATCCATGGGATTCTCCAGGCAAGAGTACTGGAGTGGGGTGCCATCGCCTTCTCCGATGAAATAATGAGGGGATGCTAAATGCTCTCTAAGCCTTTACCCAACTTTCAAACTCAATTACTCTGTAGAAGTTGTAATTATCTTTACACAGGCCCTGACTTGAGTTCTCGAATTTAAAAATAAAGAGATAGGTTCCAGCAGGGGTCACTATAGTCCCATCGAGCCCTAAGTGAATCTTCACTATAACTGTGCAGTCACCTCTACCCTGTGTCTGGATGCTCTGTTTGAGACCACACAGACCTATCTGCACCCAGCTGTTACCCAAATTCATCTTCAGGTATTTTCTTGTTCTGTTTCCTTTCCTTTATTTTATTTATTTATTTTCCCAGTCACAGGTGATCATTCACCTTCATTGAGTTGGAGGTTTTTCAGGAGAATTTATTTTAACTAGCTATGTCATATTTTTTACCTCTTAAAATTGTGGTAAATTTAAAATAGTGTGTATTTCTTCAAAAATATGAGATTATATTAAAGCACAAAACAAAATTCAATCTTTTTTTCTTAATCTATGAACACCAAAAAAAAAAAAAAAAGCCACACTTCCTTTAGAACCCATCCATCCTTGAGAATTCTAGAATTCTGTTAATTGCTTATACTTCCCCATAGCTACTTTGCTTTTCATATAAAAGGACAAGTTCGTATATTCAAGAGTTGGGTAAGGATTTCAAAGATAGCTCTAATTTCCAATAACCTTGTCCACTGCCAAATTATACCATATGTTTTTGTTCTGAGACATTGTGGCCGTACATATCACGTAGACAGCTGGAGATCACTGTGTCTGTGGCGCTGAAAGGCAGACATCCTGTAATATCAGTGTTACTCCCCAAAAGTCGTGGGACTTCCTAGAGTCCTAATTTTGGGGATTAAGTCCTGAGTCTTGAATCCTAAATCTTAGGACTCTTTAGAGCTACGATTCCATTTAGGACTACTCTGAAGAGGTTCTGTCTGCCCTAAAACCTTTCCCCAAACTCCATGTGCTTATGCAAAGCCTGACCCTGGCTCCATCGCGCCAGGAACCAGAGAGCTGACTTCTTATACAGTGAAGCTCTGCGTCCCTGCTCCTCCGGCACAATGTATATGGCACCCCGTTCTGACACTGCTTGGCACCAAAACAGTTCTTGTAAATGTAAACGAATGGTAGACACACTTAAGCTCGTCTTCCATTTCCCTTCTTATACATACCTGCCTCCCCTTGGACAAAGATTGATATTGCCCATCTCGGGGGCTGCTGCCATTTCCAATAGTATTATTTTAAAATCCTAGTCTAGCAGATCATTGGGTTTCTTTTTATTTGTTAATAGGGAAGGAATCAATGGACATGAGTTTGAGTCATCTCCAGGAGTTGTGGATGGACAGGGAGGTCTGGCGTGCTGCAGTCCAGGGGTTCGCAAAGAGCGGGACACGACTGAACTGAACTGAACTGAACTGAGGAAAGCCTCCCACAGTGAATCAGGGTGGCTTGTTGATTATACAGCAAAAGTCTGTGCTCTCTGCGACCAGGGCATAGGAAGTATTCTGCCTCGGTCTCCTGGGTTGCTTACTGTGGGAAAAGCCAGCTGCCATCCCTCCAGGAGGGCTGTAGAGAGGAAATGAAGTCCCCTGACAGCAGCCAGCACCCGCATGGCAACCACATTAGTGAGCCATCTTGGAAGCAGTTCTTCCCAAGTGAGCTGAATCCACTCTCCTTGCCAGGCTTCTGCAGGGCAGCCTTCTTTTCTCCACTCATTTATGTCTCAAACAACCACCTTGGTTCACTGTCTAATTCTAACCTGTGTGAATAGAATTTCACTTGTATTGGGCTTATTGCTAGAAGCAGAAGAAACACAGAAGAAAGGCTGGGTTGTCAATTTTCATTTTTAAGACCATGTCTCTATTCATGAAGTTCATGCTCTTCTGGATCCCATATCTACAGAAACCTCAAACCATAGGTGGAAAAGTTTATCAGTAGTACAGATAGGCATGTGCTAATGTGCTCAGCTGTGTCAGACTCTTTGAGACTGCATAGACTGTAGCCCACCAGGCTCCTCTGTCCATGGGATTCTCCAGGCAAGCATCCTGGAGTGGGTAGCCATTTCTTTCTCCAGGGCATCTTCCTGACCCAGGGATTGAACCTGCATCTCTTGCACTGCAGGCCAATTCTTTACCTTCTGGAGCCACCAGGGAAGCCACCGCAAACATGTATATGAGGGCAAAAGATGAATGTTTACAGCTTTTAAAAAGTCATTAACTGCTAACCTAAAGAAATAATAATATGTGTGGCAAGAGTCAGAAAATAAATATTCTCGGATGCCTTATAGCATAGTTAGGGGAAAATAAAGAGTTTTATTTAAGGCTATGTACCCTTGACCAACCTAGATAGAATATTGAAAAGCAGAGACATTACTTTGCTGACTAAGGTCCATCTAGTCGAGGCTATGGTTTTTCCAGTGGTCGTGTATGGATGTGAGAGTTGGACTGTGAAGAAGGCTGAGCGCCGAAGAATGGATGCTTTTGAACTGTGGTGTTGGAGAAGACTCTTGAGAGTCCCTTGGACTGCAAGGAGATCCAACCAGTCCATTCTGAAGGAGATCAGCCCTGGGATTTCTTTGGAAGGAATGATGCTAAAGCTGAAACTCCAGTACTTTGGCCACTTCATGTGAAGAGTTGACTCATTGGAAAAGACCCTGATGCTGGGAGGGATTGGGGGCAGGAGGAGAAGGGGATGACAGAGGATGAAATGGCTGGATGGCATCACTGACTTGATGGCCGTGAGTCTGAGTGAACTCCGGGAGATGGGATGGACAGGGACGCCTGGCGTGCTGCGGTTCATGGGGTCACAAAGAGTCAGACACGACTGAGAGACTGAACTGAACTGAACCCTTGACCCTTGCAATGCAGGAGAGCCAGGTTCAATTTCTGGGTGGGAAAGATCCCATGGAGAAGGAAATGGCAACCCACTCCATGGAGAATCTCATGGACAGAAGAGCCTGGCAAGCTACAGTCTATGGGGTCACAAGAGTCGGGCATGACTTAGTGACTAAACCACCACCACCACCCTTGGCCCCAGAATTTTGTAAACTATTGTCTGGAACACAAGGATGTTTTGTTTTCATGTCTTCCTTTCTTCATCCATAATTTCACTCTATTTGAGGGTCATTTTCATTCAGTTCCTGGCGTGCTGCGGTTCATGGGGTCACAAAGAGTCAGACACGACTGAGAGACTGAACTGAACTGAACCCTTGACCCTTGCAATGCAGGAGAGCCAGGTTCAATTTCTGGGTGGGAAAGATCCCATGGAGAAGGAAATGGCAACCCACTCCATGGAGAATCTCATGGACAGAGGAGCCTGGCTGGCTACAGTCTATGGGGTCACAAGAGTCAGGCATGACTTAGTGACTAAACCACCACCCTTGGCCCCAGAATTTTGTAAACTATTGTCTGGAACACAAGAATGTTTTGTTTTCGTGTCTTCCTTTCTTCATCCATAATTTCACTCTATTTGAGGGTCTATTTGAGGGTCATTTTCATTCAGTCTTTTGGGGAGAAGTTTCCTGTAGTCTTGGTGTTAAATTTGACTCTGTGCGTAATTGTTAAAATGTTATGTATAGATTCCAAACACGGCCGTCGGTGTATTTGCACTTTGGGAATGCCCTGGCTTGGTAACCTGACCACAGAACTTGTAGAAGAAGGTGGGACACAGCTGGAGGCAGTCGGAGAGGAAAGCAGTCTTCTCACACACTCAACTCCAGGTTGGGCCAGGAGGGCCTGCCCTCTTTCTGTCCTCCCCTGTCTTGGACCAGGCACGCAGTGCAGCTACTGAAGTGGCAGCTCCCTGAATGAGGACAAGGGCCTTACTTTCTCTAAGGTTCCACACTCCTGCCAAGAACCGTCTTCCCCAGCCGTGAAGAAGCTGAGCTCCTGCACGTCTTTAGTTTGGTCTCAGTGGGTGTTATAGCTACAAAGGAAGATGAATGAACCTAAGCAATTGGTAAACATATATGCACTCACTTATAGGGATTTTCTAGGACATCATTTTCAGAGACATATGTTTTTAAAGGTATTAACAAAGGGGATGCAACTGCTATTTGGGGTGTTTAATAATAGCCTTTTATGTGCTAGAAGTTTTACATATTATTTTTAATCTTTTCCACAATCCTATGAGTTTGGTACTATTACTACCATTTTGTAGATAAGAAAATTGGGCTTCTGAAAGTTAAATCATTGGCTTAAACTCACAGAGCTGCAGAGTGCCAGAACCAAACTAGAGTCCTGGTTTCAACCCAGACTATCTGACTGTTGTATCTCCCACTCTCTCCAGGCTGCTTGAGTTTTGTTTCAGAGCAGCCCCAGGGAGGGAATTACACGTTTGTGGTGTTTGTTCTTGTGTTCCTGGCTGTATGTGCAGGATTACTTCATTTTGTATTTTGAACTGTGTTTTCCAGCAAAGGACTGATTACAGGATGTTTTCCTACCAGCAAAGTCTATTGAGCTGAATCACAAACATTGCCTTGCCTTCTGTCACTATTCATAATTTATTCATGGATCACTGGTTCCTTATTAGCAGTATATCTGTTGTGTATTTTGAATGATCCTTTCAAGGTTTTTTGGAGGGTGTTAGAGGAGAGGTGAGGGGAGGCATTTTAAAGATAGCTTTAAGTAGGAAACAAATGATTACTTTATCTGAAAGAGTTGTTCATGTTCTACTGATCCAAGAAAAATAGTATTCAGAAAAAGGGAGGGATAATTTAAAAGAGTAAATGAGCAGAATAATAATCCATGAGCCGCACTAAATATAAGTCCTACAAATCACAGAAACTGGAAAGAATTTTTGGTTATATCAAAAACAAATACGATGGAGACCAAGGGTTCGGAGGAGAGGGACACATGTACGCACATCAGTTCAGTTCAATTGCTCAGCCATGTCCAGCTCTTTGCAACCCCAGGGGCTGCAGCACGCCAGACCTTTATGTCCGTCACCAGCTCCCGGAGCCTGCTCAAACTCATGTCCATCGAATTGGTGATGCCCTCCAACCATCTCATCCTCTGTCACCCCTTCTCCTCCTGCCTCCTGTATATATACACGTTATCTTAAGTACAGTTGATCTGCAATATTGTGTTAGTTTCAGATGTACAGCAAAGAGATTCAGTTATATACTTTTTCTTTTTTTGGTTGTTTTCCATTACAGGCTATTATAAAATATTGAATACAGTTCCTTGTGCTATACAGTAAATCCTTGCTTTATTTTATATATAATAGTGTGTATCTATTGATCACATATTCCTAATTTATCCCCCACTCCTTTCCCTTTGATAACCATAAGTTTGTTTTCTATGTCTGTGAGACTGTTTCTCTTTTGTGAATAAATTAATTTGCATTATTCTTCAGATTCCACATATAAGTGATATAATATTTGTCTTTGACTTCATTCAGTATGATAATCTCTAGGTTCATCCATGTCGCTGCAAATGCCAATCATGCATTCATTTGATGGCTGAATAATATTCCAGTGTATAGATTATACCACTTTTTTGTGCGTTCATCTGTTGATGGACACTTGGTTGTTTCCATGCCTTGGCTTTTGTGAACAGTGTTGCTGTGGACATTGGGGTGAGTATATCTTTTCAATTTAGAGTTTTCATCTTTTCTGGACATATGCCCAAGAGTGGGATTGCTGGGTCATACGGCAACTCTATTTTTAGTTTTTTGAGGAACCTCTGTAGCGCTTTCCATAGTTGCTGCATAATTTACATTCCCACCAACAGTATAGGAGAGTTCTCTTTTCTCCATACCTTCCCTAGTATTTATTACTGGTCATTCTGACTGGTGTGAGGTGATTCCTCACTGTAGTTTTGACTTGCATTCCTCTAATAATTAGCAATGTTAAGCATGTCTTTGTGTGCCTGTTGGCCTTCTGTCATATGCATTCTCTTATATTCACGGAGAAGGGAATAGCAACCCACTCCAGGATTCTTGCCTGGAGAATCCCACAGACAGAGGGGCCTGGCAGGCTACAGTCCATGGGGTCACAAAGAGTCAGACATGACTGACTCACAAACACACACGTATCAAATTCAAGGTATTTATTACAGATTACAGTAATTTGATTTTGCGTAATGGGGGAGCTGGTTAAGCAGTCTCTGAAAGGCTATTATATTCACATCTAAACTGGGAGTTTGAAGTCCACCGCAGGCAGATGGGAAAGAAAGATGGATATAATGTAGGAGGAAGCAAGAACCAGCCAGAACCCAGTTTGAGATGGAGCTGACAAGACGTACCTGTCAGTTCTTATTGAAGCTGCTCATGGTGGGGTGGGTTATCCTGCAGTAGAAACTAATACAAAGGCAGGGCTTTCTTCAGGGAGCTAAACACCCACACCTGGCACAGGATTTGGAGAAGAAGAAGGAAGCTCCAGCGGAAAGTGAGGCAGTTTCAGCAGCACTGGGTGACCCCACAGCTGAGCTGCTCTTTCCTTTCTGCCCTTCACATCACTCACAAGAGCCTCTCTTGGGGGCACTCCCCTGGTGGCCAGCACTGAAGACTCCAGCTTCCACTGCAGGGGGCAGGGGTTCTATCCCTGGTGGGGAACTAAGGTTCCATGTGCTGCTCCATGCCCACCCCCGCCACAAAAAAAAAAAATCTCTTGGGACCCACCCCAACCCACAGGAAAGGAAAACCAAGAACTCTAGCCAGGTTACCACATTACAAAACCACCACACTAAACGAAAACAATATTATGGGTATGAAGGTGAAGGTGAAGTCACTCAGTCGTGTCCGACTCTTTGTGACCCCGTGGACTGTAACCTACTAGGCTTCTCCGTCCATGGGATTCTCCAGGCAAGAATACTGGAGTGGATTGCCATTTCCTTCTCCAGGGGATATTCCCGACCCAGGGATCGAACCTGGGTCTCCCACATTGGAGGCAGATGCTTTAACCTCTGAGCCACCAGGGACTGGAAAAGAGGACAAAATACTAGTGGCCAAAATAAAACAAACTCTTCCTGAGGCTAATTAAGGTGCCATTTTCGGTGGGGGTCTTGCTGTCTCCCTGCACGGTGCCAGGTTTGAAGCTCAGGCCATAACCCCACTTCAGGGAGCCTGCTGCCTGCCTGTGCTCCGTGGGGGAGCAGCGTCCTGGGCTTCTCTCTCTGCTCTTAACTCAGCTCCGTGTTGGGTTTGACCCCGTGGACTGTAACCTACTAGGCTTCTCCGTCCATGGGATTCTCCAGGCAAGAATACTGGAGTGGATTGCCATTTCCTTCTCCAGGGGATATTCCCGACCCAGGGATCGAACCTGGGTCTCCCACATTGGAGGCAGATGCTTTAACCTCTGAGCCACCAGGGACTGGAAAAGAGGACAAAATACTAGTGGCCAAAATAAAACAAACTCTTCCTGAGGCTAATTAAGGTGCCATTTTCGGTGGGGGTCTTGCTGTCTCCCTGCACGGTGCCAGGTTTGAAGCTCAGGCCATAACCCCACTTCAGGGAGCCTGCTGCCTGCCTGTGCTCCGTGGGGGAGCAGCGTCCTGGGCTTCTCTCTCTGCTCTTAACTCAGCTCCGTGTTGGGTTTGTGCTTCTGCTTGGGCACTGCATGAGTCCCTCCTCCTGGGTAATTCCCTCTTTAAACTTGCAGCTCTCAAAGCTGTGTCTGTGCCCTTCGTATAGTTTGCTACTGCAGTTGTAACACATGACGGCACTAATTTATCCTAGAGTTCAGGAGTCTGACGTGGGTCTCACTGGGCTAAAATGAGGGTGTTGGCAGAGCTTTGTGCCCTCTGAGGGCTTTAGGGGAGAATGCTCTTCTTTTCCTTTTTCTTCTAAAAGTGGCCCACATTCCTTGGTTCATGGCCCGCGTCCATCTCCAAAGCCATTGCTGGTCAGTCGGTCTTTTGGGCTGCATAAGCCTGGTACTGACTCATTTGCCTCCCTCTCCCATATTCAGAGATCCTTGTGTTACATTTAAGTCTCCTTAATTTAATGTCAGATGTTTAGTATCTTCATCTGCAATCTTACTTCCCCCTTGCCGGCTAGAGAGAGAGATTAGGACATGGACGTCTCTAGGGGAGCCGTTGTTCTGGCTATCACACCTTTCCATTCTTGTCATAGGCTGGCCTATTGAGACACTCGAACTTAGGAGCACGTTTCAGAGCCTTTGCTTTCCACCTTGCCACAACTCTTACCTTGAGGCAAGGAGCACAACCAGCTCTTTATAGGGGCAAACACGATAGGGAGAAAGAAATCCAAGGGAAAACATCCATTTATATTCAGAAATAATTTCCTACCACACAACAGCATTCTGTGTTTCTGAAGATCAGCTGATGGCGGTTCTAATCTCTCTACAAGACTTTATTGAGCAATAGTCCAGATTCCCAGGCAGTCTAATGGAATGGCTGGATTCCTGTTGCCCAGGTGATAAATGTCTTGATCGTTTTCTCTTGGGCACTTTCTTCTCCACCCAGGAGAAAATGCCACTCTTCTTTAATACTCACCATCCAGCTCTCTTCGCATTGCTGTCATTTACCAGCTTGCATCTGCCTGCCCTTTCACTGAAGGCCATAGCACCTCATTCAGTTTTCCTTTCTACCACCCTCCAGCAGCTCATCAAAGATGACATTCTGTAATCTCTTCATTTTTAATCATCTACTTCATTCATCTCAGCTGCTATGGAGAGACATTTATTCCTCACTAAATATCCATGAGCTCTTTTAAATTCCATTTCTTCTGAAGGATTCCTGCCCGCAGTAATAGAAATAATAGTCATCTGAGTTAAATTCACCCATTCCAGTCCGTTTTAGTTCACTGATTCCTAGAATGTCGACGTTCACCCTTGCCATCTCTTGTTTGACCACTNGAAGAATTGATGCTTTTGAACTGTGGTGTTGGAGAAGACTCTTGAGAGTCCCTTGGACTGCAAGGAGATCCAACCAGTCCATTCTGAGGGAGATCAACCCTGGGATTTCTTTGGAAGGAATGATGCTAAAACTGAAGCTCCAGTACTTTGGCCACCTTATGCGAAGAGTTGACTCATTGGAAAAGACCCTGATGCTGGGAGGGATTGGGGGCAGGAGGAGAAGGGGACGACTGAGGATGAGATGGCTGGATGGCATCATGGACTCAATGGATGTGAGTCTGGGTGAATTCCGGGAGTTGGTGATGGACAGGGAGGCCATGCGTGCTGCGATTCATGGGGTCGCAAAGAGTCGGACATGACTGCACGACTGAACTGAACTGAACTGTATGGATGTGAGCTGGACCATAAAGAAAGCTGAGCACTGAAGAATTGATGCTTTTGGACTGTGGTGTTGGAGAAGACTCTTGAGAGTCCCTTGGACTGCAAGGAGATCCAACCAGTCCATCCTAAAGGAAATCAGTCCTGAATATTCATTGGAAGGACTGATGCTGAAGCTGAATGTCCAATACTTTGACCGCCTGATGCGAAGAACTGACTCATTGGAAAAGACCCTGATGCTGGGAAAGATTGAGGGCAGGTGGAAAAGGGGAAGACGAGGATGAGATGGTTGGATGGCGTCACTGGCTCAATGCACATGAGTTTGAGCAGGCTCTGGGAGTTGGTGATGGACAGGGAAGCCTGGTGTGCTACAGTCCAGGGGGTCACAAAAGAGTCGGACACGACTGAGCAACTGAACTGAACAGAACTGAACCTATCGTATGGGCTTCCCAGGTGGCTCAGTGGTAAAGAATCCACCTTCCTTGAGTTGGGGAAGATCCCAGGAGGAGGAAATGGCAACTCACTCCAGTATTCTTGCTGGGACAATCGCATGGCAAAGGATCCTGGTGAGCTACAGTCCAGGCAGTTGCAAAAAAGTCAGATATGACTGAGCATGCACACAGCTACTGAGACACTAGGAACTATATTCAAAATCTTATAATGGCCTATAATGGAAAGAATCTAGAAAAGAACGTATCTACACATAAATGTGTGTGAGTATATATATATCAATCACTTTGCTGTACACGTCAAACTAACACAGCATAAACATTTGAGTGTATTTTTCTTATTTAAAAGTTATGTTATATGAGGTAGCATAATAATTAAAGCTGTAGATACATCATACTAGGATTTAACTGTATTTTTTTGCTTACATCTAACTAACCTTATATTCCTCTGTGTTATCTGTGCTGAGGTGCCAAATGACACTGAGATCAAGGATATCTGAAAATTCTGTCACTGGAGGTTGTCAGTTCACATATTTCCAAATACACTCTCAGTCTTATAAAATGTTTTCAGTTTTGCTGAGTTGCTCTAGTTCCTACCCTAGAAAAATCTCTTTCCTACATTTCTAACCATCTGTGCCATCATCTGGAAGTTTCATCCTAGTCCTTATTCTGGTTGTCCAATATCTGTTCGTCCTGTTCTATCTCTGCTGATGTCTCTGTTCCTAATTGTTGTCTAGCTCTTGAACATTGGAAATTTTACATTTTTCTAGCCTCTCTCCTTATCACCTATTTTCTATACTCACAGATGATTCTGAATTGACAGTCATAAGGCCTTTATCTCTTGGATGCAGATTAATTCTTATCAGAGCAAATCCTAATCATAGTCCAGATAAAGTATCTTAAAGCAACCAGCCTCATCCTAAATTGCCAAGAAATGAGACCAATTCAAAAAATGTTTTTAAGTGACTGTATTCTTTGTCTCAAAAAGAGGTGCTAATTGTTCATTAAAACATATTCTCTCATTAGGATTTAGGTTAAACAATTGTATAGCAACTCAAGAGGTATGTTTTTTTGTTGTGGTAATGTTAAGTGATGACCATCGCTGAGGAACAGCTTAAATTCACCCAACTGAGGAGATTCTATTCCTAGACCCTACTATTCTGCCAGCAAGAAACATAAGCTGGAGAGAGAAGAGGTGAAATTAGAGACTGCTAAGTAATCTTTGGCAACTGTGTGGGCCACATCTAGGGGTAGTGAGGAGAAGGGCCATATTTAATGTGGAAAATAGTACTTTTTACTCAAATATCTGGGCTGCCACATGTTTATTAGTCGGAACCTAAAACATGAGAGACAGGGTGATACAGTAGGGAGAGCATTCAAACTGACCTGGATTCTAGTTGATTCTGCCTTTCCTTATGTGTCACCTTTGACAAGTCACCAAATTTCTCTGAGACTTTGCCTTCATCTGTAAAATGGGAAGAATATAGTTACTTCACTGGGCTGTTAATACAGTAAATTTTGAAAAAGATATTTAAAAGTATCTGAACATATGGCATGCAAGAGGCAATTATTTAAAACAAGTTTTCATTAAAATTTCATTTTGTCTTATTATTCATCAACATGATGTTGGCCTCAGGACTTCAAGCTGGAGAAGGAAATGAAGTGGGTTTTTATTCAGCTTGAGAAATATGGAACTGGGCTGGTTTGCCAGGAGGAGTAGGCTATTTAGATGAGTCGATTTGATTTCAGGATGTTGTCCAGCCTCATCCTTCACCAGCCTGAGTACTGCTTGTTCCAGAAGTGCAGTGCTGAAAGAGTGGAGTCATACGAAGTCAGGCATGGGTGTCTCAGGAAAGCAATGCCAGGACACAGTTTTGGAAACAAGGTCTGATAGTCATCCAATAACACTGATTAGCATTCTGTGCATAGAAACAGCTAGACAAGGTGAGGTGACGCAACAGAACACGTCAAATTGAATTTTACAGCATAAAAATTTCTTTCTGGAGTTGACCTTAATTACTATTAAATATTGCTAAAGATCAGAGTCGACTTCCTTCATTTTATGGATGAAGAAATGATAGGCTGGAGAAGAAACTTGGCCACTTTACTGATAATCCAGTATATTTGCCACTAAACTCTTCTGGTGGTACAATTTCTGCTTCATGTAGAAATAAAGAAATTGTCCAAATTTTACATAGAGACAACACAAAAAGATCTATTAACCAATGTAATCACTTATATGGTTACATAAAGAAAATTAAATCTGTTACTATTAAAAAAAAAAAAAACTTTCCTATGAAGTTTGAAAACTTTATAGGAAATTCCCTCTGATTTAACTAGGAATTATTCTTGGTGCTTATATGGCAACTTCTCCCTGTAGAATGTGGCCATCCCCTGAACAAATGCTGAAGTTATTGAAATGACTGGATTCGAGGGGCACAAATCGGGGAATATCTTTGGCAAGATGTTTCTCTGGGCAGCCTGAGTATCAAACCCATAAGGCATGTGTAGGAAGAGTCTGTTGCGATCAGGAAGGAAATGGGAGTTTATGATGTTTAGAGAGAATAGAAAGCACGTGAGAAGCAAGTAATATATGCTATGTTGCCCATCTGTGTTTGTTTTTCTTGACTCCTTAGGATTCTCAATAAAATTTCACAAAGGCCTCATTTCAAGATAGAGGAGAAAATATTTCCTTCAAAAATGTTTAAACATAAATTTCAGACTCTCTAGCAAGAGTCAAAGAGGCCTGACAGGTTGACTGGACTCTAACTAAAATGTGCCTCACTTACTCAAATTCTTACTGGCAAAAGTCAAAGCCTATAGCTCTCTCAACATTCCTATGTGGGGTTTCTGTTTTCTTTACTTTCTGATTACTTCCCAGGTGCTGGTTTATAATATTGTAGGAGATACGGAGTAATAATCTGTCTTAATAAGATATGCTTTTACAACACCGTTGAATTAACTGTGAAATTGTATTTGCTGCCTTTCAAATCTCATTGATTTATAGTCAGGGCTAAGGAAAAAAAAAGGTATGCATATTGTGAGATATAAGAAAAGCAGGCAGGCAGTGTTAGAATCAGAGATCAGCAAACAAGAAGTGAAGGAGTTTGGGGTATCGAGGCCATGCGGCAGGTGTGAATGCATGTCCAGGGATGAACGCATGTCCAGGTATCTTCAGCCAGTCAGTGTAACCTTCATTTGTCTTACCAACATGACATTGCCTGCCTTTAGCCTCTACACCATTTTCTCAGGTTTTATCTGACAGTGTCCCCAAAACTGTGACACAGGCTCCTTAACAGGCTTGCATGTCACCTTCTGCTGACCTTCTGTGATCGTGTCTCACACGATCCCTCTGCTGGATGGACAGTGCCTTTTCCAGGACTCCAGTCAATCCTCTGCTGGGATGTGAGCCCACGACATCCCATCTGCTGGTGAGGCACTCGTCTCCGTTTGGCCACTCTGCCCTAGGAGGAACAGACTCCCCCTCTTCCTAAGGCCCACGTAACCACCAGGCTAGAGCGGGGAAGTAATCCCACAAACCTGAGAACTAGGATATCCTTCTAAATGCCTATTACCTATCCCAGGATTTGTTTCTTTTCTAGAGTTCTCTAAGTAGGACTGTTATTTTCTTTCTAAAGAAACTGTAACCTCAAGCTGCGGACTTACCCTCTAAGCCCCAGGACATCTGATAAAAAAAAATGCAATTGCCTGGCTTAAGAAATGTGATTCCTTTAGCCCTCCCTGGTGCTACCATGATGCTGCATATTGAGGGTATAATTGACCTATATGGTGGTGGCTTTCAGATTTAAGCAAGCATCAGGATTATCTAAAGTTTCTCTTGAGAGAGATTACTGAACACAAACTCCAGAGTTTCCAATTCAGTTGGTCTGGTATAGTGCCTGATAATTTGAATTTTCACAGGTTCTCATGTGATCCTGCTGCTGTTGGCCCAGGAATCACAGTTTGCAAACCACTGGCCTGGTGTATGGTGAGATCTAGACAAAATCACAACAAAATACCGTGGCCCAACATCAGAATGCCTGGACCACTCACTCATACCTGCTGCTCCCATAAATATCACATAATGAGGGTATATTTGGCAAAAAAAAAAAAAAGTTAAGCTATTTTTCAGTAAGATAAAAATATTTTAAACTGACAACACTCAGACAGAATATCACCCTGGAAGACAATAAATCACTAAGAAAGCTGCCAAGCATCACCATGGCATCATTATATTCAAATCCTCACAGAGAACAAAGTGCATTGTTTTCCAGACTCACACAAAACAGTGGTCCTCACATCCTGCTGTGCACTATTTTCCCTTAGATATCAAGGGAAAAAATTGAGTACTTTTTTCTTTAGAGGTCATTTACTTCTTTTAAATCCTGAATTTAGCCCAGACTCTGCTTAGAGGTAAGCTGAAATCAAAAGGACGATAAAGAAAGTTGACATCATAAGGTAGACAAGTATAGTAGAATCAGCAGAATAGCAAGATTATTTCCTTCTCTTATATAGGATGACTCTGTAATGTAAATAGCATTACTATTTATTACCATAGATTCACCTGGTCTTAAAAATGATCTAGAAGTTGTGATCTGTGATATTCAGGAAGGTAAACTGGGGAAGGAAACTCCTCTTACAGCTGTTAATGGAGGCTGGCACCCGGTGCAGCTATGTCTACCATCGCTGAGAACCAGTCTTATCCTCTGTCACACACATCAGCCTGCCTGGAGAGATTAAAACGTGGAGCACACCCATCGAGGCAAGGGGCTTGGTGTCCCAGGATCTAACTCTCAGAGCATTTAGAAGCTCAAAGACAGGCTGCAAGAGCACAACCATGTCTTTATGGCTCCTGATCTGTCCAAAGACAAGTGGTCAAGAACTGGAAAGCAGTGATTCTAATGCTGTGGGAAAGGCCTCCAGGAGAGGAGAGAACCCCCGAGAGTGCAGGGAAAGGTCTGTTCTGTGTGTGGACAGGGCAGGGAGATTGCAAACTGAGCCATGCCTCAGAGCTGCCAGGTGACCCAGATACCTCGTCAAAACGCCCACTTTGAAAACAAAACACAGCCTGAGTTGGAATGTTTCTGTTACTTTGCTTCTTTCCATCCCAGAAATGAAATCGGAGTCCTTCTCATGGCTGAGTCCCACTTCTGGTCATCGAATTACTGAGCGGGACATCATAGGAGACTGAGCCCCAGCGTGCCCAGTATCCATTAGCCATCACGTGGAGTGCATTAATAAACCCAAGCAGAGGTATGATATTACACTCAAAATGCATCCTGAGGATTTTTACCATCATTCTAACTTTGTGAGTGTGCCAGCAACATCTCTTTCAACTCGAGGTAAACTAAGCTAGGTATTTAAAGAGATTAAGTCTTTCAGGCCCAGTAGGTCACCCCTGAAGGCACTTGTGCAGGGAGAAATAAGCCTCTGTGGGTCTTTAATGTTCATCCTTCAAATAGAATATATCGATATATATAAAAACACATCATGATCCAGAAATAGAGTTCATACCAGGAATGTGTATATGTTCATGTATATGTATGTGGAAATGAGCAGTATGTATCGTTAAAAATACATAGTCTTTGGTTTATAAATTGTACATAAATTGTACAAATTCGCTTATTTTTTCACTCAGCATTATGTTTTCAGTTTAGAATAACACTGTTTAGAATAATATTTTTCCTTCTCACTTCTGCCTGAGTCATGAATCTATTAATAAATGTAGTATTAATATATACTTACAATTATTCAGATCTTGTAATTTAATAAAATTTTGTAGTCTTGTGTTTAACTTTCAGAGAATTTTCTAGACTTTCCTTATGCATTCATTGTTGATTTATGTACAGTCTTCTTAGTTTTTTTTGTTGTTGTTACTATTGTGATATCTTACCTTCTACTTGGAAAGTGGAATGCCACAAATTTTGATATGCTCATTTTCTACCCTATTTCTTATTTCTTTTTGGTTATGTACTTTTGAACTTTTATTGGCCAGGACCTACAGTGTTCTGTTACAGTGATAAGGAGAATCTTCATCTTGTTCCTGAATGTAAAGGGAACACTTTTTAAGTTTTTCCATTAATATGATTCTTGCTAAAGGTTTTTTGATAATTTTATCATCAAAGTAAGGGTCTTCCTTCCCATTTCTAGTTTTATTAAGAGATTTTTAACATACATAGATTTTGGACATAATCAGATTATTTTTCTGCATCTATTCCTTGAAAGAAAAGCTATGACCAACCTAGACAGCATATTAAAAAGCAGAGACATTACTTTGCTAACAAAGATCCATCTAGTCAAAGCTTTGGTTTTTCCAGTAATCATGTATGAATGCAAGATTGGACCATAAAGAAAGCTGAGCGCCAAAGAATTGATGCTTTTGAACTGTGGTGGTGGAGAAGATTTTTGAGAGTCCCTTGGACTGCAAGGAGATCCAACCAGTCCATCCTAAAGGAGATCAGTCCTGAATATTCATTGGAAGAACTGATACTGAAGCTGAAACTTCAGTAATTTGGCCACCTGATTTGAAGAACTGACTCATTGGAAAAGACCCTGATGCTGGGCAAGATTGAAGACAGGAGGAAAAGGAGATGACAGAGGATGAGATGGTTGGATGGCATCACCAATTCAGTGGACATGAGTTTGAGCAGGCTCCGGGAGTTGGTGATGGACAGGGAAGCCTGGAGTGCTGCAGTCCATGGGGTCACAGAGTCAGACACCACTGAGCAACTGAACTGATTGAGTTGGTCGTATGCCTTCCCTCCTTAGACTTTACCTTCCTGGCTGACCTCTACTTGATCATGATGTTTTGTTGCTCTTCTTGTCCTTGTTATTATTTTTTATAGCACCCTGGGTTCTATTACTTGATACCTTGTTTAGTATTTTTGCATCAATGTTATATATATAATTGCCTATAATTTCCTTTGCTTCTCCCATCCTTATTATATTTTGTTTGAAGAGAATACTAGTGTTATAAAATTGAGTAGCTTTCCCAGTAATTGGAAATTATGGGCTTTAGCCAGTTCTTACAGTTTTTTTCTTAGTACTTATTGATCTATTCAAGTTTTCTTTCACTTGGCCAATTTTGTTAGTTGAAAATGTTTAATAACAGGATAGATTTTTTAATCAACATTAGTATCAAAATTTAAATGCATAATATATTAGTGCTGTCTATAGTTAGTGTTGTTCAGCAGATCTCTAGAGCTTATTCATCTTGCTTAGGTGAAACTTTCTGCCTGTTGATTAGTAACTCATTTCCCTCTACCGCAACCCACAGCAACCAGTGTTCCACTCTTTGACCCTATGAACTTGACTATTTTAGGTATCTCATATAAGTGGAATCATGCTGTATTTCTCTCTCTGTGACTGGCTTATTTCACTTTACATGATGCCCTCAAGGTTCATCTATGTTGTTGTATATTGCAGAATTTCCTTCTTTGTAAAGATGAATAGTATTCCACTGTGTGTATATATATATATAGCACACTTTTAATCCATTCGTCTGTCAATGTACATTCAGGTTGTACCCATGTCTTTGTTGTTGTGAATAGTGCTATGATGAATTTGTTGTTGTTTAGTCACTAAATCCTGTCTGACTCTTTTGTGACCCCATGGACTGCAGCCCACCAGGCTTCACTGTCCATGGGATTTCCCAGGCAAGAAAACTGGAGTGGGGGCGCCATTTCCTTCTCCAGAAGATACCACTTTTCTATCAAAAAGAAGTTATGTAAATGCAGTCAATTTTGTTTATAATTTATGTAATTCGTTGTTGTTCAGTCATTCAGTCATGTCTGACTCCCTGCTGCCAATGGACTGCAGCACACCAGGCTGCTGTCCTTCATTACTATCTCCCAGAGTTTGCTCAGACTTATGTCCACTGAGTTGAGGATACCATGCCACCATCTCATCCTCTGTCTCCCTCTTCTCCTCCTGCCCTCAATCTTTCCCAGCATCAGGATCTTTTCCAGTGAGTCAGTTCTTCAGATCAGATGGCCAGAGTATTGGAGTTTCAGCGTCAGCATCAGTCCTTCCAATGTGTATTCAGGGTTGATTTCCTTTACGACTAGCTGGTTAGATCTCCTTGCTGTCTAAGGGACTCTCAAGAGTCTTCTCCAACACCACAGTTTGAAGGCATCATTTCTTTGGTGCTCAGCCTTGTTTATGGTCAACTATTACATCTGTACATGACTACCGGAAAAACCTTAACCTTGACTATATGGACCTTTTTCACCAAAGTGATGTCTCTGCTTTCTAATATGCTGTCTAGGTTTGTCGTAGCTTTTCTTTAAAGGAGCAAACATCTTTTAATTTCATGGCTGAGGTCACTGTCCGCAGTGATTTTGAAGCCCAAGGAAATAAAGTCTGTCACTCTTTCCGCTTTTTCCAATCTATTTGCCGTGAAGTGATGGGACTGGATGCCATGATCTTTGGTCTTCATTCTCCCCATTTTCTCCTATACCCCCAAGCCTCCAAATGGCTTCATTTTTCTTCCACATTTAGAATGGGTCTTTTGGTGACCGGTTCTCTCAGCTGTATCTGAAAATGTCCTTGTTCAATGTTTATTTTTAATTGGTTATGGAAGTTTTTCCAGCCGTTCAAAGCTATCATTTCATTGTCTTCTGGCTCTTTTTTATGTTTTAAATTCAGCTATGAATTATATTGTTTTTTTGTGTGTGTGTTTGTGGTGGTGAAAATGAAAGGGTTAACCCCTCAGTCATGTCCAACTCTTTGCGACCCCATGGACTGTAGCCCACCAGGCTCCTCTCTCCGTGAGATTCTCCAGGCAAGAATGGAGTTGGTTGCAGTTCCTTTCTCTAGAGGATCTTCCCACCCAGAGATTGAACCTGGGTTGCTTGCATTTCAGTTTCTTTCACCTTCTGAGCCACCAGGGAAGCCCC
>SJXQ01007905.1:4618-51171 GCA_006408695.1 Aepyceros melampus
CCAGACCACCTGACCTGCCTCTTGAGAAATCTGTATGCAGGCCAGGAAGCAACAGTTAGAACTGGACATGGAACAACAGACTGGTTCCAAATAGGAAAAGGAGTACGTCAAGGCTGTATATTGTCACCCTGCTTATTTAACTTCCAGGCAGAGTACATCATGAGAAACGCTGGACTGGAAGAAACACAAGCTGGAATCAAGATTGCTGGGAGAAATATCAATAATCTCAGATATGCAGATGACACCATGTTTATGGCAGAAAGTGAAGAGGAACTAAAAGGCCTCTTGATGAAAGTAAAAGGGAGTGAAAAAGTTGGCTTAAAGCTCAACATTCAGAAAACAAAGATCATGGCATCTGGTCCCATCACTTCATGGGAAATAGATGGGGAAACAGTGGAAACAGTGTCAGACTTTATTTTTGGGGGCTCCAAAATCACTGCAGATGGTGAGTACAGCCATGAAATTAAAAGACGCTTACTCCTTGGAAGGAAAGTTCTGACCAACCTAAATAGCATATTGAAAAGCAAAGACATTACTTTGCCGACTAAGGTCCGTCTAGTCAAGGCTATGGTTTTTCCTGTGGTCATGCATGGATGTGAGAGTTGGACTGTGAAGAAGGCTGAGCGCCGAAGAATTGATGCTTTTGAACTGTGGTGTTGGAGAAGACTCTTGAGAGTCCCTTGGACTGCAAGGAGATCCAACCAGTCCATTCTGAAGGAGATCTGCTTCGGAAGGAATGATGCTTAAGCTGAAACTCCAGTACTTTGGCCACCTCATGCAAAGAGTTGACTCATTGGAAAAGACCCTGATGCTGGGAGGTATTGGGGGCAGAAGGAGAAGGAGACGACAGAGGATGAAATGGCTGGATGGCATCACGGACTCGATGGGCGTGAGTCTGAGTGAACTCCAGCAGTTGGTGATTGACAAGGAGGCCTGGCTTGCTGCACGGTTCATGGGGTGCAAAGTCGGGCATGACTGAGTGACTGAACTGACTGACTAACTGTGTTTATGTGCACAGGGTCACTTTTGTCCTGTCCAACTCTTTGGGACCCTGTAGACTGTGGCCTGTCAGGCTTCTCTATCAGAGAAGGGATTCTCCAGGCAAGAATACTGGAGCATATTGGCCAATTGCTATTGCTATTGCTAAGTCACTTCAGTTGTGTCCGACTCTGTGTGACCCCATAGACAGCAGCCCACCAGGCTCCCCCGTTCCTGGGATTCTCCAGGCAAGAACACTGGAGTGGGTTGCCACTTCCTTCTCCAATGCATGAAAGCGAAAGGTGAAAGTGAAGTCGCTCAGTCAGGTCCGACTTAGCGACCCCATGGACTGAAGCCTACCAGGCTCCTCCATCCATGGGATTTTCCAGGCAAGAGTACTGGAGTGGGGTGCCATTGCCTTCTCCGATATTGGCCAATACTGAGTGCCATACTCTTCTAAAGCACTATATTTCCTACTACCCTAGTCACCAATCCCCCTCAGCACCTGGTGCTGCCAGAACCCCTGCGACCCAAGCAGCTGCACCACTTCCACACCTGGCCCTCACTGGGGAAGACCCAATCCCTCCAGGGCAGCCTCAGGAACCCAGTGGATGACCCACATATAGAGCTGGAAATAAAACCACAATTGAAACCCAGGGGCAGGGTGGCTAAAGAAGAAGACCTAAAACATTCCCACCAATTGTACAAGCTTCAGATTAAATCCACATGATCAACGAAGCAGGCTCGTATATAAAAGGCCATTGAGAGCTCCCACAAAAGAAAACACACTGGCTCTGATAGCTGTGGACATCGGAGGCAAGACCACACAGGAGTAGAACTAGATTAGAATCTGAGCAGCCCCACAGCAGGTCCAGAGATCAGTATAGTGTTGAAGGGCATCCTGCGGAGATAAGTTGGAATTTGATTCTCAGAGCGGGAAAGGACTCTGACAGCAAAGAGTCAAGAAAAACATGTATTATTCTTATTTTTGATTTGTTCTATAGATTCTTTTGGATTTTTTTCCCCTTTTTTCCTCCCTCTGTTGTAGTTGTCGATTTTATTGGCACTAAGAAATCCAATTAAGCTTTTGACTGTCTTTTTTTTCTTCTTCTTCAGTCACATTTTTTTATTGTCATAAACCTCTGCCTCTACATTGGGTTTTGCAGTTCTGTGGAGTTTTCCTTTTCTCTCTCTCTCTCTCTCTTTTTTATTTGAATTTTTAATGTTTTAAAACTATTATTATTTTTCTACATTTATTCCTTCATTTGCTTTTCCTACTGATCTTTTCCCCTTGCAGTTAATCTTTAATATATATAAATCTGCCTTATCTACCTCTATTTATCTTTGCATATCTATTCTTTCTTTCTTTTCTTTCTCTCCTTTCCTCTCAATATATTTGTTAGTTTCATCTTCATTGCTTTATTCCCCAATTGGCACCTTGCTTTAGTTTAGTTTCCTAGTCTGTGCTTTAATTAGTTTGAGTCTGATAGATATAATTTTTGGCTTCCTTTGTTCACCAGGTTAATCTATTGTACATAATTTTTGTTGGACTGTTTTGATTTTGCTTTTGGGTGTATATGTATATGTGTATATATATATATATATATATATATATATATATATATATGTTTGTGTGTGTGTATTCAGTCACACTTACTATTGTTGTTACAAACTTCTGTCTCTATTTTGGGCTTTTGTAGTTCTGTGGAGTTTTCCTTTTTTTTTTTCCCCCCTTTTTTCTTTCTTCTTCCGTTTTTTCTCTTTTCTCTTGTATAATTTTAATTTTTAAAACCTACTATAGCTTTTCTACATTTATTCCTTTGTTTGCCTTTCCTACTGTTCTTTGCCTCTTGCAGTTAATTTTTAATGTATATAAATCTTCGTCTACCTCTATTTAACTTTGCATATCTATTTTTCTTTCTTTTCTTTCTTTCCTTTCCTCTCAACATAACTGTTAGTTTTGTTTTCATTGCTTTATTCCAGATTTGACACCTTGCTTTAGCTTTGTTTTCCAGTTTGTGCTTAAGTTAGTTTTGTTCTTAACTGGTAAATACATTTTTTTTTTTAATTTCCTCCGCTTGCTGGATCAATCTACTGTACTTTTGTTGGATTGTTTTCACTTTGCTCATGGATGTATAGGTGTATGTGTATTCCATTATTTTAATTATTATTTGCCTGATTTTATAACTGTCATTTGTCTGGGGTTCATCTTTGGTTCCTTGTTTTTGGATATTTGTTTTACTCTCCCTTAATGTCATAACAAACCACTTGTGGAATATTTGATCTTGACCAGAGATCAAACCCTGAACCTTTGGAGTGGGAGCACTGACTCCAAGACCCTAGACTACCAGAAAACTAATCGTAAGGTGTATCAAATAGTGAGAACTAACACAAAGGAAACCACTTGAATACAAGACCCAGCATCACCCAACCAACAGTGGCACCCTGTGCAGGATGCCACATCTAAACAACAAACAAAACAAAAATACAAATTCAATCATCAGCAGACAGGAATACCACCTCACTCAGCCTTGCCCATCAGAGGAAAAACAAACAAACAAACAGAATCTCAGCACAAATCTGACCCTATATGAACCTCACAAAAACCACTGGACCAACACTAAGAAGGAAAAACCAAAGGGAAGAAAGAATTCAACCTTCTTCAAGGAGTGAATTAAACTTTCTTTGAAGCCTGGGAAAAGGAGACCAAAAACACAATAACTAAAAAGTGAAAGGCAGAGAAATACTACACAAATGAAGGAACATACTAGAAACACAAAAATCCAAATAATGAAGAGGAAATAGGTAAACTACCTGACAAAGAATTCAGAATAATGATAGTAAAGATGATCAAAAAACTTGAAAAGAAAATGGAGAAAATGCAAGAATGAATTAACAAAGACCTAGAAGAATTAAAGAACAAGCCTACAGAGAAAAACAACACAATTACTAAAATTAAAAATAGTCTAGAAGGAATAAATAGCAGAATATCTGAAGCAGAAGAACGAATCAGTAAGCTGGAAGATAAAATTGTGGAAATAACTTCTGAAGAGCAGAATAAAGTAAAAAGAATAAAGAGAGCTGAGGATAGTCTCAGAGACTTCTGGGGCCATATCAAACACAACAACATTCAAATTATAGGGGCCCTAGAAGAAGACAAGAAAAAGAAAAGTTAGGAGAAAATTTTTGAAGAGATTATAGTTGAAAATTTCCCCAACATGGAAAAGGAAATAGCCAAACAAGTCCAAGAGGCACAAGAGTCCCATATGGGATAAACCCAAGGAGAAACACACCAAGACACATACGAATCAAACAAATAAAAATTAAACACAAAGAAAGAATATGAACAACAGCAAGGGAGAAGCAACAAGTAACATACAAGGGAAACCCCATATGCTTAACAGCTGATCTTTCAGCAGAAATTCTGCAGGCCAGAAGGGAATGGCAGAATATTTAAAGTACTGAAAGGTAAAAATCTACAACCAAGATTACTGTACCCAGCAAGGATCTCATTCAAAATTGATGGAGAATAAAAAGCTTTTCAGACAATCAAAGGTTAAGAGAATTCAGTACCATTAAACCAGCTTTACAACAAATATTAAAGGGACTTATTTACATAGTCAACAAATGCAACAGAAGAAAAAAGATCTACAAAATCAACCCCCAAACAATTAGAAAATTGCAATAGAAACATATATATCAGTAATTACTTTAAATGTAAATGGATTAAATGCTCCAACCAAAAGACAAAGACCGGCTGAAAATGAAAAACAAGACCCATATATATACTGTCTACAAGAAACTCACTTCAGCCTAAAGACACATATAGACTGAAAGTGAGAGGATGGAAAAATATATTCCATGAAAATGGGAAGCAAAAGAAAGCTGGAGTAGCAATCTTCATATCAGACAAAATAAACCTTAAAATAAAGAAGATTACAATAGATAAGGAAGGACACTACATAATGATAAAGGAATCAATCCAAGAGGAAGACATAACAATTGTAAATATCTATGCACCCACCAGAGGAGCACCTCAATACATAACACAAACACTAACAAACATAAAAGGAGAAATTGACAGTAACACAATCATAGTAGGAGACTTTAACACCCCACTGACACAAATGGACAGGTCATCAAAACAGAAAATAAATAAAGAAACATGTCTTAAATGATACATTAGATGAGATGAATCTCATTGATACCTGTTTTCAGAATATTCCTTCCAAATGCAGAAGAACACACCTTCTTCTCAAGTGAACATGGAACATTCTCCAGGATAGACCACATCAATTTAAGAAAATTGAAAATTTATCAAGAATCTTCTCTGACTACAACACTGTGAGACTAGATATAAATTATAAAGGGAAAAAAACTGTAAGAAATAAAAACACATGGAGATTAAACAACATGTTTCTAAATAACCAACAGATTATTGAAGAAATAAAAAAGAAAATTAAAAATTTCTAGAAACAAATGATGATGAAAACACAACAACTCAAAACGGGTGTGATGCAGCAAAAGCAGTTCTAAGAGGGAAGTTTATAGCAATACAATCCTACCTCAAGAAACAAGAAAAACATAGAATATGTAAACTAACTTTACATCTAAAGCAACTGGAAAAAGAAGAAGAAAAAAACTCCAAAATTAATAGAAGGAAAGAAATCATATAAATCCAAGCAGAAATAAATGGAACAGAAATGAAAGAAACAATAGTAAAGATTAATAAAACTAAAAAGCTGGTTTTTTGAGAAGATAAACAAAATTGACAAACTCTTAGCCAACTCATCATGATAAAAAGAGAGAAGAATCAAATCAACAAAATTAGCAAGAAAAAGGAGAAGTTGCAACAATGAAGAAATACACAGGATTATAACAGACTATTATGAACAACTATATGGTAATGAAATAGATAACCTGGAAGAAATGGACAGATTCTTAGAAAAGTTAAATCCTCCAAGACTGAACTTGGAAGAAATAGAAATTATGAGCAGTCCAATTACAAGCACTGAAATTGAAGCTGTGATCAAATATCTCCCAAAAAAACAAAAGCCCAGGACCAGATGGCTTCACAGGAGAATTCTATAAAACATTTAGAGAAGACCTAATGTCTATCTTTCTAAAACTCTTTCCAAAAATTGCAGAGGAAGGAACACTTCCAAACTCATTCTACAAGGTCATGATCACCCTGACACCAAAACCAAAGACAAAACACACAAAAAAGAAAACTACAGGCCAATATCACTGATGAACATAGATGCAAAAATCCAAGAAAATTTTAGCTAATAGAATTCAGCAGCACATCAAAAAGCTCACACACCATGATCAAGTTGGGTTTATCCCAGGGATGCAAGGATTCTTCAATATACAGAAATCAAATACACCATATTAAAAATTGAAAGATAAAACCCATATGATCATCTCAATAGATGCAGAGAAAGCCTTTGACAAAATTCAGCACCCATTTATGATTACAACTCTTCAAAAAATGGGCATAGAAGCAATATATATCAACATAGTAAAGGCCATATATGACAAGCCTATAGCAAACATTATTCTCAATGATGAAAAACTGAAAGCATTCCCCCTAAGATCAGGAACAAGACACTTTCACCACTATTATTTAACTTATTTCTGGAAGTCCTAGCTACAGCAATCAGAGAAGAAAGAGAAATAAAATGAATCTAGGTCAGAAAAGAAGAAGCAGAGTTCTCACTGTTTGTAGATGACATGATATTGTTACAGGAAACCCTAAAGGTAATATCAGAAAATTCCTAGAACCAATCAGTGAATTTAGCAAAGTTGCAAGATACAAAATCAATACACAGGGAACACTTGCATTTTTATATACTACAATGAAAAATCAGAAAGAGCAATTAAGGAATCAATCCCATTCACCATTTCAACAAAAAGAATTATATATCTAGGAATAAACTTACCTAAGGAGACAAAAGATCTGTACACAGAAAATTATAAGGCACTAATGAAAGATATCAAAGATGGCATAAACAGAGAAATATTCCATGTTCCTGAGTAGGAAGAATCAATATTGTGAAAATAACTATACTGCCAAATGCAATCTACAGATTTAATGAAATCCCTATTAAATTACCAATGACATTTTTCACACAACTAGAACAATTTCACAATTCATACGGAAACATGAAAGAGCCAGAATAGCCAAAGCAGTCTTAAAAAAGAAGAGAGCTGGAGGAATCAAGCTTCCTGACTTCAGGTTATACTACAGAGCTACAGTCATCAAGACAGTATGGTACTGACACAAAAACAGAAATATAGACCAACGGAACAAGACAGAGAATCCAAAAATAAACCCATAAACCTATGGCTACCTTATTTTTGAAAAAGGAGGCAAGAATATACAATGGGGCAAAGACAGCCTCTTCAATAAATGACGCTAGGAAAACTGGAAAGCTACATGTAAAAGAATGAAATGAGAACACTTCCAAACAGCATAAACAAAGATAAATTCAAAATGGATTAAAGACCTAAATGTAAGACCAGAAACTATAAAACTCTTAGAGGAAATCATAGACAGAAAACTCGATGACATAAATCAAAGCAAGATCCTCTATGACTCGCCTCCTAGAACAATGGAAATAAAAACAAAAGTAAACAAGTGATGCCTAATTAAACATAAAAGCTTTGCACCACAAAGAAAGTATAAGCAAAGGTGAAAAGAAAACCCTGAGAATGGGAGAAAATAATAGAAAATGAAAAAAAAAAAAACTGACAAAGGATTAATTTAAAAAATATACAAGCAGCTCGTATAACTCAATGCCAGAGAAACAAATAACCCAATCAAAAAATGGGGAAAAGACCTATACAGACATTTCTCCAAAGAAAACATGCAGATGTTAACAAACACCTGCAAAGATACTCAACATCACTCATTATTAGAGAAATGCAAATCAAAACTACAATGAGATATCATCTCACACTGGTCAGAATGACCATCATCAAAAAGTCTACAAACAATAAATACTGGAAAGGGTATTGAGAAAAGGAAACACTCTTGCACTGTTGGTGGGAATGTAAATTGATACAGCCACTATGGAAGACAGTATGGAGATTCATTAAAATCTAGGAATAACAACACCATATGACCCAGCATTACCACTCCTAGGCATATACCCTGAGGAAACCAAAATTGAAAGAGACATATGTTTCCCATTGCCCATTGCAGCACTATTTACAATAGCTAGAACATGGGAAGCAATCAGATGTCCATCGACAGATGAATGGATAAAGAAGTTGTGGTATATATACACAATGGAATATTACTCAGCCATAAAAAGGAACACCTTTGAGTCAGTTCTAATGAAGTGGATGAACCTAGAACCTATTATACAGAGTGAAGTGAGTCATAAAGGGAAAGACAAATACCATATTCTAACACATATATATGGAATCTAGAAAAATGGAACTGAAGAATTTATTTACAGGGAAACAATGGAGAAACAGACATAGAGTAGAGACTTATGGACATGGGGAGAGGGGAAGAGAGAATGAGATGTATGGAAAAAGTAACATGGAAACTTACATTACTGTATGTAAAATAGATAGCCAACTGGAATTTGTTGTATGGCTCAGGAAACTAAAATAAGATCTCTGTATCAATCTAGTGGGGTGAGATGGGGAGAGAGATGGCAGGGAGTTTCAAAAGGAAGGGGATATATGTATACCTATGGTTGATTCATGTTGTGGTTTGACAGAAAACAACAAAATTCTGTAAAGCAATTATACTTCCATAAAAAATAAACAAATTAAAAGCCAAAAAAAAATTTCCACAGTTTGTTGTCATCCATAGAGTCAAATGCTTTGACATAGTCAATTAAGCAGAAGTAGATGTTTTAAAAAAAAATACATCATTGATGAAAAACCTTTGTTTCAAAAAAATTATATAATTGTCCTTTGATCTCAAATGAGTAGAACAGTCCTCAGAACTTTCAAAAAGACATCTCTCAGATTGGCTCAAATAAAATCTTCCATTTCTTTCTTAGGTGGACTATTGATTTGAGCCACATCACTGTGCCAACAGTGACTAACACACACACACACACACACACACACACACACACAAAGAGTTTGCCAATAAAGGTCCTTATAGTCAAAGCAATGGTTTTTCCAGTAGTCATGTACAGGTGTGAGAGTTGGACCATAAAGAAGGCTGAGCACCAAAGAATTAATGCTTTTGAACTGTGGTGCTGGAGAAGACTCTAAGACCCATGGACAGCAAGGAGATCAAACCAGTCAACCTTAATGGAAATCAACCCTAAATATTCATTGGAGGGACTGATGCTGAAGCTGAAGCTAAAGTTCCGATAGTTTGGTCACCTGATTGGAAGAGCTAATTCATTGGAAAAGACCCTGATGCTGGGAAAGATCAAGGGCAAGAGGAGAAGAGGGGATGGAAGATGAGATCCTTGGATGGCATCATTGATTCAATGGACTTGAGTTTGAGCAAACTCTTGGAGAAAATGAAGTACAGGGAAGTCTGGCATGCTGCAGTTTATGGGGTTGAAAAAATTCAGACACAACTTAGCAACTGAAAAGCAACAAATATTTAAGCCAAGGGGATCAAATATTATTTTACACACTCATTCTCTAATTACAATGCATAAAATATTGATAACAGTCCTTACTATCAAGAGAATAGTAAGGGTGGCAATGTAATGAGCTGGCTCATAGAATAATGAGTTTTGGAGTAATGTCAGAGGACTAGGAAGAATAATTATGACTAGTTATTTTAGCATTGGTATTGTGGTCAGTTTAAGACGAGCTTTTAGGAATTTCAGAATTACTATTTGGAAAGGAGCTGGTACCCAGGTATAAGACCAGCCTAATCTCTGTACCTGAAGAACATAGATTCAGCTGTCTTAAGGAGAAGAGGGTCACTTAATAGTGGGTATCATAGGCATAACCACCAAGGAACAGGATAATGATTTCTTTGGGAGGGTGACCTTAGCTCCTTTCCTTCCAGTGGTCATTTCTTTGTCTTGCCCTTTTACTGGAATGTCTACTTCATCTATAAGCATCTCAATAGCTGTCTCTTTCCTGTATATATCACTGAACTAGCTATACTATGAATATTTTTAATTTAAATCTGGCCTTTGCAGGCCATCAGGAAACCCAGATGGATCTCTAAGGAGATCTAGACAACCCCTGAACTTGAGGAGAAAGGAAAACTTTGCTCTCAGTTTAGCGAGTCCTCCTATCCCTCTGATAAGTCTTCATGACTTCTTTATTTCAGATATTTTCCTTGCATTATGCAAATGGCTCGGAGTAGCACAACAGCACTTGGACATCAATCTCATTAATACTCAGAACAATGTTATAAAATTCCCATTGCAAAATAAAGGTAGAACAAAAAAGTATCAATTAATATAAAGATGTCTTGTGTCCCTTTATCATTAGCCTTAAAAATGTTGTTCTAGTCATAATATTTCACAATAACACATTTACTAAATTAAAAAAAAACATTTAAAACATAAAAATAAAATTATGCTCTCATTATGATATCCCTTATGAGCATGTGTGAGAAAAACAGTATACGAAAATACAGTGTCACTTATGCCATAGTAGCAGTATGTGTGGGAGTATTCAGGAAATTCAGAAGAGAATAAACTAAACTCAGGCAGAGAATCAAGAAAGGTTGCACAAAGCAGGTGACCTAGGATCACTGCCTTGAAAACAGACTAGAAATTATCCACGATAATATTCTAGGCAGAAGAAACAATATAAGAAAAGTCAAAAGAATATGTAGAAATGTATGTTTGTGAGTGTGGTAGGTGAAGAGGATGCATGTGTGTGTTTGTGTATGTGAGAATTCCACTATCCCCCTTCCTTTTGAAGTCAGTACAATCAATTAGATATACTGCCTGATAAATGGGTATAAATTTCACATTTTTTTCTGTACAGTGTCTTACACTTTAAGCCTAACTTCCAGCTATAGAACCAAGTTTTTGTTCTTCAGTAAAGAAATCTCAGCTACCCATGTCACAGGGAATCTCAACTACCCATGTCACAGGGATGTCATATATTTAGTAGGAAGACTTAAAATAGACCTTAGAGAGTCACCTCCTATGCATGCAAGCAGGCCTGTTCTTAGCTTTGGTAATAATGCCAGCTCCCAAGATGGTACACAGCTAGGAGGCTGTTTCTTGCTGCAGTGAGAACATCCAGTATTTACCAACCATGTGGTTCCTCCCCTATCCTGGCCAGGCTCCAGGTTATTTCCATCTGTGAGACTTACTACTTGTGATATAATTGGGTCATACCACACCATGTATGATAATTCTGGGGATCAAGCCAATTTCTTTCTATGCCCAACCCATTCACTGCTCAGGGGGTCTATAAGCATTATGGTAAGTGACAAGAAGTGCAGCCAAGCAACAGTGAGGTGAGGGGCACTGTGACAAACCTGAATTTCAAACTCCAGGTGTTCATGGCCTCCAGACCTACAAGCTAATCCTGCTTGGAAACATTTTTTGTCTTTGTTTTTCATCAAATAGTATCACCCTCAAGTTGTGCAAGGAAGTAGTTACAAATTGTGTCAGTAATGATACAAGACAATGCAGTTCTAGACATGAAAGTTCTAAATTCTAGCCCTCATGGTGTGAGGATTAACTGTCACTTTGGAGACTCCAATAATCTCTGCCCTTGTGCTTCTTCATCAAGCAAATAAGGATTCTCACTGCAAGGAATACCTAGCTATAAGAGAGATACAAATATTTTCAAAACTTTAAAACATCAAATAATATTGAATTAAGCCAGGTAGTTGTTCATCCAGAACATTAGCTAACACCACTGAGAGCAAGCAGGCCTATTTTCCAAGGCAAGTGGGTCAAATGCAGTTATCACACTTTTCTATCCATATACTATATGTTGCCTAATTTAGAAGGACATCTGGGATCAGAGAAGTTATGTTCATGCCACTGAATATAAATATTCATGAGAGCCTATCATGCACAATGTGCTGTACTATATGTTTTAATTTTAGTGATTTGTTCAAGGTCAGAGAGCTGGTTAGTGTAAGGCTACATTAGCTGACCTTACTCCCAGCTGCATTATCTATCATTCCATTCCATCACATATTCTGGAATCAGTTGTTTTCAATTGGGCAAGTAGAAGAATTTATGTGCTTTAGGTTCATAACTGTTTCATCTGAGGTTCTATCTACATAAAGCACTTAGATTTTTTCCAGAAATATTTAATTGGGTTTTGCTTAATTTATGAAAGAAAATATATATTAATGACACCAGGACTTTTATGATGAGAAAAAAAGAATATCTTGAAAAGACAAGTAAATTCCTAAGTAAAAGCAGAAGGAGCAAAGAGAGCATGAGGTTCCAACACAATCAACATATAAATAATTCTACAAGTATTGGCAGTTTTAAGGTTCACTGGCTGTGATTCTTAAGAAAAGGAAGTCAGACAAGCAATATGAACCAAATGATCATCTGCCACTCTAGTCTTAATCATTGCTGCCCATTGCTGAATATTCTCTCTGGGCTACATCCACTCAACTGTGGCCCTGACCACATGGGCATGAAATAAAGGAAAACAAATTTGGCTCTTATCACAGAATATGTCATGCTGATTTATTAACCTCAAATATAGCTTAATCTGCATAAAAAATGGATCCTTAAAAACTGACTGGGATTAGTAACTCTAGTTCAAGCTCTAATTCCTTCTGGTAGTCACTTAAATGTGCTTGTTTGTGGCTCAGATGGTAAAGAACCTGCCTGCATTGCGGGAGATCCAGGTTTGATCACTAGGGACGCAGGTTAGATCCCAGGGTAGGGAAGATCCCCTGGAGAAGGAAATGGCAATCCACTCCAGTATTCTTGCCTAGAGAATTCTAAAGACGGAGGAGCTTGGTGGGCTACAGTTTATGGGGTCACTACAGTCCTTAGGGTTTCTATAGTCCATGGGGTTGCAAACAGTCCAACACGACTGAGTGACGCACTTTCACTTTTCACTTGCAGTTTCATTTAAATAGGTCATTCTTCACTATGACCTCTTTTGATAATTGTCTTACTGTGATACTGAATTTTATGTTAATTCTGTTATAATTTAGCCAATGTGTATTTTCAAAATTATCACTAAGTTATTAGCTCCGCTCTCCTCCCCAAGATGGGTCCTTACCAACATTATCCTGAAGGCCCACACAATTGAAGATAGTCTATTCCATTATCTGTTAAAATGTATTGTTCAAGAACCATTGTGTTTGAGTAGGACAGAGCATAAGGAAAAGGAGACATTATCACAGACACTATCTGGATTGTGAGGTAGATCACTCATTTTGAGCCAATCAAGACATAAAACATGGCTCAATGACAAAAACCCAGGTCAGTTGGCACACATTAATTGATTTCTATTTGTTCTAGGATCTGGCAAGTTCACTTATGTTCTTATTTCTTATTAACCAGAACATGCCTGATTGTGTGGTTGTTGTTCAGTTGCTGTCATGTCCAACTTTTTGTGACCCCATGAACTGTACCACATCAGATTTCCTAGTCCTTCACTACCTCCTGGAATTTGTTCAAATTCATGTCCATTGAGTCAGTGATGCCATCCAATCATCTAATTCTCTCTCACTTCCGTCTCCTCAGTCTTTCCCAGCATCAGGGTCTTTTCCAATGCACCGACTCTTCCTATCTGATGATGACTTGAACTTCAGCTTCACCATTAGTCCTTCCAGTGAATATTCAGGGTAGATTTCCTTTAGCATTGACAGAAAACTGGAAAATTCTTAAAGAGGAACATTATTAATTATAATAAATTTAGTCTAATTCATTACAATGTAAATGTTAATGGTTCAAGTATCATATACACTCTGAAAGGTACACAGTGCACAGGAGCAGATGCACAGGAGACAGATGTGTAAGTGTATGTGTGAAAGTTATGTATGTAATCACACATAGTTCCATGGACAGTCAGAGAAACCAGAGAGTGCTCTGCCTGGCAAAGATCGAGAATATAAGTTAAAACTGCCCTTCTGGGAAAGAATAACATAGGTACAGAGGTGATTTTCTCTTTCTCATTTCTGATAGATCTCAAAGCAGATTGGCCATTGCTACCTGAGCTACCTGAAGAATCTGGATCTGATAAATGAGCTAGCATATCAGAGGTGTCCTGAGCAAAGAGCCTGATGAGATGATCTCAACATTTGTGTCAAGATAGATTATAAGTAATATTGTTCCACACTTTGTTATAGTTCCTCTTTCTTTAGGTAATCTCCTTAGGTAATATACCCATGATTGATAATGAAAATACCTATCTTAGAATTTAGACTTTTATTAAAGATTATCTAATTCAACTCTAGATGAGACAGAGTTTCCCATAAGAATAAGTCATTTGCTCACAAGTTGCGGATGAAAAGGTGAGCAATAACAGGGGCCAGGCTAGAACCTATATCTTACGATTCTGTCTCACTGCTGTGTGTGTGTGTGTGTGTGTGTGTGTTTGTAGTGTGTGTGTATGTGTATGTGTGTGCTTAGTCGCTCAGTCATATTTGATTTTTTGCAACCCCATGGACTGTAGCCCAACAGGCTCCTCTGTCCATGGGGATTCTCCACGCAAGAATACTGGAGTGGGTTGCCATGCCCTCCTCCAGAGGATCTTCCTAACCCAGGAGTCAAACTCAAGTCTTCTTCATTGCAGGCAGAATTTTACCATCTGAGCCTCCAGGGAAGTCCTGTCTCACTGGAACTTCCAACTTTAATATCCCCAATATGCTATTTCAAACATTTCTTACTATGAGCATTCATTTGTATCAGATCTCACTCAAGGAGTGAACCAGGTAGGCAGCTCCCTGAGAGCCAGTCTACATGATACATAAAATTATTGAGTTGGCAAAAAAAAATTTGTTTAAGTCTTTTGAAAGATGTAATGGAAAAATCCAAAGGAAATTTTTGGCCAACCTTCTGCCTCACCTTCACTACTTAGATGAATCATTTGAAAGGAAACTGAATCACTAACATATCCAGTGTATCCACATCTCTCATCTAGCCCATATATAGACTGATGTGTGTGCACATATGCCATCACTTCAGTCTTGTTTGACTCTTTGCAGCCCTATGGAATGCAACCTGCCAGGCTCATCTGTCCATGGGATTCACCAGTCAAGAATACTTGAGTGGTCTTGGAGCCCTCCTAGAGGGGATCTTCCCAACTCAGGGATGGAACCTGCATCTCTTACATCTGCCTGCGTTGACAGGTGGGTTCTTTACTGCACCACCCAGGAAGCTCCGTAGAGAAAGTTAATCTTTACAGTGTGGTAGCCAAAGACAAAAAGAGGAGGTTTTCTATGGGCTAGCAAGATATGGCACACTATGCTGAGATGCCTAAAGGATCAAAAGAAGAGTCTAGTAAAGTTGGGAATTTACTGATTTTCCTAAATAATCATTTAACATATTTTATTTCTTCTATTATCTCATTAATATCACTTCCACACCACAATCTCAGCTCTTGACTATTTCACTGGGGGGAAAAAGAAACAAACAAAAAAAATAAGCAGTGAGAAAAGAACTTCCACATGTACCCACCTTGAAATTACATGTCTGAAATTACACCTGTGCCATGCATTCTGCCTTGAGGAAACCGTGAGCAAACTGTGTTTCTTACGTGAAGTCAGATGCTCAGGGACGGGGCTCCTGAAATCACTCCTCTCTTTACTATATCAATAATATTTACCCTTCTACTGGATGGTCTCCACCAGTAATTCAACATGTTCGATAAGACATAATTTTATAAAATCTTCTCCTAACCCTATATCTCTCTTTTAATGCCTGAATTCTCTTCTCTTTTTTAGTAAAACTCATTGAAAGGGATACCCATACTTTACTTTATTTCCTCTTCTTGATGTTCTCTTGAACCATCCTTAGCTTGATTTTCGACCCCATTCCTTCACAGAAAGGTCCTGTGAGCCTCTCCAATGATCTTCATGTTGCTAAATTTCATCTTCAGTTCTCATCTTACATAACTTCTCTGTAGTGTTTGTCACAATACTTCATTTCTTTGTTGAAGACTTAGTTCCTAAGACATCACTCTCTCTTGATTTACCTCATGTTGGCACTGTATTGGCTACTCCTCAATTTCCTCTGCTGGTTTCTCCTAATTTTCCCAATCTCTAAATGTGGGCGAACCCCTTAAAGTTTGGCTCTTTGTGGTAAGCAAAGCCAGAATAAAACTTTAAACTATTTTAATGATGTATCTGTTGGAAGGGAGATTTTTAACTATTCCCTTTAGCCTACTATTCATAATGTATACAATTTGTAATCACCAATCACAATATGATCACCCAAGTTCAGACCAATATCATCTCATGCTTAACTAGTGCAATAATATATCATTTCTCTGCTCAGTCTTCCACCTCCTATTCCTCCAGTCCATCCTATATGGTATTACAAGTGTTTCATCCTTTGGTACAATTTTATGCTTAAAGTTGTATTTCCTCTTTCCTGTAATATCCAACTATTACTAGCTGTACCCACTCAGGCTGTTAATAGAAAAACATTCCCTTCTTTCGATCACCTTTTAATTCCCTTATTAATAACTTCTCAGTATATGCCAAGCCCTTATACTGATCCCCATACATGAACTTTAACTCAAGTCATGTAACAAGTTCCTTGAGCACTGTGATCTCCATAAGTGAAGACTTTCAGACCCCCTTATGGGGTTAGAGTTTAAGTCCAGGCCACAAAACAGGTAAAACACAGAACTTCTAGGTCAATATTTCCAAAATGTACTCAGATTCATACTAATTTTATGAGCTGTTAATATTTATAGCTCATGCATATTCATACACACACACACACACACACACACACACATGCACACAGCATCTATAACTAAAGGTTAGTCTGGGAAATGCTGGTTTAATCAAAGTTAAATAGTAATCTTTGTCTTTTCTATGGGATTGCATATGCCACTTTACAGTGTATTCTCTAGCCCTGTTTAGCTCAGTTGGTAAAGCATCTGCCTGCAATGCGGGAGACCTGGGTTCAATTCCTGGGTCAGGAAGATCCCTTGGAGAAGGAAATGGCAATCACTCCAGTATTCTTACCTGGAAAATCCCAAGAACAAAGGAGCCTGGTGGGCTACAGTTCGTGGGGTCACAAGAGTCAGACACAACTTAGTGCTATTTTTCTTTCCTTATACAATGCCGGGGTATGAAGAAGTACTGAGTATGTGGGAACTCCTAACAGGATAATTATACCTCAGTACTAACATTGGTGTCTCTGTCACATCACCCTGCATATGTATTTACTGTGAGGCCCTAAATGTACTCTCATTTTCTTGGGACTAGATTCTCATCATTGTTCTCATGCTTTCTTCCAAGAACATAAGTCCTGCTGGCAGCACCAATCATTCTGAGTACATGCTACATTCTCCTCAAGGTCCTTGTCTATGGAGACTTTCTCTGAATATTTATTGTTGGAACCAAGTTTGGTTCAGATTTATTACTATATCCCTCTCTATTTTGGCCCTTTTGGGAAAATGTTAATTACTCAGATAAACTATAGGTACTGATTTAAAAAGAACTAGGTAAGAGACCGAACTTTCCTTAACAGAGATTTAACCATCTCCATTATTAGAAAATCAGCTTAAATATGCAAAAATGTGCAAAAAAAAAAAAAACAAAACAAAAATAAACAAGTAGGTCTTCATCAAACTGAAAATCTTGAAAAGCAAAGAAAACCATCAAGAAAATAAAAAGACAACCTACTGAATAGAAGAATTTTCATATATCTGATAATAAGCTAATATCCAAAATATACAAAGAAGTCATGCAATTCAAAAGGAAAAACCAAACAATCTGATTTTTAAATGTGCAGAAATCCCATGGACAGATGAACCTGGTGGGCTATAGTCCATGGGGTCACAAAAGACTTGGAGACAACTGAGCATCTAAACAGCAGCAACGGACAACATCTGAATAGTCATTTTCTGGAAATAGATATGGAAACAGTGTCAGACTTTATTTTGGGGGGCTCCAAAATCACTGCAGATAGTGACTGCAGCCATGAAATTAAAAGATGCTTACTCCTTGGAAGAAAAGTTATGACCACCTAGATAGCATATTCAAAAGCAGAGACATTACTTTGCCGACTAAGGTCCGTCTAGTCAAGGCTATGGTTTTTCCAGTAGTCATGTATGGATGTGAGAGTTGGACTGTGAAGAAGGCTGAGTGCCGAAGAATTGATGCTTTTGAACTGTGGTGTTGGAGAAGACTCTTGAGAGTCCCTTGGACTGCAAGGAGATCCAACCAGTCCATTCTGAAGGAGATCAACCCTGGGATTTCTTTGGAAGGAATGATGCTAAAGCTGAAACTCCAGTACTTTGGCCATCTCATACAAAGAGTTGACTCATTGGAAAAGACTCTGATGCTGGGAAGGATTGGGGGCAGGAGGAGAAGGGGACGACAGAGGATGAGATAGCTGGATGACATCACTGACTCGATGGACATGAATCTGAGTGAACTCCGGGAGTTAGTGATGGACAAGGAGGTCTGGCGTGCTGTGATTCATGGGGTCGCAAAGAATTAGACATGACTGAGCGACTGAAATGAACTGAACTGAACTGAAAGAAGATACACAGATGGTAAGAAGGTACAAGAAAAGATGGTCTACATTGTTAATCATCAGAGAAATGCAAATCATACCACAATGTGATATCATCTCATACCTGTTAGAATGCAATGGCACCCCACTCCAGTACTCTTGCCTGGAAAATCCCATGGAGGGAGGAGCCTGGTAGGCTCTAGTCCATGGGGAAGCTAAGAGTCAGATACGACTGAGCAACTTCACTTTCACTTTTCACTTTCATGCATTGGAGAAGGAAATTGCAACCCACTCCAATATTCTTGCCTGGAGAATCCCAGGGACTGGGGAGCCTAGTGGGCTGCCGTCTATGAGGTCTCACAGAGTTGGACACGATTGAAGTGACTTAACAGCAGCAGCTGTTAGAATAGCTAATATCAAAAAGATAAGTGATAACAAGTATTGATTAAGATATAGAGAAAAGAACTCTTGTGTACTGTTGATGGAAATATAATTGATGCAGTTACTGTGGAAACAATATGGAGGTTCCCAAATAATTAAGACTAAACTACTATATGACCTAGCAATTCCACTTCTGAGTATTTATTTGAAGAAAATAAAACTGAGAACACTAACTTGAAAGGATATAAGGATACATGCACCTCCATGTTCATTGCATCATTATTTATAATATCCAAGATATGGAAACAACATATTAATGCATAAATGAATAAAGAAATTGTGGTATACATACACATTGGAAGAGTATACAGCCATAAAAAAGAACAAAGTCTGCACCTGATTAATAAAAGGAAAATGGCTTTTTTTTTTTTTTCAAATATGTGAGAGTTTATTCATTCATCGTCTCAGGTAGCTAGAAAAATAATAACTGCTTCCTCCACTTTTGACAAAGAGAGTGTATGAACTGCCATTTCTCTGGAACAAACAAGCAATTGCACATTATCATCTAAATTTTCAACTTGGGGAATCAGTGAGTCCTACAATGTAGATTTCATGAACTGTGTATTCCCATCTCTTCTAGACCATATCACTTCATAAACACTCACATTAAGGCATAAACTGGAGGGGGAAATGGCACCCCACTCCAGTACTCCTGCCTGGAAAATCCCATGGGCAGAGGAGCCTGGTAGGCTACCTTCCATGGAGTCGCAAGGCGTTGGACAAGACTGCATGACTTTCCTTCCTTACTTAAACCATAAACAGTAATATTAATAATAAGGGAAAGACTTGAAGAAGGCAGATATTTGAAAGTAGAATAAATCAAAAGCCTTGTCTCTAAGAGCAAATACAGAACAAAACACCACCAACAACAAAATTAAAGCACAAATATCTACTGGGTCTTTAGCTCACTGGTGGACGTGCGGGAGGGGTAGGAGCACTCAAGTAGAAATGAAGCATATTCAGACTCTCAGAGAAAATATGAGAGATGACGATACACATTATGAAAAATCAGTCTGGACATGTAAGATAGAGTTGGATTATTGAGGCTGGAAATTTTCAATTCCAATTTTTTTTCTTCCTTTTTTTTTTAATCTTTATTTGGCTGCACTGGTGTGGGTCTTAGTTGTAGCACATTGTCTCAGTATTCGTGGTGCACAGGCTCTGTAGTTGGGGTACATGGGGTTTAGTTGCACTGTGGTATGTGGGATCTTATTTCTCCAACCAGAGGATTTAATCTGCATCCCCTGTATTGCAAGGTGAATACTTAATTACTCGACGACCAGCGAACTCCTAAATCTCCTCTTATTTTTATCCTTAAAACCTTCTTTTGCTAAGAAAATAAAGTCTGTCACCATACACAGAATTTTCATTCCTAGCCAAAGTTCTCTGAAAGTCCAACATACTCGTTGCCCTCTCTTGACATCTGTAATATTTAACTTCGATGTCTCTGCCCCTGAGGATGGGATGAACACATTTTGGCCTGAAGAACTAGCTTCTTGGTAGGGCCAGGTGACCTTTCCTAAAAATATTGTCCTCAGGGAGGCTCAACCCAATAGAAAGGAATAAACTCCTTTCCAAGCTAAGCCTTAGATCAATAATGGGAAATTGTACACCTGTAATAAGGAGAAAGGCTTTCCATGGGAAAGAGAGTGAAAATCATAAAAATTAAAAACAAACATCCAGAGAGTATATCTTCTCCACCAGTTGTGGCCCCACCTGGGAGAAAGCCATGGGGTTTGAGATGCAGTTGTCTGCCAAATCAAAATTGAGATCTGGGTGAATGAGTTTTCTTCCTCTCAGCCCTGCTGAACTTCATTTTCAGAGCTTTTAGGCCAACCTCCCATGAAACTGTAATTTGAAAAGTTCTTCATCTGCAACACTTTGATCTTCTATATTTTCAACAACATTTTGGCATGACAAATTAAATTTGAACTAAATTAAAATATTGAACTGTTTATCTGTGGGTGGCTTCTGGTGAAAGATTGGGAAATATGATGAGGTTTAAAGATTTAAAGATTCAGTAGATCAACAAAATTTAAACATTTTAAACTATACTTTATTTTTAAACACCAAGGGACCTCTATAAGACAATCTATAAGACAAACAAAAGTATAGCTTCTCTGGTTAAAGAGTTAATGATAAAAGAGCTCTAATTCTTTCCCTAAAACAATTCAAAGCCACAATATATGCAATTTTGGACCTCTGGGGATGATATTGATAAAGGTTGCCTGGTACAGAAGGGTTGCTCAAAACACAGGTTTTTGTCATCAGGATAAAAGATCTAGTTTGTGGCAGAAATAATAGACATGTGAATCATTCAAAAGACATTTCTATTCAGTTTTCCCAACATCATTTATTGCAAACTATCTTTTCTTATTTAAATACTCTTAACTCCCTTATCAAATATTAATTGACTATATATGTGAGGGTTGTTTTTTTTTTTTTTCTGAGCTCTTGATTTGTTCCATTAACCTCTGTGTCTTTTTTTTTTTTTTTAACTCCAGTGCCATATTGTTTTGATGACTATAACTTTGTAATATAGTTTGAAATCTGGACATAGGATGCCTCCAATTCTTTTCTTTCTTTTTTTCCAATTTTTTTTTTTCCCTCCTCAGGATTGCACTGGAAGTTCAGAGTCTTTTGTGATGTCATACAACGTTTAGATTTTTTTTCTCTATTTCTGTAAAAAGTATCATTGGAGGAAATAATAAAAATTTGGTTGTTTTTTTTTTTTTTTCTGAGCTCTTGATTTGTTCCATTAACCTCTGTGTCTTTTTTTTTTTTTTAACTCCAGTGCCATATTGTTTTGATGACTATAACTTTGTAATATAGTTTGAAATCTGGACATAGGATGCCTCCAATTCTTTTCTTTCTTTTTTTCCAATTTTTTTTTTTCCCTCCTCAGGATTGCACTGGAAGTTCAGAGTCTTTTGTGATGTCATACAACGTTTAGATTTTTTTTCTCTATTTCTGTAAAAAGTATCATTGGAGGAAATAATAAAAATTTTAGTATTATAAAAAAGGCAGTCATATTTACATGTTTAGTACATTCAGTGATTTTGAAAAATAACCTCAATTGAAAGTTATGTTCCATTTTTTTAGTCCATAATTGTAACAAGTAACTTTACCTCCTAAAGTTCCTTCAGACTCACTAATCCTTATAGCCATTGGAAGGACTAAAGGTAAATATAAGTTAAACACCTGAGGCAGTCAGTTCAGCTGAGTTCAGTCGCTCAGTCATGTCAGACACTTTGAGACCCCATGAATCGCAGCACACCAGGCCTCCCTGTCCATCACCATCTCCCGGAGTTCACTCAGATGCACATCCACTGAGTCAGTGATGTCATCCAGCCATTTCATCCTCTGTCGTCCCCTTTTCCTCCTGCCCCCAATCCCTCCCAGCATCAGAGTCTTTTCCAATGAGTAAACTCTTCGCATGAGGTGGCCAAAGTACTGGAGTTTCAGCTTTAGCATGATTCCTTCCAAAGAAATCCCAGGCCTGATCTCTCAAGGGACTCTCAAGAGTCTTCTCCAACACCACAGCTCAAAAGAATCAATTCTTTGGCGCTCAGCTTTCTTCACAATCCAACTCTCGCATCCATACATGACCACTGGAAAAACCATACTCTTGACTATATGGACCTTTGTTGGCAAAGTAATGTTTCTGCTGTTCAATATGCTATCTAGGTTGGTCATAACTTTCCTTCCAAGGAGTAACCGTTTTTTAATTTCATGTCTGCAATCACTATCTGCAGTGATTTTGGAGTCCCAAAAAATAAACTCTGACATTGTTTCCACTGTTTCCCTGCTCTTTCCCATGAAGTGATGGGACCAGATGCCATGATCTTCATTTTCTGAATGTTGAGCTTTAAGCCAACATTTTCACTCTCCACTTTCAATTTCATCAAGCGGCTTTTTAGTTCCTCTTCATTTTCTTCCATAAAGGTAGTGTCATCTGCATATCTGAGGTTATTGATATTTCTCCCAGCAATCTTGATTCCAGCTTGTGCTTCTTCCAGTCCAGCGTTTCTCATAATGTACTCTGCATATAAATTAAATAAGCAGGGTGACAATATACAGCCTTGACATACTCCTTTTCCTATTTGGAACCAGTCTGTTGTTCCATGTCCAGTTCTAACTGTTGCTTACTGACCTGCATATACGTTTCTCAAGAGGCAGGTCAGGTGGTCTGGTATTCCCATCTCTTTCAGAATTTTCCACAGTTCATTGTGTTCCACACAGTCAAAGGCTTTGGCATAGTCAATAAAGCAGAAATAGATGTATTTTCTGGAACTCTCTTGCTTTTTTAATGATCCAGCAGATGTTGGCAGTTTGATCTCTGGTTCCTCTGCCTTTTATAAAACCAGCTTGAACATCTGGAAGTTCACGGTTCATGTACTGCTGAAGCCTGGCTTGGAGAATTTTGAGCATTACTTCACTAGCATGTGAGATAAGTGTAATTGTGTGGTAACTTGAGCATACTTTGGCATTGCCTTTCTTTGCGGTTGGAATGAAAACTGACCTTTTCCAGTCCTGTGTCCACAGCTGAGTTTTCCAAATTTGCTGGCATATTGAGTGCAGCACTTTCACAGCATCATCTTTCAGGATTTGAAATAGCTCAATGGAATTCCAACACCTCCAGTAGTTTTGTTCATAGTGATGTTTTCTAAGGCCCACTTGACTTCACATTCCAGGATGTCTGGCTCTAGGTGAGTGAGCACACCATCGTGATTATCTGTGTCATGAAGATCTTTTTAATACAGTTATTCTGTGTATTCTTGCCACCTCTTCTTAATATCTTCTGCTTCTGTTAGGTCCAGACCATTTCTTCCTTTATCAAGCCCATCTTTGCATGAAATATTCCCTTGGTATTTCTAATTTTCTTGAAGAGAACTCTAGTCCTTCCCATTCTGTTGTTTTCCTCTATTTCTTTGCATTGATTGCTGAGGAAGGCTTTCTTATCTCTCCTTGCTATTCTTTGGAACTCTGCATTCAGATGCTTATATCTTTCCTTTTCTGCTTTGCTTTTCACTACTCTTCTTTTCACAGCTATTTGTAAGGCCTCCTCTGACAACCATTTTACTTTTTTTGCATTTCTTTTCCATGGGGATAATCTTGATCCCTGTCTCCTGTTCAATGTCACGAACTTCTGTCCATAGTTCATCAGGCACTCTATCTATCAGATACAGTCCCTTGAATCTATTTCTCATTTCCACTGTATAATCATAAGGGATTTGATTTAGGTCATACCTGAGTTGTCTAATGGTTTTCCCTACTTTCTTCAATTTAAGTCTGAATTTGGCAATAAGGAGCTCATGATCTGAGCCACAGTCAGCTCCTGGTCTTCTTTTTGTTGACTGTATAGAGCTTCTCCATCTTTGACTGCAAAGAATATAATCAGTCTGATTTTGGTGTTGACCATCTGGTGATGTCCACGCATAGCGTCTTCTCTTGTGTTGCTGGAAGAGGGTGTTTGCTATGACCAGTACATTTTCTTGGCAAAACTCTATTAGTCTTTGCCCTGCTTAATTCCGTATTCCAAGGCCAAATTTGCCTGTTACTCCAGGTGTTTCTTGACTTCATACTTTTGCATTCCAGTGGGGTTGCTCCTCTCCACCCAAGGCAGTGCGTAAACTAAATCTTTCTCCTCCCAACTTTCACTCCACTGTTCTCAGTGACTTTATAATGTTGAGTTGAGGAAGGAGACTATATACATAGATAACCAACCAAGAACACCTTAGAGTGTTCAGTGTCATATTAGAAACATACATAAAGTGCTGTGGGAACAGTAATAAGCAAAAGGTTCCATACACTTTGATCACAGGAAAGGCTTCACAATTAAGAGGCTACCGAACAGGTGGAAAGAAGGAAGGATGGAGTAGTTGGAACTTATCTGAAGGATGAGTTCACACTCTCTAGACATACAAAGGAGGCAAGTGTATGTTCCAAACAGAAGGAGGCTTGAGCTAAAAGCAGATGCAAGTGAGCATGTCAGGATTCAAGGCAGTCACAGCACAGGATGCAGGCTCCTTATAGACCATGGGTCTTGCCTGTCATGTGCCCACATTAGCATCATCTAGGGTGCAAAGTTGGCTATTATCTCATGATAAAAAAGTCACTCAGCCGTGTCCGACTCTTTGCGGCTCCATGGACTGTAGCTTACCAGGCTCCTCCCTCCATGGGATTCTCCAGGCAAGAGTACTGGAGTGGGTTGCCAATTTCCTTCTCCAGGGGATCTTCCCGGCCCAGGGATCGAACTCGGGTCTCCTGCATACCAGGCAGATGCTTTAACCTCTGAGCCACCAGGGAAGCCTGGTGATAAGGTTGTTATATAATATCAATCATTCCCTTTAGTCTACACAGCTTTGTGAGGAGTCTAGACTCTGTTCTTTGCATAATGGGGAGGTTTTTAAATCATAGTAGCCAATTAGAATCTGATTTTACAGAGATAATTCTGGTTTCTCTCAGGAAGAACAGTTGCATTCCAAACATTGATCCCAAGGAGATGATAAAGGAAGGTATTTTAAATAGCCCAGCAAATTATGATAATATAATCACAGCTAGCATTTACCTTAATACACGCCAGGGAAATTGTTAACTCTATTATTGCTTTATCTCACCTTTCTCTCATCATAATCTAAAAGAAAAATACTACAGCCATCCTTATTTTAGAGGTGAGAAGCCAAGGCACTAAGTAATTTAGCAAAGTCTGAAACTACTTAGCAATGGAATTTACTTCTGACTATAGAGGATTTCACTAATGATGATTTGATCTAAAATCAGTAGAATCTGATGGCAATTTAACAAGAAATAAAGTGACCAAAGCAAATGACAAGGTTTCTAGCTTGAAAGACTAGTAGATCATGCATGATGCATCAACTGAAGGGAAAATTTAGTGAAATGAACGTATGTGCTGAAAAGTATGGAAAATGGTTAAGAAGACAGATGGCTAGAAAACTGTGGGTGGGGAGGCAAATATTTAATGACAAATTGCTTCAGAGTTTTAAAAATGTTGATATTCTTTTATCAACAAATAAGAATCATAAGATATATCTATGTATGTCAGATGGATAGATAGATAAATTGATGGAACCTATCTTATTCATTTAAAAGACAGTTATTTTGAACTTAGAGTTATGCCTTAGCATTATTTTGAACTCAGAGTGGTTAGATTATTACCACAGTTGGTATCTTCTGGATCTTTCAGAATTTTCTTGCTAAGAGACAGAGAAGGTTGAGAATATCTATAGTCACAAAATACATCAATGGATTAAAAAAAACTGAAAAAAACTTCATGGCATTTGCATAATGTCCAAAATACATGAGATTTTAAAAGAAGAAATATAGATTATGAAGAGAATTTAAATACTATCTGGTATAAATTCCTTATTTTTCTGACCAAGGGGCAAGAAGACAAGAAGATAATGTAACTAGGTCAAATTTTCTTTCATACCACATCTTGGATTCCTATCAGAGATACAGCAAGTAAAATTAATGGAGATAGGCCAAAAAGAATTTTCAGCTGATATTCATTTTTAAAAAAGCTACCAAAAATGAAAAATATTTGCAATTTTTTTTAAATCAGATGATTGAATGCATCTTCCAAATCAATATTTTTCAGGAAGGATACTTTTATATGAAAATGGTGGAAAGGACTTGTGTGACCCTCTTAGGAGCCTGGGACCATTGCTGGAGGGGCCATATTTGTACCTCTCCTCATCTCTTCTTGTAGAGAGATGGGCTGGTACATTTAATACTACATTACGTTAACATTAAGGTCTTCCCTTGTGGCTCAGATAGTAAAGAATCTGCCTGCAAAGCAGGAGACTCAGGTTCAATCCCTGGGTCTAAAAGACCCCTGGAAAAGGAAATGGCAATCTACTCCAATATTCTTCTTGGAGAATTCCATGGACTGAGGAGACTTGTGGACTATAATCCATGGGGTTGCAGAGAGTCGGACACAACTGAGCAACTAACACACAGTAATTTTGTTCCTACCTTCAGTTTAGTTCAGTTCAGTCTCTCAGTTGTGTCTGACTCTTTGCGACCCCATGGACTGCAGCACACCAGGCCTCCCTGTCCGTCTTCAACTCCTGGAGTGTACTCAAACTCATCTCCATTGAGTCAGTAATGCCATCCAACCATCTCACCCTCTGCCATCGCCTTCTTCTCCTGCCTTCAATCTTTTCCAGCATCAGGTTATTTTCAAATGAGTCAGTTCTTCACATCAGGTGGCCAAAGTATTGCAGTTCCTACCTTAGTGTTCTTCTAAGACCTTGAATGGTACTTGAGACAAATATGATTCCCAGCAACTGAAAAATTCTGAAGCACTGAAGGCTTTTTTAAAAACTCTAGCATTTGATACCACTCTGTCTTGTTTTATAGACTTTCTTTCTTTTTGAAACAGCTGATTCCTTCAAAGCAAATAAAATATTTTTATCCCTCCTCCATTTTCCCTATTATCTAACCAAGAATAGGAAGTAAAATAGAAGCTCAAAGTATTTATTGATATATTTTGCTTTCAACATGATATAGCCAACTTTAAAAAAAAACAAATTGTAGAACAGTATTCTGTCATTTTTTTTTTTAGAAAAAGGAAGATTGTTTTCAACAATGACAGTGACAGTTCTCCATTATTTTCATATTTAATTTCTTAATTATACTGTTTTTAAAAGATATACATAGTTAGGAAATGTTGGATTCATTCAGTAATATACAATTGGTGATTCTTGTCTTGTGATCACATTTCATTAATAAACTCTGTCTTTTCTATATCCAAACAAAACACTTTCATTTTTTTTCCTCATTCTTTGAAATGAAGGTTTGTGCTAGTTTTTTCTTCTCATTATTTATTATAATGTGTACATAAAATATTAAGTGTTGATATTTCAAGTGTCAGTTTATGACTAAAACAGAGCAATTTCTACATGTGAATTGCATTAAGGCTTAGAAATGTAGCTCATACAATTGCTGGATCACTGAGCTTCTAACAGCTTTGGATTTCTGACAAGGAAAAATTTTACCTGTTTGGAAAGTGGAGGGAGATACATATGTGCACACAGTCCCAACCAATATAATAAACATGTTATTCAGGGTCAGTTAAGCTTAAATAAAAGCATTTTATAAGCTCAAAAAACCAAAAGGTCTCAGTTCTCACAGTTTCTTTTTCTACTGGGAAATGAACAAAGTTTATATAAGCTAGTTAAGTTTCATTATAGTGTTTTTTTTGTTTGTTTGTTTTTTTACATAAATGCTCAGCTTCTTCCTTTCTAATCACAATTGAAGGCTTAATTGGGAATAAAGGAAAGGAGTTGAGATGGGAGAGCTAAGTTGAAGGGCTGCTTGTGGAATTCTCTTTGTGTTCTGGTTTGATCACTGTTCACATACGAATTATGTTAAACCAAAAATGTCCTCTATGTTGAGCATCTAGAATTTCACTTAATTTTTTGCAAAATACAGTATTAACTAGTCTCCTACTGTCCCCTGGACATTTCTTAAATCATGAGCACTGACCTGTTCTATCAGAGAAGTATGTGCCAATCATTGATATTCAGTACTACTTCTTGGTTAAAAAAAAAAGAGAGAGAGAGAGAGAGAGAGAAGGGATTAAAGTGCTATATTTCAAAGGGGTTGTATTAGGGTAATTACACAATTTGATTTATAAAGTCACTCTGATTCTACTAAAAATGGATTCTAAGGGGAAATGAATAGAAATAGAAAGATCAGACAAGAGATTACACAGTAATTCTGGTGATTGAGAGAGTGGTTTCATTTAGAATAGTGGATGGAAACGGAGAAAAGTAAACAGATTTAGAACACATTTTTAGGGTGTAGACTTAAATAAGAGAATGAGGGCAGGAGAGGATGATATCTACCCAAGGGGTTCAAGAGATAATTTCTACAGTCCGTTCTTTCCATGGGATTCTTGGCTGATTCATCTATTAAACATCATCTTACTTATTCTGAAGGACTAATGGTCCAACTAGCACTTCCTGTTCTTGATTCAGTTTTGACTTTTACAAAAGCTTTTTGATTTATCTATAGCCTTCTATATTCAATCTGACCTATACACGTAAAGAAAACTGCATGTCTGCACTTAACAAACAGATATGTCTTTAATAGTGAAAGCAGAACATTTATCTACCTATATGTATGCCTGTCTATACCTCTTAGAGCCTTTGTAGCTAGAAGTCATTTAGCTGTTGCATGCGAGTGTTTGTTCTTTCCTCTGTAGTGCATCATCTCCTCATAGGCATAATAGCTTACTGGAGAGGACAGCCAATATAAATATATATGAGGAATATATTTCTCTTGGATAATTTACAATCTTTGTGGGAGAAAGGAATTGTGTTTTCACTTACCAACATGAATCAGTAAAGGACAAACAAATGATTAGTCTTCCAAGTACTGAAGAAATATAAAGACCTTTCTGGGCAGAGATAAAAGATATATGGAGACTTTGCCAGACAAAAAGGATGGAGCAAAAATAAACTATTCTTTGAAAATTGATAAGAATCTGGTTAGCAGAGAGAAACTGGGTGAATATTGTAAACACTAGGACCAATGAGAATGGCAGAAGAAAGAAATGTGTATGAGGAATGCCAAGGAAAAGTTGACCCTAGAACTTGTAAGGGACAGCTGTGTCAATCCACATGTATTACATATTATCTAATTTAATACTTATAATGATAAAACAGGAAAATATCAGTATCCTGGTTTAATAGATGTGGGAATTGAGACTCAGAATATATGAGACATTTTTTCTAAGGCCGTAGAAAAGTATGAGGCAGAGTTAGGTTTTGCTTATACATTTTGTAGAGTTCTAGAGTTAACTTCACTGTGTTGAAACTGCTTAGTGAATAGTAAGAGACAGAAGGTGAGTCGAGGCTAATTTGAGAGGTGCCTCAATTTGTAAGCTTATTAATTTGGTGGTGGATGGACACTGAAGACAGAGTGATGCTGCAAAATTTGTTTCATGTTGTTTTGCTTTGATTTTACTATGAGTTCAACATGTTAAGCAATGGTTTCTACAATAGTTGAACAGTCTTCTGAGGTAAATATTTTGGAAAATTTGAAAAATTCTGGCAAGTTTGTTTAGCTGGTCCAATTATTTTATAGTCTGCTTTTTTAGAAGTGATATTATAACATTAAGAAGCTGTGAATCACAGATTCCACAAAATGAGGGTTTTTAATTTATAATGTTGTAAAATAAATCATCATTTGCTCTATTCACTCCTTTTTTGGATAAAGATGACTGTAACTCAACATTTTGTTAATTTTCCAAAAGAATAATGCTTCTTGTCTGACCTCCAATATGTATTTGTTAGTTTTCTGCTATGTTCACAGTTTTATGGTGTTGGGAAAGTCTGAATTTAAAGTATCTTCTGCCAAATGTTTGCTGGGCTTTTCCTCCGAATTATATCTTGAGATCTCCATGACAGCCATGCTCTGCTAGGCCTACTGCCAGCCTGGGGCAGCCAGTGTACAGCTATGGGACAGAAAAGCAGCAGCTGGGGGAGCATTTAGGACCAGACTTCTCTGGGCAAGTGTACATCTAGTGAGCCTCACTGCATCTAATATCTACATCAGGCCAAATTGTATTCATTTGTGTCTTATCTTGTCAGCCTACAGAATGACAAGGTTCCCCATGTTCCAGCAAAAGGGGAAGCAGATTAGCTCTGGGCCACATAAGGAAGGGCAAATATGACACATTTGTCAAAGTTAGTGGAAAATTGAATTCTGGACCATTTATGCAAGGGTCTCAAATGCTCTATAGAATTCTACCTAAGTTAAAGGAGGAAATAAAATAAAAACACAACCAACATAATAGCTGTCAAAATGTCTAAATAACTCTCTGAAAGTCATGGGGTGAAAAGGCAGAGGATTCTCTTTTATAGTGTTCAGACAGGATCAGGAGGAACTAAATGTCTTCTCAAGAAAATTAACATAAGGATATGTTAGTACCATGACACTGTATAAAGCAGATTGCAGATAGAGTGCAGACAGGAGAGAGGCAAAACATAATATGGATAGTAGATGGAGCTACACTCAGGCTTGTAAACCAGTAGTCATAGTATAATTCTGAATCTGGAGGAGAGGTCAAAGTAGGGAGAATTTACCACTTATTGTGATAAAGAGTAAACCTCATAGGTTAAAGCAAAACTATGGATGATAACAATATTAGTCAGACAGCAAGAATTCAAAACCACTCAAGAATACTAAAGGAAGATATAGGTGAAAAGGCATTAAAGGTTTCAGCTGGACAAAATAGAGAGATATCAAATGTTATTTTAAAAAAGAGAAAAGAAAAGATAAAGCTGGACACTCAATAAAAATACAGAGATTAGAACAGGGAAAGAATCCTCTTTTTTTTCCATCTGATGGTAGCATATTTGTTAAATTTATTCACATTAAAAAATAGGTGCCCACCCAGAAAAGGAGTAATAGATTAATAGAAATAAAGCAAAACAACCTTACAAAGACTCTCTGGATAGACTGAGGTATTTCAGTCTGAGAAAAAAGTCAGAGAGGAAAATGAAGGTTGCCTTTAGATATTTGAAAGACTATTGTCCCAGACTAAAAATTATTACTTTCTATAGTTTCATAATCTTATCATTCAGATTTCATCTGCTTAACATTTCTTTGCAACTTCCTTTAGTTCATTAATCCCCTGAATTCTGGAATTTTTGATGTAAATTAAAGTCAGAAATCAATGCAACAAAAGGTAACAAGAGAAAAGGGAAAGAATGGGGACGATGAAACTAGATTGGCAACTTCTGAGGGAAAAAGTTTCTTGATCTGAAGACAAGCTACTGATTCATGAGGAACAAGATGAAGCAGTGGCAAAGTGGGATGAAGGGCAGCAAGGCTCTTCTGACACACTGGGTTTATGGAGCCAGTGTCTAGCCAGCTAGATAATGTCTAGCCAAAGTTCTCTTTACCACCTGATATTCTTAAGTCCAACTCTAGCCTCTAGCCCACAGTACCATTCAGAGTTACCAGGGATAGTGTTTTCATAGAATCAATGTTCAATAATTCCAAATAGTAGACATTTCCTAGTCAAGCCATAATTAGCTTTGAATTTGTAAAAGGTCTATCCCAACCAACTCTAGTATTCTTGCCTGGAGAATCTGCATGGACAGAGGAGCCTGGCAGGCTACAATCCATGGGTCATGAAGAGGAAATGACTGAACGACTAAGCAGAACGCAGGGGGAAATTTAAAGTAAATATTTGGTAAGTTATATGCAAAAAACTTCTTTAAGCATGCAAACTTCCCTCTTCCTCACATGGTGTTAAGTCGTGTTTCTGAGTTGCTGGAATCAACTGTCTACAGTGTTGATTCAAATCAGCCTTCTATTTGTTAATCCTGAGTTATTGCTTTCAGGTGTACAGATCAAGCAGATCATCTGTTTCATTTCTAGGAAATGCATGATCAATTAGCCATTATCAAAATTCCAAGTAAATCAAATTATTCTGATTACCAGTTATGCTCAGCTGCTTTCAATGTAATTTTGCTTCTGTGTATTAATAACTCATACTTTGCCTCTGCTATTCTGAGTATCCAGAATTCTCTTTGAAATCAGGAATCCATTTAAATGGTTGAATTTCCACTTATATTCTAGGCTAGACATAATCAGTGAAGTGCTCTTTAAGCCCTTGGGTATTCCCTTATCAATAGGTAACATCACTTAGGTTGCTTGCAGAACATGATTTGGGAGAATGACTGATTATATATGATAAAGCTATGCCAAATATCTCATGTTTTCCTAAGCTTTTGGATTTATTTGATTCAGTTTAGTCACTCAGTCATGTCTAACTCTTTGCAACTCCATGGACTGCAGCATGCCAGACTTCCCTGCCTGTCCATCACCAACTCCCAGAGCTTGCTCAAACTCATGTCCATCAAGTCAGTGATGCTATTCAACCATCTCATCCTCTGTCATCCCCTTATCATCCCACTTTCAATCTTTCCAAGCATCAGGGTCTTTGTCAATGAGCCAGTTCTTTGCATCAAGGTGGCCAAAGTTTGCAGTTTCAGCTTCAGCATCAGTCTTTCCAGTGAATATTCAGGACTGATTTCCTTAGGATTGACTTGTTGGATCTCCTTGCAGGCCAAGGGACTCTCAAGAGTCTTCTCCAACAACACAGTTCAAAAGCATCAATTATCTGATGCTCAGTTTTCTTTATAGTCCAACTCACATCCATACATGACTACTGGAAAAATCATAACCTGGACTAGATGCACCTTTGTTGACAAAGTCATGTCTCTGCTTTTGAATATGATAAGTTGATCATAGCTTTTCTTCCAAGGAGTAATAATTTTTTTTAATTTCATGACTGTAATCACCACCTGTAGTAATTTTGGAGCACCCCAAAATAAAGTCTGTTACTATTTTATTTCCCCATTAATTTGCCATGAATGATGAGACCAGATGCCATGATCTTAGTTTTCTGAATGTTGAGTTTTAAGCCAACTTTTTCACTCTCCTCTTTCACTTTCATCAAGACACTCTTTAGTTTTTCTTTGTTTTATGCCACAAGGGTGGTGTCATCTGCATATCTGAGATTATTTATGTTTCTCTTGGCAATCTTGATTCCAGATTATGCTTCATCCAGCCCCGCATTTCACATGATGTACTCTGCATATAAGTTACATAAACAGGGTGACAATATATAGCCTTGACCTACTCCTTTCCCAATTTGGAGCCACTCTGTTGTTCCATGTCCAGCTCTAACTGTTGCTTCTTGACCTGCATACAAATTTCTCAGGAGGCAGGTAAAGTGGTCTGTATTCCCATCTCTTGAAAAATTTTCCACAGTTTGCTCTGATCCACAAAGGCTTTTGTATAGTCAATAAATAAGAATTAGACACTTTTCTGGAACTCTCTTGCTTTTCCTATGATCCAGCAGATGTTGGCAATTTGAACTCTGGTTCCTCTGCCTTTTCTAAAACCAGCTTGAACATCTGGAAGTTCTCAGTTAATGTACTATTGAAACCTGGCATGGAGACTTTTGAGCATTACTTTGTTAGCATGTGAGATTAGTGCATTGTGCAGTAGTTTGAACATTTATTGGCATTGCCTTTCTTTGGGATTCAAATGAAAACTGACCTGTTCCAGTCCTGTGGTAACTGCTGAGTTTTCCTAATTTGCTGGCATATTTGACAGAGTGCCTGAAGAACTATAGACAGATGTTCATGACATTGTACACGAGGCAGTGATCAAGATCATCCCCAAGAAAAAGAAATGCAAAAAGGCAAAATGATTGTCTGAGGAGGCCTTACAAATAACTGAGAAAAGAAGAGAAGCAAAAGGCAGAGGAAAAAAAGAAAGATATACCCAATTGAGTGCAGAGTTCCAAAGAAAAGCAAGAAGAGATAAGAAAGCCTTCCTCAGTGATCAATGGAAAGAAATAGAGGATAATAAGAGAATGGGAAAGAATGGAGATCACTTCAAGAAAATTGGAGATACCAAGGGAATAGTTCAAGCAAAGATGGGAACAATAATGGACAGAAATGGTATGGACCTAATAGAAGCAGAAGATATTAAGAAGAAGTGACAGCAATAAAGAGACCTGTACAAAAAAGAATTTCATGACCCAAATAACCATGATGATGTGATCACTCACCTAGAGCCAGACAGCATGAAATGTGAAGTCTAGAGGGCCTTACAAAGCATCACAACAAACAAAGCTAGGGGAGGTGATGGAATTCCAGTTGAGCTATTTTAAATCCTAAAAGATGATTCTGTGAAAGTGCTGCATTCAATATGCCCACAAATTTGGAAAACTCAGCAGTGGCCAGAGGACTGGAAAAGATCAGTTTTCGTTCCAATCCCAAAGAAAGGCTATACAAAGAAAGTTCAAACTACCACACAATTGCACTCGTCTCACATGCAATGGCAACCCAATCTAGTACTCTTGCCTGGAAAATCCCATGAATGGAGGGAGCCTAGTAGCTGCAATCCATGGGGTCACTAAGAGTCGGACATGACTGAACGACTTCACTTTCACTTTTCACTTTCATGCCTTGGAGAAGGAAATGGCAGCCCACTCCCGTGTTCTTGCCAGGAAATCTCAGGGATGGGAGAGCCTGGTGGGCTGCCGTCTATGGGGTCACACAGTCGGACACAACTGAAGTGACTTAGCAGCAGCAGTAGCAGTAGCACACGCTAGAAAAGTATTGATTAAAATTCTCCAAGCCAGGCTTCAGCAGTATGTCAACTGTCAACTTCCAGATGTTCAAACTGGATTTAGAAAAGGAGAGGAACCAGAGATCAAATTGCCAACATCCGGTGGATCATATAAAAAACAAGAAAGTTCCAGAAAAACATCTACTCCTGCTTTATTGAATACAACAACGCTTTTGACTGGATGACAACAAACTGTGAAAAATTCTTAAAGAGATGAGAATACTGAACCACCTTACCTGCCTCCTGAGAAACCTGTGTGCAGTGCAAGAAGCAACAGTTAGAAACAGACATGGAACAACAGACTGGTTCCAAATTGGGAAAGGAGTACATCAAGGCTGTATATTGTCACTCTGCTTATTTAAGTTATATGCAGAATGTATCTTGAGAAATGCCAGGCTGGATGAAGCACAATCTGAGATCAAGATTGTGGGGAGAAATATAAATAACTTCAGATATGCAGATGATAGCACCCCTATGGCAGAAAGCAAAGAAGAACTAAAGGTCCTCTTGATCAAAGTGAAAGAGGAGAGTGAAACAGTTGGCTTAAAACTCAGCATTTGGAAAACTAAGATCACGGCATCTAGTCCCATCACTTCATGGCAAATAGATGGGGAAATAATGAAAACAGTGACAGACTTTATTTTGGGGGGGGGGCTCCAAAATCACTGCAGATGGTGAATGCAGTCATGAAATTAAAAGACACTTTCCCCTTGAAAGGAAAGTTATGACCAAACTAGACAGCATATTAAAAAGCAGAGACATTACTTTGCCAACAAAAATTCATCTCATCAAAGCTATGGTTTTTCCAGTAGTCATGTATGGATGTGAGAGTTGAACTATAAAGAAAGCTGAGTACTGAAAAACTGATGCTTTTGAACTGTGGTGTTGGAGAAGACTCTTGAAGTCCCTTGGACTGCAAGGAGATCCAACTAGTCCATCCTAAAGAAAATCAGTCCTGAATATTCATTGGAAAGACTGATGCTGGAGCTGAAACTTCAGTGCTTTGTCCACCTGATGGGAAGAACTGACTTATTGGAAAAGACCCTGATGCTGGGAAAAGTTGAAGGCAGGAGCATAAGAGGATGACAGAGGATCAGATGGTTGGATGGAATCACTGACGCTATGGCCATGAATTTGGGTAAAGTCCGGGAGCTGCTGATGGACAGGGAGGCCTAGTGTGTTGCAGTCCATCAGGTTGCAAAGAGTCAGACATAACTAAGTGACTGAACTAAACTGAACTGAGTGCACCACTTTCAAAGCATCATTGTAAGATCTGAAATAGCTCAGCTGGAATTCCATCACCTCCACTAACTTTGTTCATAGTGATGCCTCCTAAGGCCCACTTGATTTCACATTCCAGGATGCCTGGGTCTAGGTGAGTATCATACCATCATGGTTATCTGGGTTATGGTGATCTTTTTTTATATAGTTCTTTTGTGTATTGGTGTCAACTTTTTTTTTAATATCTTCTGCTTCTGTTAGCTCCATAGTGTTTCTGTTCTTTATTGTGCCCATTTTTGCATGAAATGTTCCCTTGGTATCTCTAATTTTCTTGAAGAGATTTTTAGTCTTTTTCATTCTCTTGTTTTCCTCTATTTCTTTGCATTGATCACTAAGGAAAGTTTTCTTATCTCTCCTTTCTATTCTTTGGAACTCTGCATTCCTTGGTTGAATTGAATTTGGATTCCTTGCAATATATTAAACTGAGACATTTCTGGTATCTTCACTTCTTTTGGCTTAGGTTACTCCTGGATCTAGTTTTAGTTAACAATCCATGAAAATAATTAAATCCACTTTCTGTTACTTGAGTTAGTTTGTTCTAGTGCATCAAATCCATACTCTCTTGTAATTATACCAAAACTGCAAATTCAACTTGATCTAAAATATGTCACTTTTTCCCTGGTCTAGCACCCTTGGGACCAATGCTATGTGTTTATTCCAAGATTTTTTTGTAGATATAGACTATAGAAATGTATAAGTCAACATCTAGGTTAGACTTTTAATTAATGCCCAAAGAGCATACTGGGATCTAACTCCAGATACCACATGGAACAATCCAGTGGGGCAGGAGGAGACCTGAAATACTTTGTGTTGAAATCATCACAATGTCTTCAAGCATCACAGTTGGACTCATCTCACAGGAAAGATGGAATATTTCTGATATGTTAGTATATTTGGAGGAGTTGATGTTGTTCAAATTCTCTGAAATGTTCCAATTCCAGTCCTTCTGGGTCCAACTCTTCACCAAACAATGTCTCATATTTTATCTGATGATTTAAAGGAAGTTGTGAATTTAATCCATGTTTTAACTCAGTAACACATATGATAAGATCCTATAACTATTTTTGCACACATCAGCCTTGGAACCATAAGAAATTGTTTTAAACAGGACATTTAAATGTCTTTATTCTTCTAAGTATACAGTATTTTCCATTATAACTCTGCTCTCTATAATGTTCTATTACAGAGTTCTTTCAGCCTGTCCAAATCATTCTTTCATTTCTGATGAAATGAAATGGCCACAAATGATGACATCAGTATAACAGTTTGTGCTGGATGGCACAGATAATACTAGTTGCCCTCCTTATAACAGTAACTGGATCCTTCCCCACCCAAATCACAGAGACCATTCCAGACTGCCTTTTCTTTCGAATCTCTGCTCTGAAACTACTTCTACTCCCAATTATTCTATGAGTCAGTGTTCTTACTTGCAGGAAACAGAATCTATTCTTACTTTATTTTAATAAAAAGAGATACCCATCCACACCACAAAGGTGTTCAGTGAAAATCCTGATAGAGCCACCTACTGCTTAGTACGTAAAACATTAGAATCTCCACTATAACTGCTGCAAAACAAACAACAACAAAAACAAGAGATTCTACCAATATATTTTACACAAAAATTGCATATCATTGTACCCTGATGTCTACAAATATCTTTCAGGTTCATTCAGGTACACCTACTTGACTGAATCAGATCACAACAATCTGAGTTCCAGGGAGTCCAGCAAATGAAGCAGTTAGCTTCAGGAAACACTTGCTACAAGGAGATTGGGATGGTATTTTATGAACTCATCTCTGGAAATGCCAAAGTCACATTTACGTGTATGCAGTGATACAGATAATCACGATGGTGTGATCACTCACCTAGAGCCAGATATCCTGGAATGTGAAGTCAAGTGGGCCTTAGAAAGCATCACTATGAACAATGATAGTGGAGATGATGGAATTCCAATTGAGCTATTTCAAATCCTGAAAGATGATGCTGTGAAAGTGCTGCACTCAATATGCCAGCAAATTAGGAAAACTCATCAGTGGCCACAGGACTGGAAAAGGTCAGTTCTCATTCAAATCCCAAAAAAGGCAATGCCAAAGAATGCTCAAACTACCACACAATTGCACTCATCTCACATGCTAGTAAAGTAATGCTCAAAATTCTCCAAGCCAGGCTTCAGCAATACGTGAATCATGAACTTCTAGATGTTCAAGCTGGCTTTAGGAAAGGCAGAGGAACCAGGGATCAAACTGCCAACATGCACTGGATCATCAAAAAAGCAAAAGAGTTCTGGAAAAACATTTATTTATGCTTTATTGATTATGCCAAAACCTTTGACTGTGTGGATCACAATAAACTGGGGAAATTTTTGAAAGAGAAGGAAATACCAGACCATCTGACCTGCCTCTTGAGAAATCTGTATGCAGGTCAGGAAGCACCAGTTAGAACTGGACATGGAACAACAGAGTGGTTCCAAATAGGAAAAGAAGTATGTCAAGTCTGTATATTGTCACCCTGCTTATTTAACTTATATGCAGAGTACATCATAAGAAATGCTGGGCTGAAAGAACCACAAGCTGGAATCAAGATTGCCGGGAGAAATATCAATAACCTCAGATATGCAGATGACACTACCCTTAGGGCAGAAAGTGAAGAGGAACTAAAAAGCCTCTTGATGAAAGTGAAAAAGAAGGTGAAAAATTTGTCTTAAATCTCCATTCAGAACACAAAGATCATGGCATCTGGTCCCATCACTTCATGGGAAATAAATGGGAAAACAGTGGAAACAGTGTCAGACTTTATTTTGGGGCTCCAAAATCACTGCAGATGGTGATTGCAGCCATGAAATTAAAAGATGCTTACTCAGGAAGGAAAGTTCTGGCCAACCTAAATAGTATATTGAAAAGCAGAGCCATTACTTTGCCAACAAAGGTCCATCTACTCAAGGCTGTGTTTTTTCCAGTGGTCATGTATGGATATGAGAGTTGGACTGTGAAGAAAGCTGAGCGCTGAAGAACTGATACTTTTGAACTGTGGTGTTGGAGAAGACTCTTGAGATTCCCTTGGACTGCAAGGAGATCCAACCAGTCCATTCTAAAGGAGATCAGTCCTGAGTGTTCATTGGAAGGACTGATGCTGAAGCTGAAACTCCAATACTTTGGCCACCTCATGTGAAGAGTTGACTCATTGGAAATGACCCTGATGCTGGGAGGGACTGGAGGCAGGAGGAGAAGGGAATGACAGAGAATGAGATGGCTGGGTGGCATCACCGACTCGATGAGCATAAGTTTGAGTGAACTCCAGGAGTTGATGGACAGGGAGGCCTGGCATGCTGTGATTTGTGGGGTCGCAAAGAATTGGACATGACTGAGTGACCAAACTGAGTGATAATTTGATTTCAGATAGTTTGGGGCAAAATCTCCTTACTATTTGAACCTGGAGTATTAGGTTTATCATGACTTCTATCATTGTCTGAAAGGAGAAAAACACCTACAGATGAAAATTTCTGTATGCAAAATAAAACTTGCTGAAGGACATCTAGGTTGCTTCCATGTCCTGGCTATTATAAATAGTGCTGCGATGAACATTGGGGTACACGTGTCTCTTTCAATTCTGGTTTCCTCAGTGTGTATGCCCAGCAGTGTTCATGTACACTCATGGCTGATTCATGTCAATGTACAGCAAAATGAATACAGTATTGTAAAGTAAAACAAATAAAAAAATAAAAATTAATATAAAAATATAAAATAAGCATTTCAAAGTGCTTTAAAAAAATAAAATAAAATAAAACTTGCTTTACTTGTTTATGTCCAGTATCCAAATTTACATCAGCACAGAATGTTAAAAAATATCTTATTCAATGTCAGTTCCTACCTTCAGGGATCTACAGTCAGGTAAGGAGAAAGATACTTAAGTAAATAATGATAAAATATTATGGTAAGTACAACGGATGAAATGTGCACAGGGAAATCTTTTTGATATACAATAACAACAATAATGCTGGAAGTTAAAATGGATTGAATGTGTCCAGCTGTGTTCTTGGTTTATTTCCATGTGTGTAATATCATACCAATATCTTATGATTGAAACTCAATCAGAACTATGCAATCTTAACATCCTGTAACTCATAAATTCTTTTGGTCCAGAAGGGATTTTACCTTTACCTCTTACATCATCCTACAGAGGAAGAGCCTGGTTTTGTTTACACCTTAAAAGTGGTAACTCTCATCATAGGCTCTGCCACCCTCCCCCTTTTAGGCTAAACAAAATATTGCTGCTTAGATTAGTGTCAGTTTTCTCTTACTGAAGTTGACAAAATATAATTTGAAAAGCTTCCTTATAGTATTCTATGACTTTAGATAAGTATACTTCAACAAAGAAATTTATTTTTATAAGTTTGAACCTAATGGAGTAGAGGAGGGAATATCTAATTTGCTCCAAATCATTCCATTTCACCCTCCTAAAATTTGGGTGATATCTAAATAAAATAGGATAATTAGTCATATATCTGCACAGCCATCTGTTGTAAAGAATGACGCTTTATAGCAGTTCCACAAAACCATATCCAGTGAACAAAGTTAGAATCAGCTCTGCCAAAAGTACTGAGAATGTCACCACCTCAGGTGTGCTGTGGGGAATATCTCCCTGTAACTGTCCTTGAATAAGACATCTTTTTCTCTCATATGGAATAGTTTACACTAGGGAAAGTTCACAAAGATTTTTATGTACACTATCATCTCATTCTCGAACTTATTTCCCTGTATGTATAGGACACCAAAATAAAAGAGATCATTCTGAAGTGCTAGATGAAATGACCCATTCTAACTTCCACTTTGAATCAACAAGGAAGTATTATTTCTAAAGTAACTCAGCTAGTCTGAGAAAAGGCCCAGGATAGCAATCTAAGTATACTTTAACACATATGACGTCACTGCCTGCAGCTGGCACTCTTGATCTGCTATCAGTGCTTTGTTTTGTTTACCCCAGGGAAAGAAATAGTGCAGCCAGGTTAGACATAAGCCTGTCAAAAATTTGATTTATGGGGCCCTAGTCCTGATTTCTCTCTCAAAACATTAACCAAAGAGGCTTTTATTCAGCCATTATAGTTTTATTCCTTTGAGGTTTGGGGCACTTAATCCTCAAGACATTGATTAAATCTCTGTTAGCAGTCAGAATTGTGTTATTACCAGTACCCTTTGCAGAAATTTCTAAGATTGGGCCATCTGATAAAGACTTGAGGGGAGAAGACATTGGGTGGAAAGATGGGGAAAATCTAAGAGTTCCGCTGACATCCTAATTTATCAAAGAGATGCCTATGGTGACATGGCATATCAATACTACTCTGCAATCCTCTTGGTTCCAAAGATATTTATTTGGAGTAAGCTGGCTTAGGTTACAAGAAATCTAAAGCAATAGATCAGGAATAAGAAAATCAATGTCTCTCACTTGAGAATGAATCTCATGACCTTGGGTTGGCGTGGTTTTCTCCAAACACACCACACCTTGAAGCAGACAGCTGGAGCCAATACCTTCTATTTGATTTTGACCACATTGTAAGTGGAAACAGCTCTCTAGTTCACATCCAATGTCAAAGTGTAAATTATTTTCCAGGAATGACCTTTAGGGATTTTCACCCAGGAGGCTAACCTTTTAAAATCCATAATAAAAGCCTGTCAGATTGTATGTGACAGTCTAATATATTATTCTTGTATTAGGATCAATCACAGTCCAAGGCCTGAGATTCAATATATCTTGTTGAAGAATGCAAAGTTTTCAGAATACATTACAGTGAAATTTACAAATCCCATGGATAATAAATTAGTAAATCTGTTTAACATAATTTTATGTCACTGAATCTTTGCTGAGTGCCTTGGTGGTGTAGAGACTGAGCAGGGATCTTTCTGAGGCAGAAAATATAGCAGCTCCATGGACATGCTCCCTATCTCCTCTATCCCCATGACACTCTTGGGTTATTGAATCTATATTCTACAAAGCACATTATAATAACCCTTATAATCTTAACAGAAGAAATGGTAGAAGATAGAAAAGGAAGAAACATCAAGGAATGAGCAGAAACAGAAGTGTATTTGTTAGTTCAGTGAAAGAAAGTAGGAATAAAAAATGTTTTGCTCTGGAAATTTTGATTCATTTTTGAATATTAAGCTATTGTTTAATAGCAATTGGTCTTGGTTCTGATAAAATTTGATAACCCAGAAACTGTCCTTTCAGACATTTTTCACTCCTCACTAGCTCAAAGGCTATGTTTGGCATGGCTGAATGAGACCAGACCTCTCTTTCAGAGTCCAGGTCTGTTATTAAATTTTCCCCTGTTGACCTGGAAGGACACTGTTGTAAGGTTGCTGATCCTTTGCCTCAGTAAGAAATGTCTCTGGAATTGGAGGATGACAGAAGCAGAAGAAACCAAGCAGGAGCTAACAGTACCTGACTTTTAAGAAGTATTCATTCCCTTAAGAAATCCAGCTCTGTAACTTCTCTGACTTTAATGCTTACACTTTTTAAAATGTTTTACCCATCAGTTATTTGGTGAATGAAGTCAGAGAAATTAAATCATGAAACTCAACAGAGGACAAGACTTTGTGTCCCGATTGTGATGATTATTTCTCTTCTTCTGGTCTTTCGAAAGTTCAAAGTAGAGACATGATAACCCTTGTAAAGATGTTATGTGCTTCTGTGTTTTAACATTCAATTTCAAAAGAACTTCCAAAGTGAAGACTGTCAAATAAGCAACTATATCCCTCCAGCAACTACAGCAGTGACACAAATACTTTGGAGCAGCAAGTTCTATATTTGTGGTACCTTGTTTCACTATCAATATGAATAAGGTAAAAATACAGATGGAGCCATGAGGCTGACATCCTTCATGCAGAATGGATTATGTATGAGGCCAAGAAAAAAGTCAAATTCTTCACAAGAAAATGTGATCAGAGTACACGTTATGCATGCATATTGAAACACTTTTCTCTAAGTTACTCAATTAACCAAGAGGTCTTTAGTAAGAACACATCAAAATATAGACTTCTTGGCAGCAATCACTAAGTCAAAGATTAATATATTTCTCTTTTACATGTACGTCTGTTAATCCAGGCCTAGCACTGTGACCCTACTGAGTTGGGGACCCCTGTGGCTCTGCTGTTTCTAGGGTGCTGCCTTGTCCTCATCATCCAAGAGAACTCATCATCACACCTCAGTCAGCCCACAGGAAGGGAGAACAAGAGGACATAGAGGTCATGCCCACTCTCTGTTAATGGCATGACCTATAAATTTAACAGGTGGATTTGTTCACATCCATTGTCCAAAACTTATACAAATGGCTGCACCTAAGTGCAAAGAAATCTGCAAATTTTAGTCTTTATTTTAGGAAGCCATATACTGAGCCAAAATTTAGAGGGTTTGAGGAAATTTAGAGGAAAAGACAGACTATAGAAACTGGGAGGCTAACAGCTATCTTCTATGTATATGTGAACAGCCAGAGCCTGTCATAAAGTATTGAGTAAGGAGTAGTCAGTCTTTTATTTTTTTTTCATTTTTATTTTTTAGTTTGTTTTACTTTACAATACTGTATTTGTTTTGCTATACATTGACATGAATCAGCCACGAGTGTACATGAACTCCCTATCCCGACCCCCACCTCCCCCCTCCTGCCCCACACCTTCTCTCTGGATTATCCCCGTACATCAGTCCCAAGCATCCTGCTTCCTGCATCGAACCTAGACTGGTGATTCATTTCACTTATGATATCATACATGTTACACTGCCACTCTGCCAAATCATCCCACCCTCTCCCTCTCCCACAGAGTCCAAAAGGCTGTTCTATATATCTGAGTCTCTTTTGCTGTCTCGTGTACAGGTTTATCATTACCATCTTTCTAAATTCCATATATATGTGTAAGTATACTGTATTGGTGTTTTTCTTTCTGGGTTACTTCACTCTGTATAATCAGCTCCAGCTTCATCCACCTCATTAAAACTGATTCAAATGTATTCTTTTTAATGGCTGAGTAATACTCCATTGTGTATATGTACCAGAGCTTTCTTATCCATTCATCTGCTGGTAGTCAGTCTTCTACAGTCTTTTTTCTTGATCAACTGCATGACCTAACTGTCTTCAAACACTGTTTGCCTTCAGCACTATGCCTTAATTTACCTTAAAAAACCGTCCTCCCTGGCCCCTTTCTGCTGGGATTTTCCTTGGCATAGCAACCCTGTGCCATCAAGAGAAATGCATTAACAGGCATTATATCATCAATACTTACCTTGAATTTTTTCAGAAAATAGTGCCCTCTGTGGCAACTATGCTCAGGTTATTGTCTTCTCTAACATACCTGATCAGCCCTAAAATTCTCTGTTATTTTATACGAAATTTTGGGAAGCCTCTTTAGCTCATAATGCTTCTATGGATTCTCTCAGTCAATCTTTCATTTATTTCAAGTAATCAAATCCACCGTGATGGTCCAGGTTTAATCTCAACTCCTTTCTGAAGTTTCCCCTGACTACTTAGGATCTCACTGACTATATTTTCCTTCAAACTTCTCTTGGCTCTTACAGAAATTTTAACCCACAATTTACATTTATATGCTCTCTTACACAACTCATTCGTATCATGTAATGTCATACATAGGTAGTAATATTCAGTCAGTCAGTTCAGTCGATCAGTCGTGTCCAGCTCTTTGCAACCCCATGGAATGTAGCATGTCAGGCTTCCCTGTCCATCACCAAATCCTGGAGCTTGCTCAAACTCATGTCCATCCAGTCAGTGATACCATCCAACCATCTCACCCTCTGTCATCCCCTTCTCCTCCTGCCTTCAATCCTTCCTAGAATCAGGGTCTTATCCAAGGTGTCAGTTCTTCGCATCAGGGGGCCAAAGTATTGGAGTTTCAGCTTCAGCATCAGTCCTTCCAATGAATATTCAGGACTGCTTTTCTTTAGGATGGACTGGTTGGATCTCCTTGCAGTCCAAGGGACTCTCAAGAGTCTTCTCCACACCACAGTTCAAAAACATCAATTTTTCAGCACTCTGATTTCTTTATGGTCCAACTCTCACATCCATACATGACTACTGGAAAAACCACAGCCTTGACGAGATGGACCTTTGTCGGTAAAGTAACGTCTCTGCTTTAATATGCTGTCTAGGTTGGCCATAGCTTTCTTTTCATGGAGGAAGTGTCTTTTAATTTCATGACTGCAGTCACCATCTGCAGTGATTTTGGAGCCCCCCAAAATAAAGTCTGTCACTGTTTCCACTGTTTCTCCAACTATCTGCCATGAAGTGATGGGACTGGATGCCATAATTTTAGTTTTTTAAATGTTCAATTTTAAGCCAGATTGTTATTAACATTGCCTTCTATCAATTTCTTGAAGACAGCAGCCATTTATTATGCTCAGTACCAGTTCAAAACTTCAAACCTGATGAATTGATTAAGTATTTTAAAAGTGCTCATCTTATGACTATGACTACAATCAAAACTAATATTCATGAAAAATGATGAGGAACTTTTGTAGATGATGGACATGTTTATAGATATATATATATTTTTTAGTTGACACAAATGTGTACTTTTGTCCAAACTTAATACGTTATGTATGTGTGTGTGTGTGTGTGTATATATATATATATATATATATATATATAGCTTTTGTTAAGTCAGTCATACCTCAATCAAGTGGTTAATAATAATCAAGAACTAAAATATGTTCTGAAACTCTAAGTCTAAAAGATGAGCAAGGTAAAAAGAATAAGGTTAGAGGTAAGGAGGAGGCTCCAGGGAAACACCAAGAATGCAGACTTCCCCTCAGTTCGGTTGTACAGATGGGTAGACACTTTGACAGAAATACTGTAGGATGATACAAGAAGGGACCATTATCAGCGATAATATTTCCCTGTTCTTCTGCCAGTTTGAAAACCTACAGTTTCTACTTCAAATGTCATTTGGATCTAACTTTTTCAAAACTGTTTCCTCAGCAACACTTCAACGTTTTTTTAATATCAAAAATTTACTAAGATCACATAGGAATTACTTGAACACACCATGATATAAACAGATTATTATTTTTTT